>OU696696.1:135174281-135724335 GCA_916050605.2 Platycheirus albimanus | reverse complement strand
AATAATAATAATAATAATAATAATATAATAATAATAATAATAATAATAATAATAATAATAATATAATAATAATAATAATAATAATAATAATAATAATAATAATAATAATAATAATAATAATAATAATAATAATAATAATAATAATAATAATAATAATAATAATAATAATAATAATAATAATAATAATAATAATAATAATAATAATAATAATAATAATAATAATAATAATAATAATAATAATAATAATAATAATAATAATAATAATAATAATAATAATAATAATAATAATAATAATAATAATAATAATAATAATAATAATAATAATAATAATAATAATAATAATAATAATAATAATAATAATAATAATAATAATAATAATAATAATAATAATAATAATAATAATAATAATAATAATAATAATAATAATAATAAGAATAATAATAATAATAATAATAATAATAATAATAATAATAATAATAATAATAATAATAATAATAATAATAATAATAATAATAATAATAATAATAATAATAATAATAATAATAATAATAATAATAATAATAATAATAATAATAATAATAATAATAATAATAATAATAATAATAATAATAATAATAATAATAATAATAATAATAATAATAATAATAATAATAATAATAATAATAATAATAATAATAATAATAATAATAATAATAATAATAATAATAATAATAATAATAATAATAATAATAATAATAATAATAATAATAATAATAATAATAATAATAATAATAATAATAATAATAATAATAATAATAATAATAATAATAATAATAATAATAATAATAATAATAATAATAATAATAATAATAATAATAATAATAATAATAATAATAATAATAATAATAATAATAATAATAATAATAATAATAATAATAATAATAATAATAATAATAATAATAATAATAATAATAATAATAATAATAATAATAATAATAATAATAATAATAATAATAATAATAATAATAATAATAATAATAATAATAATAATAATAATAATAATATAATAATAATAATAATAATAATAATAATAATAATAATAATAATAATAATAATAATAATAATAATAATAATAATAATAATAATAATAATAATAATAATAATAATAATAATAATAATAATAATAATAATAATAATAATAATATAATAATAATAATAATAATAATAATAATAATAATAATAATAATAATAATAATAATAATAATAATAATAATAATAATAATAATAATAATAATAATAATAATAATAATAATAATAATAATAATAATAATAATAATAATAATAATAATAATAATAATAATAATAATAATAATAATAATAATAATAATAATAATAATAATAATAATAATAATAATAATAATAATAATAATAATAATAATAATAATAATAATAATAATAATAATAATAATAATAATAATAATAATAATAATAATAATAATAATAATAATAATAATAATAATAATAATAATAATAATAATAATAATAATAATAATAATAATAATAATAATAATAATAATAATAATAATAATAATAATAATAATAATAATAATAATAATAATAATAATAATAATAATAATAATAATAATAATAATAATAATAATAATAATAATAATAATAATAATAATAATAATATAATAATAATAATAATAATAATAATAATAATAATAATAATAATAATAATAATAATAATAATAATAATAATAATAATAATAATAATAATAATAATAATAATAATAATAATAATAATAATAATAATAATATAATAATAATAATAATAATAATAATAATAATAATAATAATAATAATAATAATAATAATAATAATAATAATAATAATAATAATAATAATAATAATAATAATAATAATAATAATAATAATAATAATAATAATAATAATAATAATAATAATAATAATAATAATAATAATAATAATAATAATAATAATAATAATAATAATAATAATAATAATAATAATAATAATAATAATAATAATAATAATAATAATAATAATAATAATAATAATAATAATAATAATAATAATAATAATAATAATAATAATAATAATAATAATAATAATAATAATAATAATAATAATAATAATAATAATAATAATAATAATAATAATAATAATAATAATAATAATAATAATAATAATAATAATAATAATAATAATAATAATAATAATAATAATAATAATAATAATAATAATAATAATAATAATAATAATAATAATAATAATAATAATAATAATAATAATAATAATAATAATATAATAATAATAATAATAATAATAATAATAATAATAATAATAATAATAATAATAATAATAATAATAATAATAATAATAATAATAATAATAATAATAATAATAATAATAATAATAATAATAATAATAATAATAATAATAATATAATAATAATAATAATAATAATAATAATAATAATAATAATAATAATAATAATAATAATAATAATAATAATAATAATAATAATAATAATAATAATAATAATAATAATAATAATAATAATAATAATAATAATAATAATAATAATAATAATAATAATAATAATAATAATAATAATAATAATAATAATAATAATAATAATAATAATAATAATAATAATAATAATAATAATAATAATAATAATAATAATAATAATAATAATAATAATAATAATAATAATAATAATAATAATAATAATAATAATAATAATAATAATAATAATAATAATAATAATAATAATAATAATAATAATAATAATAATAATAATAATAATAATAATAATAATAATAATAATAATAATAATAATAATAATAATAATAATAATAATAATAATAATAATAATAATAATAATAATAATAATAATAATAATAATAATAATAATAATAATAATAATAATAATAATAATAATAATAATAATAATAATAATAATAATAATAATAATAATAATAATAATAATAATAATAATAATAATAATAATAATAATAATAATAATAATGATAATAATAATAGTAATAATAATAATAGTAATAATAATAATAGTAATAATGATAATTATAATAATAACACTAATGGTAATAAAACGTAACCCAAATTCATTCCTAAATTGTTTCGTTTTAGTCTTTATAGAGACAAAGGCAGCTTTTTATTTTAACGTTAATCAGTGTCCTACTCCTTTATAAAAGAATGAATAGTATACGAATTCATAGAATATTAATGTTTTAACAAAAACGAAGTTAAAATTATTTGCTACGTAGCAGATGCATGAAAAAAAAAATTAAGTACTACTACTGACATACGAAGTAAATTATCATCTGTGCTGACGAGTGACGAGATCCATTGTATATATAAACTATAGTACTATCACCTGAGGTGCGCCATCTATCGACGAAAAACTAAGCTCGAGAATACCATGGGAAGCAACAACAACAATTAAAATGGTGGAAATTGTTGTTGTTGCTTCCCATGGTATTCTAGAGCTTAGTTTTTCGTCGATACATGGCGCACCTAAGGTGGGAATACTATAGTTTATATATACAATGCGAGATCTCAGTTATTTTTGTTTCTCTGTATTTTTCTTCATTCTTATTGCTAGGCTGTCGGCTGTCGAGTCGGTTGGCCCTCGAGCTTTTGGCGCCAACCAACAACAAAATGAGCTTTTAGGTGAGAGGAGAGTTTTACGCACACTTTCGCAACAAATCGCAATTTTTAGCTTATATTAGTGACCTGTGAGCTGTGACCTGTGGGAACCAGCAACGAAACAACAAGGTAAGTGATAAGTGAAAAGATATAAGGTGAGAGTGAGAGGGAATGCGTGTTTTTTAACGCACACTTTCTTATGTGTGTTTCATGTTTCGCTTTGTCTTTCGTTCTTATTTCTTGGTTTTTGACATTCGACCTTCGAGTGCATTCGAAATTCCAAAAGCGAGCAACTGGATTCTTTTCACTGTGGTCTTTGAATTGTAGATAAGTTGTGAGTTTAATAAAAATAGGAATACTTCGTTGGACACAAAAATGAAAAGAACTTTATTTTCTTATTTTAAATGAATTTAATCGTTATAACTTTTCTTAGCAGAATGACAAAACTTCGGAGTTAAACATGGAAGATATATCATTGCCAGAATCCTCCACAAACAGCAACACGAACACCGTTCCTGATTTGCATCCTGAACCATTAGCTGCTTGTGATCATCGTCTCCGTTTTCCAAGGAACGACATAAGTGTGTTTATTTATTCTTGCAACACCCGAGGTGTAACTAACCCAAGTTAAGTGCTCAAAATAATTGATGATTCATGCGTGCCATCTGGTAAGTTTCAATTTCCAAAAGACACAGGAAAGAAATTATCATTCCAAATGAGATGGTTGGAGGAGTTTAGTTGTTTGGGATATTCTATGAAAGAAAATGGTGTGAAAACTGGTGGGAAAGGAGATGGAACACTAGGAAAGCTCAACACAAAGCCCTTTAAAGATTGGAAGCATGATAAAGAAGCTTTCCGAAGCCACGAGAAACTAGACTGTCACAAGAAATCCATTTTGGGTATTACACAACTCCGTGATATTGAGCAAGGTGTAAGTAAGCCCATTGATGTTCAAATTGACCCGCAAAAAGAAAAATATAAGAAAGAAAATTATGAGAGACTTAAACCTATAGTAAGTGCAATTGTTTTATGTGGACGGCAAGGAATCGCTCTTCGTGGCCATAGAGACGACGGATCTTTTTATCTCGATAAGCAACGAAGCTGACAAAACATATTTGAACGAAGGAAATTTTCGCGCCATAATACACTATCGAGCTGAAGGGGACGATATTTTAAAGACAAATCTTTTATCGACTCCGAAAAATGCTAGATATCTGAGCAAAACGATTCAGAATGAATTGCTAGAAATATGTCACAAATTAATTAGAATTTTTTTTTTTTTTCATACTGTGAATGAAGCAAGGGGACTCTCTATTTTAGCTGATGAATCGACGGATATTTCCAGCGTGGTGCAATTTTCCATCTGTATTAGACATTTAGATTAGAAATCCAATATTTGTGAAGATTTTCTTCCTGTTACTGACGTTTCTGGACAATTTTAAGCAGATTCAATCGTAAATTATTTACACGATATCGGTGTGGATTGTTCATTTATGTATGGTCAAGGATATGCAATAAGTGGTGAGTTTAATGGAGTACAGGCACATCTAAGGACATATTTTCCTCTGGCAATTTGCGTTCATTGTGCTGCTCTTAGCTTCAGTTTGAATATCAATTCAGCTTGTGAAGTATCCGGTATTAAAAACGCTCTGGGAACTGTCGAAACAATTCAAGCCTTTTTTCGCTGGCCCAAGAGACAAAACGTGCTGAAGAATGAAATCTACAAAATGGAAAAGAAAAGTCAGCAAAGAAAAGAAAAATTGAAATCAATTTGTCCCACAAGATGGGCAGAATCCATGAAGCCATATCAAGGCCTTAGAATAAATTAAAATGTGGAATTATCCAGATACTTCACAAAAAGCTTCTCAGCTTTTGACTGCGATTTCAACTTTTGAATTTCAAGTTTCTGTTCATATATTGGAATCAATTGCAATTGCAAACAAAAAATCAAGATCTAGGAGAGGCAACAAAATTAGCAAATGATGCTTTAGATTGCTTTAAAGAAAAGCGAAATAAAGCTGATTCATATTTTTGTACAATTTACGAACATGTTGCTAACATTTGTTCTAAGCCCGACACACAAATTAAAATGCCTCGTCGTTGCAGTCATCAAAAAAACCGATGCATTGTTGAAACGCAAACAATTGAAGAATATTATAAAATATCAATTTATATTCCATTTATCGATACATATATTTCTCATCAATCTCATCACGCCAATTTTTGTTGGACTAAAGACCATAAAAAGCTATTTTGAATCTATATTTCTCATCTCCAAAGTCGTTTCGAGAAACATAAATTGATTTTTAAAAGTTTTGGACAGCTATTCACTCTTGACGAAAGAAAATGTACACATCTTTTCAATTTTTATGAAGCCATTTTAGATTGCACAGAGGTTAATTTCGTATCAAAAGTCAAAATGTGGAGACAACAAATTTGCAATCTTAGCATACAAAATGAACTTGATGCTTTATTGGTTAGTAAATTTGTAATTTAATTTTGTAACGTAAAATTACATAGGTAATTTTTGTTGAAACATTTACTATTTAGGTTATTCATGATCAATCATTCAAAAATGTTAATTTAATACGGGTTTTGGCGGTCCTACCCGTAACAACAGCAACTCCAGAACGATCATTATCGACCTTAAGGAGAATGAAAAACTATCTTAGGAATTCTATGGGCCAGGAACGTCTGAATGGCTTAGCTGCTTTGAATATTCATTCTTGAATTCAACTGACTGAAAAAGAAATTCTTCACGAATTCTTCAAAAAATCCAGAAAATTTAAAGAATAGATTTTTAGATTGTTTTCTAGATTTGGTAATGACTATTTATTACATGTAGATATGTATATTCCCTTATTCTATTTTGTAACAATTCATCGTAATGCCAAATTTTTGTGCATTCCTCCGTGAAAGGCTATAAAAGAATCGTGTGCCGTTGCCAAAAAGACCCCGACAGAGCTCTCTCGGTGCCCAAAGTTTGCAGGCCCTATCCTCTTGAATAGGGATGGTTCAACATACTCTTTAGATGAAAAGTGTATTGAATTGAAGCCATTTTCCAGTGTTACGGTATCGATCTCGTCCATATGTACTCGTGAGAAAGTATCCGGGACTACATTGAGGGTGCCTTTCCTATGCTCAAAAGAACGCTCCCTACAGCAGTAGTTTATGCGTCGCACTGTAGGTATAAGTGTCGAGTAAGGTCAGGAATCAGGATTGGTTAAAATTAGTGATGCTACCAGCATAGTCTTCAGTTCTTTAAAAGCCGTTAAGGCTTTTGTATACATTGCGAAATCTTTACCTTTCTTTAGGCAATCAGTCATTTGAGCTGATATAGACGCAAAATTTGGAGTAAATTGTCTAAGCCATGCTGTCATACCTAAGAACCGACAAAGCTGTTTAGGAGTTTTTGGAACATGGAAGTCTTTTACCTCTGAAACTTTCTCTGGGTCCAAGTACCTACTTGATCTCTTTGAAACAGAATTTGCTTTTCTCGACGTCAACCAGCACCGCTTCACGCAAACATCTCGCAACCGCTTTGAGAACGCTCATGTGGGTTTCAAAGTCTGGAGAACAAATCAAGAGATCATCTCAACTCAATCCTTACGAGTTCACTAATAGAACAGTCAGAAGAAGAAAAACTAGAAAATGAGAAAGAGAAGGAGGAATATGAGATATCCATTGGAGGGAAAACTTAAAAGAGGCTATTGACAGTGCGATTTCTCGGTCAATAAACGTAACGCATAGTAAGACGATGATTCTTGCCGAACAAACTTAAAATATGAAGAAAATCCGCTCGATCTGCTCTAAAGTGCACATACATAAATGGGGGGTGAAATTTGATGGGACTTCAACAAATATGAACGTCGAAAGTTTCACTGTTCACGTTGAAATATTACAAACGAAAAGTTGTGCCACAAATTATCAAGTTTTCGCTAGCTTTCATAATTTAGTGCCACGAACTGCTGAAAAGTGGGACTAGCTGTTCATGGAAGAGAAACAGGGCAATGAATATTTAAACCTGTACGACTTGAAATCAGAACTGGTAAAACAGTTCCGGAATTCGAAAAGGGACCATGAGATTCTTCGGCAGATATTAAACAGGCGTCAGCAACCAAATGAAACCTTCGAAGAATTTTATGACGAGGTATGAGGTGTCACATTACGAAAGAAGAATCGAATAAGTGAGAAAGATTTAATATCTATGGTGAGAAAAAAAACTCACACATAAACTTGCGAGACTGATCTTCGGATGCCAAATTAAGGATATCCGAGATCAAAGAGATGAATGCAGACGAGCTAAAAAACATTTATTAACGAATAAATTCAAATTCAAAGAACACATTAATGAAATTAAAGACCACTAGGTGATACTCAAGAGGCTACAACTGACGGTCCAATACAACCGAACAGGCAAACTTACAACTAACCCCAAACCAAATATACGAAACCCTACTTACAAAAACAATGAATGAGACAAAAACACAGAACATACAAAGGACAAAAACTTGAACACAGGGACATGTGCATCAACTTTCCACACTCTAACTTGCTTCAGTTGCGGACAAGGAAACCTTTCCTTCAAATGCGCATCATGCCAGGAAAACCTGAAGGTCAGCAGTGTACCCGGGTCCACTCCACCAGCGAAAATGGCCATACCGGACTCCCAGAGCCTGGAAAAACAAAAGTTTTAATAAGAGATGAGAGTGCAATACATTCATCAACGATTGTTAGACTATGTGTTATGCCGTATAAAAATAAAAAGACTTAAAATTTCCTTAAGCCAACCGTTTATTATTGAATCTTTCTTAAGACTAACTTATCGCTCTAACAATTCTATGGTACAAAATATGATACATAATCTCATACGATATGAGATGCATTAAGTGCTGAGTTGATATTTTATTGAAGTGCTATGCATAGTTTTTTATCGTGACAATAAATTAGAGGAATTTTATGTGACACGTTTTGGTGGACAGAAAGAAAGATAAACAAATTTGCAAGTATCAGATATCAATAATGGATCTGAAGTGGATTCTGGCTTGCAATAAGCAAGATAAAATTATGCTGATAAATTAAATTTAATTAAATTTTTCATATAAACTATGAGCTTTTTGATCTACATCCTTTAAAGGGATTGACAAATCTTTTAAAATTTGTACATTTCTTACATTAAGGTTTCCAATTTTTGTATAATCTTCATTGTTATTAAAAGAAATATTTTTACAGCAATCATTCAAATAAAAATGGTATTTATCATTATTTGTTTCAATAATGGATATATTATTTGAAGCAATGTACGTATTTTCTGAATGAAATTCACAATTAGGTTCAAATATTATAGTCCCTATGTCATATAGATTCTTTTGTGTTGTGTCGTTTATACATTTTTCTTCAAAAGTTGTTTCCTTACTTAAAGCATAAGTATATACATTTTCACGAATTTCGTGAAATAATTCTATTTCATATGGTAATTTATTAAATTTACAATCGTTTGTTTGTTTTTTTACAAAAATATCTTTTATACAGTTTGGAAGTTTTACGTATATTATTAGTGATTAACCTGTCACAAATATAATATGATTTTATGTTTTTACATTTTTCAGGTAAAAATAAAGTGGTAAAAGCATTATATTCATTGTTTATTAGTAAATATTTTTCGTTTTGGCTTAACATATAAAACTGTTTGTCTCTCAAAATAGGAATATGTACAAATTTCATAACTCTCAAATCTTACATTTGATACAATAGGTATCTCTATTATGATTTTTATTTCTTGGTTTTTTAAATAACATTTAATAATTGATTCGGAAATTATTTCATTGTAATTTTCTATCTTTGGTTCATATAATAAATTTTCTTTACGTTCATGATTTTTCAGGATTTCTATTAACTTACTTGGTTTCATAATTATGGGATGTAAAATTTTAACTTTTAGTAATAAAATTGCTTGTAAAACTATATCAGTTTCAATGTCTAATTCCATTGTTTTATCTAAAATATTTGATTTTATTTCTTCAAATAACATTAGTAATTTGCTTTTATCTTTGATAGGATCTTTGTTTAATTTATCAATAATCTCATTAATTTACATTTCTTGTCTGTGATAACTTTCTTGCAAAATTTTGTTTTGTTCATTTAGGCTTTTCATTATCTGTATATTAGCAATTTGAATTTCAACTATTTTATCATGGGAATTCTTAAGTTTGGATATATTTTCTTCAATAAATTCAGCATCTTGGGAATCCATTGTTCCGAATAATCCTTTCAATCCACTACCTATTATATTTATTAATCCTCTTTTTTCTCTGTTAACATCATCCTCAACTTTTAGACCTAAGATATCTTTTGTGTCTCTTAATCTTCTTCTGATTTTATCTAAATGTATAGAAACTCCTGGTTTGAATTTATTACATTCTTGAGAATAATCAATACAAATATTATTTAATAACTCTGAGTTTGTTTGTATAAGCGAAATGGTATTTTCCAAATCTTGTATGTTAATTGTGTTTATAATTATTAACTTGTCCGTCTTTTGTGTATTATAATAAATTCCGCTCGACTCAAATTTTCCGAGAGTAACGCCTTCAACGTATATGATTTGTAAAATCAATCTGAAATTATTATGTTTCTTTTGGTGAAAAGTGTTTTATTTTGCTGTTATTGTATTTAATGTATTGGTTATTTCTTTTTATAACTACCGAGTCTCCAATTATTTTTAGAATCTTAAAAGGTCCTGAAAATTTTTCTCCGAACTTATCTCTTTTATGTAATTTTGTGTTGAGTTAGTCTCCATGTTGTGTATTTTATATCAACTTATCTCTTTTATCATTTTCTACCAAAACTAGGTCTGTTACTTCAAAATTCTTAATTTTTGTACCTAATCTCCTATCATATTTCTGTTTAGATTCAAGTTTATTCTTGAGCTGTGTTTCTCTTACCTGTTGTTGTATTCTACATAATTTCAATTGAAGTTCTTGGGTATAATCTGTATTTGTTTTGTAATTTAAACTACCAAAATCACTAGGTGGATTTGCTTTTCTGCCAAATAAAATTTCATAAGGTGTAAAACCTGTACTCTTGTGTTTTGACGTGTTATAACAGAAAGAAGCGTATTTAAATAATTTCGAATACTCTGGTTTAGTTCTATCTTTTATCATTGTTCTTAGGTATTCTCCTAACCATGTGCATGTGCTCTTTCAACGGATCCGTTACTTTGAGGATAAGCACTACTAGTTCTTAAGTGCTTTATCTTAAACATTTTACACAAATCTTTCATTACTTCATTAATGAATTCTTCTCCATTATCTGTTAGAATAATTTTTGGAATACCGAAATATAGTATCCAATGGTCTGTAAACGCTCTGGCTATGGTTTCACTTTTTTTATTTTCTATTGGAATAAACTTTATATATTTACTCAAATCATCTTGAATTGTTAAACTGAATAATATTCTGTTTCCTTCTTTATATGGTCCAGTTAGGTCAATATCTACCTTTTCTAATGCGTAATTGGCAGTTGATGTAATTTGCATAGGGTTTTTTCCCGGATGTCTATTAATTTTTTGCTTCTGACATTGAACACATTTAGATATATACTCAATTACATCTTTATCAATTAAATCTATCTCTTACTTTAGCTATTGTTACCTTTTGTCCTCCATGACCTCCTTAAAAGCTTTCATGGCTTTCTTTTATAATATAAATTTACGTTCCTCTAAATCGTTAATAATTTGAATTTCTGATAATTCATCATTACATTCATCTTCTGAAACATTATTTAATATTTCCCTCTCATGTACTATTCTTTTATTTAATTCTTTTCTAGCATTCTTACTAGTGCTTGGTATTTCTAACTCACACTGTTCCTCATAAATTTTCCTAAGAACATCTTCATCTTCTTCATCTGCAGAGTCCTTACCAAAAATTTCTTCAATTAGTTCATTGGTTCTTTTATCTTCTCTAGTCAGTACTGGGGATGCAATTTTTTTATTTCCTGTTTCTAATATATGTTTGTATCTATTTAATTCATCAGCTACGACATTATCTACACCTTTCTTGTAGTGTATTGAGTATTCGTACTCTTCTAATTTTAATCTCCATCTTATAAGGTGACTCCCTGGGTCTTTAACATTAAACAACCATGTCAAAGGACGATGATCTGTTTTTATTCTAAATTTCTGTCCATATATATATGGTCTAAATTGTTGAATAGCCCAAACTATAGCTAAACATTCCTTTTCTATAGTGCTGTAATTTTGCTCGGCTGTAATCAAACTTCTACTGATAAAATGAATTGGTAAGTCTTTTCCATCTTCTTCTTGTGACAAAACAGCTCCAAGACCTTTACAACTAGCATCTGTTGTAACAATGAACTCTTTTTTGTAATCAGGATAACGTAATATTGTAAAGTCCTTTAGTTTTTATTTAAGTTCTTCAAAACTCTTGCTTTGCTCATTTCCCCACTTAAAAACTGAGTTTTTTTTTAATAATGCATGTAATGGAGTAGCGATAGTACTAAAATTTGGTATTATATATATATTTGGTATTATACTTGTTATTAAGTGTCCTAGGTATTCTACTTCCTTTTTCATAAATTCGGATTTATTTAATTGAACTTTCAAGTTAGCTTTTCTCAAACATTGAAGGACTAACATTAATCTTTGATTGTGTTGTTCTAAGGATTCTCCAAATATAACTATATCATCAAGGTAGACAAAACATTCTCTTCCTTGTAATCCTTTAAGAACTGTATTCATCATGCGTTGAAAGCATGCTGGCGCACTTTTAAGACCAAATGGCATTCTTAGAAATTCAAAATGAGCGTAAGGTGTGGAAAAAGCTGTTTTTTCGATGCTTTCTTTACTCAAAGGGATTTGATGAAATCCGGACGTTAAGTCAAGGGTCGTAAAGAATTTTGCATTACCAAGTCTATCAAGTATTTCTTGAATATTGGGAATTGGGTAATTGTCGCTTATTGTTATTTCATTTAATTACATTTTACACAAATCTTTCATTACTTCATTAATGAATTCTCCTCCATTATCTGTTAGAATAATTTTTGGAATACCGAAATATAGTATCCAATGGTCTGTAAACGCTCTGGCTATGGTTTCACTTTTTTTATTTTCTGTTGGAATAAACTTTATATATTTACTCAAATCATCTTGAATTGTTAAACTGAATAATATTCTGTTTCCTTCTTTATATGGTCCAGTTAGGTCAATATCTACCTTTTCTAATGCGTAATTGGCAGTTGATGTAATTTGCATAGGGTTTTTTCCCGGATGTCTATTAATTTTTTGCTTCTGACATTGAACACATTTAGATATATACTCAATTACATCTTTATCAGTTAAATCTATCTCTTACTTTAGCTATTGTTACCTTTTGTCCTCCATGACCTCCTTAAAAGCTTTCATGGCTTTCTTTTATAATAAATTTACGTTCCTCTAAATCGTTAATAATTTGAATTTCTGATAATTCATCATTACATTCATCTTCTGAAACATTATTTAATATTTCCCTCTCATGTAGGGAGTTATTTTCCTCAATCTGTTGGCTTATACAGTTTGACACAACTAATGTTTCACTTTTATCACCTATACTACTAGAAGCCAGTGACTTTATAGGTGCGCTTGAGGAATAATTATATTCTTCAATATTAGAATGTTCAAATGGTATAGGCCAATACCATTTGAACATTCTAATATATTTGTTTTTTCATCTTTGGATAATAAATTTACACATTCGTTTTCATTCACGAGTTTTTGTTCATTACAATTTATTATGAATTTAAAATACTGTAGGAAATCATATCCTAAAATTCCGTCGTAATAACTGAGGACATCTTTAGTTATAATATGAAAATTAAACTCATTAATAATACCTTTCGTCAATTCGATGCCTATTTGCGCAGTACCTATACTGTTTCTATTAAATTTACCAATTCCTTTTAAAGTTATCGTTACATATGGACACAAATCGTTTTCAAAAATACAGCTTTGTTTTAATAATGACACTCCTGCTCCGGTATCAATTAACATATTATAAGACTTATTCTTATAAATCATTTCTACATTAGGACTTCCTATCATTACTGACGAAATAGTTGCCCCATTAACTATTCGTTTTTTCGAAAATTTTGTGAACTTTTGTGTTCATTGTATTTTTTTTGTAAATCCTGTTCTTTAAATGGATTTTGGTGCTTGTTATGATCCCTATTATTTGAATATGACTTTTGATGATCATAATTATTATTCAAGTTTTTTGAATTAAAGTTTTGATTTGTTGATTTATGACTCTTGTTTCGGAAACATTCTTTGGACATATGGCCCAAACGTCCACAATTGAAGCATTTAACAGAAGTGTGGTTAATTTTTATCAAATTCCTATTCGTATAGTCTCCATTTATATTTGTTTCCCTCGATTTACTATTATAATACTCTAAACGGATTTCTTCCTCCATCGCTAGTTGACTAGCTTCAGAAAGAGTTTTAGGGCGTTGGGTGTTAACAAAAGTACCTATTTCTCGCTTTAATCCAGATATAAATGCGTTAAGCATATCTCTTTCAATGCCCATCATTTGTCCATCATATGTTGGGTCTTCGGAATTTTCAACATAAAGTGCTTGAACTCTTCGTCTTGTCAAGGTTTCACATCTTTGTGTGAATTGAATAGCCGTTTCTTTAAAATTTTGACGAAGTCTCGTCATCTCTAGGTGCAGTTGCAAACTCGAATGAGTTTCTCTGAATACCCTATTTAATTCATACTTGAGTTCTACCCAACTATTGATTTTTTTGTTCATGAGTAAAATTTCTGCACTTCCAGAAATTCTACTTTTAATTACCGCCAGAAGTAACACTTTTTGTGATGAAGATGCTAATTTCATCGCGTTGTCACAATTTTGAATAAAATTATGAGCCTTCATTGCATCACTATTAAAATGCGGAATTATTGTTATCAAATCACTTAGATTTATTCCATTACTTTCCTGCCATTCTTTATTATTTTCCTGCCTTTCTTTTATTGTTAAGTTCACTTGTACTTTCGTTACTTTTCCGTGATTTAGAAATAGCACCGATTTTATTACCTTAATCTGCTAATCTTAATTTTTGTAATGCTGTTTGTAAAATTTTGGTTTCGTTGTCAATCTTGTGTTCTTCCTCTAAAAGAATTAAAAATGTCTGCCTTGAATAAATTTCGTTTTTAAAATAAACTAAATAATCTTCGCTATCTTCACTATCTTCTGAAATTTTTTTATTTTGGACAACCTCGAAAACTTTCAGGCTACATATATTTCCTGTTCGAACCCCAACACATTGGAATTGGGAGTCTAGTATTTCTTCACTAAAACTGACCTCACCTTGAGAACTTGTGGAATCCATCATGCCAATATACAGACACAAACAAAAGCAAACAAGGAAAAAAAAACACAATTATTATTTTATTCAAACCTAGCTCTAAATATTTCGTCCTGAGCTTCTTGAACTACTTGCATAATTTTAATGGCCTTATTGCCCAGATATTTACTATTTTTTTCTAATGTCACTTTTTCGTTTTGCAATTTTTTGAATTTATTTTCTTGTTCTATTTGTTCTTTAGTTAGATCTTTTTTTTTCTTCTTGTTCAGTATGATCTGACATTTTCATATGAATTTCACAACAAACTTAAGCAAACTTGCATAAGAAATTCCATCGCTGTTGATGTTTTTATTGGGTGCCCTCTCTTGTCTTCTTCTTTGTACTGATTTTTTTTTAAAGGATGAATTAATCTGCTTCTTCAATGATGACGAAGTCTTTTTTTTTTTTTGAATTTCCACTTTATATTTTTTGTAGGTAGGTAGGTACGATTTTGAACTTATTAATGTTTTGGTACGGTTTTTTTTTTTATTTTATGGCACAAACTTTTGTTTTCGAATTTGTGACACACCCAAAGGTTTTTGGGGTTGTATCTCGAAAAAAAAAAATATTTTTTTTTATGTTGTATGTTTTTTTTATAAACACGAATTAATGAAGTATTCTGAGGAGTTTAGAAATCGTCTCGTAATAAAAAAAACTTCACTAACGTTTGTATTTCGGGTATGGTTTTTTTTTTTACCAATTTCACCGCTGCCACCAATTTTTGTTATGCTGTATAAAAATAAAAAGGCTTAAAATTTCCTTAAGCCAACCGTTTATTATTGAATCTTTCTTTAAGACTAACTTATCGTTCTAAAAATTCTATGGTACAAAATATGATACATAATCTCATACGATATGAGATGCATTAAGTGCTGAGTTTATATTTTATTGAAGTGCTATGCATAGTTTTTTATCGTGACAATAAATTAGAGGAATTTTATGTGACACGTTTTGGTGGCCACACAGAAAGAAAGATAAACGAATTTGCAAGTATCAGATATCAATAACGGATCTGAAGTGGATTCTGGCTTGCAATAAGCAAGATAAAATTATGCTGATATGCAGTTACAGAGATTTGAAAATAATTATTAATAATAGTTTAAAGATACGCATAACATATGGTGAAGCAAGAAGAAGAATCTTCAATGAAGAAATCGTCTGCAAGAGATTCAGAGTAGTAGAAATTTTAGAAATTTTAGTTCAAAATAAAAAAATAGTGTTAATTAAAATATCTTATAAAAATGTTAAAAATCAAAAAAAAAAACTTTACATTCATGTAATCCGAAGGATTGAAAAGGTGTTGTATGGAGAAGGGCAAAAACCAAACCCAATCCTTCGAGCTAAGCCGAGCAAGACCAAGCGTACCGCAGCTCTTTTCCAACATCGAAAGATGCCCCTGTGGCCAAACCAAGACTCGCAGCATGTTTTTTTGTAAATTGTATGTTTTGTTGGAATTTTTTTTTACAGGAAAAGTCTTATAAGTCTTATAAGTTAAAGTCTTATCGAAGTACGAATGGATGACGAAAGGGAAACGAAATAAATATACCCAAAGCACATCTCCTTCTGTTCCTGATAACTCAGTTGTTGTAATTGATAATAATAACATTGATAATGTGTTTGCTGGGAGGCTGTTGGAGAAGGGAGATGGTGTTGCCGCTACATCTGCTGCTGATGCTGTTGTTGGTGGTGGTTCTACTATGCAGCGGAGAGTTGGGAAACAAATAAATTCAATTCGTGTTGTTGGTATGGACTGCACTGACGACACAAATGCTAACTTTTTTTTTTAGTTTTTGAATGAATGAAAATACACTTGTTTTTTGTTCCACAATAATATTTATTTTAATATTTAACAATAAAGCCGACGCGTTTCGTCTTGTTGGGACATTATCAAGGCACTGGTTATACAAAGAAAATCAAATTTGTGCAAGGTATGGTGGGCTAAACATCGAAATATTTTACTATCGATAGTATCGATGTTTTTCGGAAAAACTATCGATACTATCGATACTATCGATAGTTTTTTGAAATCATTATTCAATCAAAGTGAAAATGAAATAATTCTGTTTAAATAAAAAATAAAACAAAAAAACAAGCTTTAAACAAAATAAAACAATGCCATGTTAGTTTATTATAAGTTCAAGAGAAATGTGCAAAGCGAAAAGAAATATAAAATTAGTCAAAATGTTTGAATTATGTTTGATAAAATGCAAATGGTTTAAGTTTTTATCTTTGAGGCGATTTCTGTTTTTGGTCATTATGCCTCCTGCTTTGGAAACAATTCGTTCAGAAGGAACCGAAGAAGCTGGAATGCAGAGAGATACTTAAAAGCGAATTCTCGTAGTTTACTTGTTGATTGATTCCAATACGTAAATGAACAAGTAATTTTATCCATTTAAGATTTTTCCAAGTAGTGACGTATGTCAATTATGGCTTATGCTTCTGTCAAGTGAGTTGAACTTGACATCTGGTCACGTAGATACAGTTTTATATTCCATTTAATCCACCTCTTCACTTGGAATGAAAAGAATGCGTTACAAATATTCCAGATTGAATAAAGAAACAAGGAAATAGTATATCCGAAATATTCCATTGAGTAAAGAAACGCAAAAAGGGCGTTCCATATATTCCGAATATACGGAATGAATGAAGAAACTCACTCATTACTACAGTTGGAGTATCAAAGAACTGGAATTTGAATTTGAGTGTACAGGGATGTCGAAAAGCGAAGACAAATTTTCCAAAAAATTATATTCAATTTTGATATTAAAATATTTGTTGAAATGTTTGTCCTCTTCGATAGTATCGATAGTTTTTTACTATCGATACTATCGCCGATAGTTTAAAACTATCGATAGTATCGATAGACTATCGATGTTAAGCCAACACTAGTGCAAGGCTTAAGAGAATGGAAAGAAGTAGAAAGCAAAAGAAGAATATGAAACCCAACAACTAAGTAGGTACAACAAACAACTGTACGAGGTAATTAACTCTTCAAATCTGGTTTTTGCTCAGAAAGATAAGTTTGCTCTTAAAAACCCCAACCCCTCCGCCCCAGTGTTGTATGGTCTTCCTAAACTTCATAAAGACAACGTTCCTGTGCGACCTGTTTCATCGTCCTTCAATGCTCCCTCACAGAAGTTAGGCAAAAAGCTCTCTGAAATTCTACCTACTATCTTAGATTTCAGCCCAAAATACTCAATAAAGAATACAATGAGTTTGATTCAGAGAGTCAAAGATTTGGTTCTACCGCCGAATGCAAAACTAGTTTCTTTTGACGTAAAAAGCTTATTTTCATCGATTCCTACAAATAAACTTAAGCTGTTCTTTGAACATGATATTTCGGCTATTGTTAAAGACAAGGAGAAATGTAAACAAATCAATAGACTAGTTACGTTATGCATTGACCAAAATTATTTTGAGTTTAATGGAAAATTCTACACACAATCATCGGGCTTAGCTATGGGATCGTCTTTTTCGCCGTTTGGAGCTGAATTTTATATGGATAATTTCGAGAAACGATTGTTTGAATTAAAAAATCCCCTCTTAAGTCATATATTTTTATGGATTCGTTATGTAGATGATATTTTTTGCATATGGACAGGAACTCATCGCAATCTCATTAAATTCCAGAAGGACGTTTTAAATAAAATCGAAGATGATATCCAGTTTACGATAGAATATGGTCCTAACAATCTTAACTTCCTGGACTTAAAAATGTCTATTCATGGTCGCCAATTGGAGTTTGACATTTTTAGGAAAGAATCAAGCACGGATATGATTATTCCATTCTCGTCGGCTCACACATGGAGCACTAAAGTTGCAGCTTTTCATTTTATGGTAGATAGATTACTTAAAGTGCCATTGAGCAGAATTAACTACCACAAGGAACTCTCCACTATCCTTCATATCGCAACAAACAATGGGTACAAGAAACGTGTAGTGTTTGATATTTTGCGTAAAAAAAGTTTTCGTTACGCTATCCATTCAACTTTTCCAATAATTAATGATAACATCGATCAAAATTGGCGGAAAATTCATCCCCAATGTTTCCGAGAAATTGATACCCACACTATCAAATGCCAACATTAAACCAGCCTTTTTTAGTGATTATACCTTAAGAAAAGCTTTGTGCAACAACAAATTAAAACAAAAAACTGACGATTTAAAAAAAAGTGGTGTTTATAAAATCAATTGTAGTGGATGCGATGGTATTTACATTGGAAAAACAGCCAGGAATTTACAGACGCGATTTATCGAGCACCAACGATCTTCTTTGCTTTCCGACCCATCATCTGGCCTATCCCAACACCTCAAAGACTCTTGACATGTCTGTTCTATAGATGACATCGAACTCCTACATTCTCTACCTGCCGGACGCGTACTTGATAAGTACGAGATTCTTGAGATCAACAGACATAAAAAACAATATATTTTGAATTGTCAATTAGACCTCTGTAATAATAGTCCACTCTTAAAGTAATTGTTTAACTTTGTTTTAATGTATCTTCATTATTACTTGTCATCTAACTTCGTATTGTCATTTCTAAAATCAATTGTCAAATTTTCATATTCTTCTTTTGCTTTCTACTTCTTTCCATTCTCTTAAGCCTTGCACAAATTTGATGTTCTTTGTATAACCAGTGCCTTGATAATGTCCCAACAAGACGAAACGCGTCGGCTTTACTGTTAAATATTAAAATAAATATTATTGTGGAACAAAAACAAGTGTATTTTCATTCATTCAAAAATTAAATCATGTTAATGTTCCATCATGTGTCTTCAAAATGCTCAGTTGAGCTTATTAAAACAAATGCTAACATTGCTGTCATAAATCCGTATAAATGGTTGCATATCTCCAAATTCAAAGCTTCAACAAGTGAAGAATCAATAAAGAAGTATGTTGCAGCTAAAGTAAATTGCGAAGATGCTGATATACAATGCTTTAAGTTGGTAAAAATGGTACAGATGTCAAAGATCTGGTTTATGTAACATTTAAAATTGGGTTTCCTGCTCACTTGTTTGATCTTGCCCTGAATCCATTAAACTGGCCCAAAAATGTTTTGGTTAAGCAATTTACTCACTTTCCAAAAGCCGATCTGGCGAAAACAAAAGAACGAATGAAGATGACCGTATGTCAAGTTACTCTAAAAACTTAAATTTTTCAAATAATTCTAATTATATTAATGTTTACTATCAAAATGCTGGTGGCATTCGAACAAAAACCAATGAATTATATATTTCTAGTTCTATTTATGAATATGATGTAATTATTATAACCAAAACATGGTTCAATTCTAGTTATTTGTCGTCAGAGATTTTTGCTTCTAATTATAGTGTTTATCGCTTAGATAGATTATATACAGAATATTTAAAAAGAGGAGGAGGAGTATTAATTGCAGTCAAAACTATTTATCGAAGTAAAAGCATTACATTGCCAAGGATTGGAGAAAATATAGAGCAGATGTGTGTAAACGTTAGTTTTTATGGAAAGGAAATTTTGTTTATAGCTAGTTATATACCTCCAAAGAGCTCAATAAATTTATATGAAAACCATATTTATAATATAGAAAATATTGTTAGTAATTTATTGGAAAGTCAGTGCCCATTTATTGCTGGGGATTTTAATCTAGGTGATGTAACATGGAATTATTCAAATGAAGATAAATGTCTTATTCCTTTTAATATGAAAAAAGATTATGAATATAGTTTTATTGATTCAATGTTTTCTATGGATATTTTTTAAGTTAATCATGTTCACAATTCTTTAAATAGATTGCTAGATTTAATTTTTATAAATAATATTAATTTTGAAATTATACAAGTTCAATTTCCATTGCTTAAAAACTCAGTTCACCATGTTGCAATATGCTCAATTTTAAAATTCGAAAACTGTGTAAAAAACTCTAAACCTATATCTAATGGTGAACGATTTGATTTTAACAAAGGTGATTTCATTTCACTCAATAATAACGTTGCATCAACTGACTGGACGCATGCTCTTGCCGATTTATCTTTACAATGTGCGTATAACAAATTTGTGGATATTTTTTCTATCGGTTTAAATCTATATATTCCAAAAAAAAGTCTTGCAAATCATTTAAAACTCCTTGGTCCAATATACGTTTGGTAAAATTAAAAAACTGTTAAAAACAAAGCTTTTAAAAAATTCAGAAAATCAAATTCTGAAGCTGACAGAAAGCTTTTCTGCCAGTTTCGAAAGGAATATAATTTTCTGAATAAATATTTGCACCAACAATATGTACTGAATATTTAATCCAGTATTTCTTGTGATCCAAAAGCTTTTTGGACTTTTTTAAATTGTAAAAAACAATCTGTTGCCCTTCAAGAAAATATGGAGTTCAATGGTCAAACATCAAATGATTTACAAGGTTCGTGTGAACTTTTTTCTCAATTTTTAAAATCGGTTTATGCTGACCATACCTCATTTAATATTTATGAAACAGAAAGCTTTTCCAGTAGTAATGCTAATATTTCAACACTGAAACTTTTTGAATCCGATATCTTAAATGGTATCTCAAAATTTAAACCCAGCTTGAATCCTGGGCCTGATTTAATTCCATCTTTTGTTTTAAAACAATGTCAATTTTCGTTAGCTTCTCCGCTTCTGATAATTTTCAATAAATCTCTTTCTACTGGACTATTTCTGAATCAATGGAAATTTTCATATGTAAGTCCTATTTACAAAACAGGCGCAACAAATTTAGTGGTTAATTATCGTGCAACTTTTAAAATCTCTGCATTCCCTAAATAATTTGAGCTCATAGTAAAAGATCATTCGTTTTTTAATATAAAAGAGCATATTTTTATTGAGCAACATGGATTTATGCCAAGTAAATCTACTTCAACAAATCTTATGCTTTATTGTAGATATGTTACCGATTCCTTTGAATCTGGCTACCAGGTTGACACTATCTACACTGATTTTGTCAAATATTTCCACTCAATTTGTCATAAAATTCTTATAGCTAAACTGAAAGTTTTTGGTATTCATGGGTCGATTCTTGAATGGATATCTAACGGGTGATTTTTTAGCTGGTTTGGTTTTGGCAACACTGGTTTTGACAGCTGACGTTTGTTTAGTACCTAGTGTCACTGTCAAACAGCTTCAGTTTGGTTTGCAATTTAACCATGGATCGTCTTACAAATGAACAACGCTTGCAAATTATTGAATTTTACTATCAAAATTCGTGCTCGGTTCGAAATGTTCATTTCCGCTTTTTTATCGAAAAATTGTGTTCAGCGATGAGGCTCATTTTTGGTTGAATGGGTACGTAAATAAGCAAAATTGCCGCATTTGGAGTGAAGATCAGCCAGAAGCATTGCAACAGCTACCAATGCATCCCGAAAAAGCCACTGTTTGGTGCGGTTTATGGGCCGGCGGCATTATTGGGCCATATTTCTTCAAAGATGATGCGAATCGCAGCGTTACTGTCAATGGTGAACGCTACCGAGCGATGATAACAAACTTTTTTTTGCCCGAAATGGAAGTTCTTCACTTGCATGACATGTGGTTTCAACAAGACGGTGCCACATGCCACACAGCACGCGAAACAATGGCGCAATTGCGAGGCGAGTTTGGTGAACAGTTAATTTCACGTTTCGGGCCGGTCAATTGGCCGCCTAGATCGTGCGATTTGACACCATTAGACTATTTTTTGTGGGGGTATGTCAAGGCTAGTGCCTATAGGGACAAGCCCGCTTCGATTGACGCACTGGAAGCCAACATCCATGCATTCATTCGTGAGATACCGGCCGATATGTGTGAAAGAGTATGCCAAAATTGGACTCAGCGGATGGGCTACCTGAGACGCAGCCGCGGTCAACATTTGCATGAAATTATCTTTAAACATTAAATTGCAAAGTTCAAACTATCGAATCAAATAAATATTTCATTCATTTTTTCGAATTTTTTGTGTTTTTTTTTTTTTTTTAAAGTTCTAAGCCTCTTAAAAAATCACCCGTTAGCTACCTTAATGATAGAACAAAATGTGTAAAATTGGGAAATTTCGTCTCAAGTATTATTAAAGTTTCATCTGGAGTTCCACAAGGAAGTCACCTTGGACCACTTCTTTTTAATATTTTCGTTAATGATATCCCATTTCTTCTAAAAAATGCTTTATGTTTAATGTATGATGATGATCTTAAAATATATCTTTGCATAAAAAATAGAATCGATTATCAAAATCTTCAAAATGATTTAAATATTTTATCCGTTTGGTGTGAAAGAAATGTTCTTCCTTTGAATATCCAAAAATGTTATGTTTTTACGGCACACCGTACTTTAGTTCCAATGATACACAACTACCAAATTTTCAATCAGATTCTTGATCGCAAATCTGAGATTCGTGATCTTGGAGTCATTTTTGATCCAAAGTTGTTGTTTTCGCTACATGTGGATTATGTTATAGCCAGGGCAAATTCAATGCTTGGTTTCGTTAAGCGAAACTGCAATGAGTTCTCCAACCCTTATGCTTTAAAATCAGTTTACATGTCTTTAGTTCGTCCAATTCTTGAGTATTGTTCAATTGTATGGTCTCCTTCTACTTCCATTGGGATAACACGTATTGAATGTGTGCAGAAGAATTTTACAAGATTTGTAGTCAGGCAACTGAAATGGAGAATTGACACTCCTTTATATTCATCTAGGTGTGCCTTGATTGGGCTCGATTCATTAGAAAAAAGACGGTCTATTCAGTAATTGTTGTTTGTGCATGATGTATTTTCATATCGTATTAGGTGTCTACCAATACTTACCTACTTTGAAATCTATATTCCGGAAAGAGAGCTACGGCTACGTCATTTTCTTAATAACCCAAAACATAGATACAATTATGGTTGCAATGAATCCTTTTCTAGGTGTATTAAACTTTTCAATTCTTTTTGTAATGAACTTGATCTCTCAGCGAGCAGATTAGATTTTAAAATTAATTTACAAAATATCTCTGGTGCCAGGTAGAAAGGCGTTAAGTCAAAAAAATCCGTTTTGTGGTTTTTATTGGATTTAAGTCACTTTTTTTTCTCTTTCGTTTGGTCCTATTGGCATAAGTCAATCTTAACTCCTTCATATGTAAATTATTATGTACAAAGGGTATAAGTCAGTAATTTTTCAAAACCGTTCGGTATTAAGGGCGTAAGTGGACTTAACTCTTTTGTATTTATTCTAATTCTGTATTTTGAAACAAATAAGATGCTCCTAAGGGATTAAGTCATCTTAGCCCTATAGTACCAAACGCAATATAACAAAAGTTTTCAAAAGATAATGACATAAATCTCTCAGTGATACCACGTAAACCAAATTGTGTTGAGATACATATGAAAAAGTGTTTACGAATATATTAGAATATATTCTTAAATACTAAAATTTTTACTAAAAACTTTAATCTTCTTCTTATATCTTATCTTATCTTATCTTATTGATATATATAAAAACGAGTTTGATTTATGTTTGACCATTTATATCTCGAATTTGACAACACAGAATTTGAAGATTCTTTTTTCGCTGGAAAGATATTTATTTGCACCAGGTTTGTATGTAAAAAACATAATATCATGTATGTTACGTATGTTGCATATGTTGCAAATGCATTTGCCACCATGTAATCAATTAATCAGCAAATTCAATAATTGATCATAACTGCACAGTGTGTATAATTATGAATCATTATGCAACATTTGCAAAAAACGCAACATTATAAAATTCTGTGTAATTTTTATAAATAAAAAGATGTTTGATGTATTCTATCGAGTGGCAGAAAAGAGGTCTACCTCATGCATACATTTTAAATTGGTTGGTGACTAAAATCACGACAAATCAGATTGATGAAGTCAAATCATCGGAGATCGCTGATCGAACTATTGATCTAGAATTGTACGAAGTTGTCGCAAAAAATTGATTGATTCATGGTCCGTGTGGTACAATAAATACCAGTTCACCATGTATTAATGGGAAGTGCTCGAAGCGTTTCCCAAGAGAATTTGTATCGGAGACAATTACCAGAAACGATGGATAAATCATTATATCGTCAAGTATTGAAACTTCGTAAAATCGATAAAGTACATCTGCAAATATGTAGGTAACGAAGGGAGGCGACATGGCTTATATTGCAGTAGTTTCTGACAATAGGAACAATGAAATCACTAAATATCAAATGGGACGCTATATAAGCAGTATCGAAGCAATGTGCGTATTTTGTCGTTTCCGATACATGCAAGATATCCAGCAGTGGTTCATTTTACGGTTCATCTTAAGAACGGCCAACGCGTGTATTTTACGCCTGAAAATGATACTCAAAGATCAGCGGAGCTACGTTATTAGATGGTGGTCGTACAGCGCATTCTGGCACTTAAATTGCCTTTAAACATCCAGGTTAACGCCTACATGTAATTCAATAACTGTGTAATGTGTAAGATTATTGTATGGGATGAGTTTACAATGGCACACAAAAAGTCACTTGAAGCTTTAGATCGAACCGTGAAAGATTTGCGAGGTAGCCAAGTTTTATTTGGCGGTGCCATGATAATGTTGGCGGGTCACTTTGTTAAGTGAAAGAGCTATATTGGCTGGCAAAAATAAAGATGTCGCTGAAATTAATGCATCTATTTTAGAAGAAGATGTGATGATGGGAAGATGTGTTTTGATCCCCAGAATTCCAATCATTCCATCTGATTTGCCATTTGATTTTAAACGTCTTCAATTTCCTGTTCGCCTTGCTTTTGCCGACACTAAAAATAAAGCCCAAGGTCAGTCTTTGAAAATTTGCGGTATTGATTTTTACACTATCAGGTGTTTTCTAATGGTCAACTGTATGTTGGGTGTTCTAGAGTATGGAAACCGACCGCACTTTTTATTTATGTAAAAGATGGTAAAATAAAAAAATGTTGTTTATAAGAAAGCATTAGAATAAAATGTAAGAAATTTAAAAAAAAAAACAATTTTATTCAAAGTTTTCTTTCTATACCCTTTAATTTTAGCATTTCTCAAGCCTGACAAATTGAAAGAATTGTATACGCCTCTTGGCTAAACTGCATTTTTTTTAGAGGCAACAGGCTATTTGAAAATTGAAATTTGCTCAGCGAAGCGGGCATGTGTTTGCTAGTAATTCATAATAAGAGGTAGGTCAAAAGTATTTACACAACGAGCTTCTTTATTGCTTTGAAAACGGTTTTCCATGAATTTTATAAAAATTAAACTGAGATTTTTGTATGCAAAGATTTTTTTCTTGAATTAACTCCTCAAACAAAACTTTATTTCAACAAGTTACAAAAAAACCATTGGCTCTAAGGGGATAAGTCATCCAAAAACCCGGTAAGTACCAATTTTGTTTTGTCAATAGCCTTATGCCATTACAAACAACCGTTTTAATGACTGTTTTGCATCATTCACCTTTCTAAAAAAGAATATCTAGATAAAGAAACAAGTTTTCAAAATTCAATCTCATTTTGTGGAAAACTACTATTTCTGACTTAACCCCTTTCTACCTGGCACCAAAGATATTATACATAAGCTTTAAGTTATTTATTAAATATTCTTATTTATATATATGTATATATTAAGTTATTTAATTTATATTGAATTGTTAGTAGTCTGTAAGATTTAATATCCGTAGATGAATGAATGAATAAATAAATGAATAAATAAGAGAACCTCCCATAGGACCGCTTTTCTTAAATCGGATTATGATCGATGAAACTTTTAATATGGAAGCGCTTTTATGAACAAACAAGATTTTTTGAGTTAAAAAAAAAGTTAAGTTTTTTTAATTTTTTGGTTTTTTTTTAAAATGGTTTGTTCAAAATTTAAAAAAAATAGTTTAATGATAACAACTACAAAGTGCTTAATGTTTGCATAATCAAAAAAATTGTTTTCGAAAAGTTTAAAAAAACGTGTTTAAGTCTAGATCTTACTTTGCTTAAATTCTTAACTTATTTTGCAACCTAAACATTAAACAATTATGAACAAAACTTTATTACCATTTTTATACAAAACTACGTTACCTACCTGTTATTTTGTTTCCCACTTAAATCTAATTATTATTATAAAGCTTAGGTGGCGTACACAACTAAGCCCATTTTACCTTTGTATTAAGGTTTAAGCTCTTACTGAAACTAATCTCGAAAAAAAGCGATCACCGATCATCAATCTCGTTGGAGACCATCATACTCTCATTCAACATTCCTACAATTCACTTTAGCAATATATCAGCGATCACTGATCTTTAATTTTGTTCTACGCCAAATTGGTACCACATGCACACCAAGAGTACAACGATCATTCATCCACTCATCTTGTACAGATCACCAATAATTAATTCAAACATTTATATCAACTCCAATTGATCATCAACGTTGATGCAGTTCATCTTTAATCCATTCATCATTACAGCAACATCATTCTCTCATCTCGTGCAGATGTACTTAACTCTTCCAGTAGAAGCCCACTCAACGATCATAATCGTCAGTGCGTAATTAGCACCAAAAAAACAGTTTAATTTCACCAGCAACAGGAGGTACGTGCGCTTTAAAGTGTTCTTGTGCAATCTATGTACGATTCTTCTTTCGTTATTTATTTGTATCTTATTTTAAAATAAATAGAACAATATTGAACTGAAATAAATAAGTTTGACCATCACATAATACATATTTGAAACGTACAGAGAATTCTTTCAAAGCGATTGCTTTAAGTGAAATAGTTAAAGTTTAATAATTTGATCCATTGTGGATTTTCTCATTATATTTTGAGAAATATCTTGGATTAAAATGTCTCAAATACAGAATTTCATTTTTTATGCCGATACGTTAGTAGAGTATTTCGCGGATTTAAGAGAGGTGAATTTGAATTCCGTATCGCTTCATTCGTTAGAAGCAAGAAAAGTTGAGCTTTCGAGTTTGTGGTCAGATGTTAAATCTGCATATGCAACGTGCGTTCGTAGCACCACAGAACCGCTGTCACAAGAAAATCTTAGTGCAGTGAAATCGAAATATAAAAATTTAGTCTCATGTCTGGAATTTATTTTAAGTGCCACTGATAAGATAAGTAGTTTTCCTGCTAACAAAACAGACGCTCATAGTCAAAGTGCTGAAATTGCCTTAGGTGTTTCTGAGGTCTTGTTGCAAGCAAGAATCTCGCAAAAACGTCAGAAAATAATTCCTCCTTTCGGCTTCCAGCGTGTGACTCACAAATATTTCATGGAGATTATTTGTCGTCGCTGGCGTTTCGTGATATGTTCTCTGCGGTGTATATAAAGCACACTAGTTTAAGTGCAGCAAAAACTATATCATTTATTAGCAAAAACTCGCGATGATGCACACGCTATA
The DNA here is from genome assembly GCA_916050605.2 of Platycheirus albimanus. Classification (NCBI taxonomy): domain Eukaryota; kingdom Metazoa; phylum Arthropoda; class Insecta; order Diptera; family Syrphidae; genus Platycheirus; species Platycheirus albimanus. Next base: position 135,695,918 of record OU696696.1, on the reverse strand, counting down.
GTATCTAAGTTCGAGTAAACACATGCTTATTTTGAACTTGCGTGGAACTCGCTTGAAGAACAATATGAAAACAAGAGGATACTTATAAGCAAACTACTGAAGATTCTTTTGAGTCTTCCAAAAATATCTCTAGAAACAGATAAGGGTATCAAACAAATTTATCGCATTGTAACTGATTGTTTGTGTACTTTGAAGTCTTATGGAATCCAAACCGAGTCTTGGGATTCCTTCTTAACCTTTTAAGTTTCAAGTCACCTCCCAGAAAAAACAATTTCATTTTGGGAACAAAACCTGGACAACCCAGCTGAAATACCAACTTGGGAAGAGCTGAGTAAGTTTTTAGTTTCGCGCTACAAAGTTTTAAGGAGTGTCAACGATTTCCAAATTTCTTCACAACCGAAACAGGATGTTTCTGCTCCACAGGCTCAACTAAAAAGAAAATTGAAATCGCATCATAATAAGATTACAAAACCTACTTGTTTTCTGTGCAAAGAACATCATTCAGTTGGCATGTGCAATTCGTTTTTGAACAAATCGGTTCAAGAAAGAATTCAACAAGTTCCATCAAACAACTTATGCTTTAATTGTTTAGCAGCTTTTCACACAACACAACAATGTAAAAGCCAGTTCTCGTGCAACCATTGCAAAAAAGTGACGGTCAGCTCTCAGGGTTTCAAATTCACTCTTCGAGCTTTAATTGACCCTGGATCAGAAATAACTCTGATCTCTTAAGCTGCTCTAATATGTTTTCTGGAGTGAACTCTACTACAGCTACAACTTCGAAAACGTTACGTCATTTCAATAAAAGCTCCAACTTTGAATCGAAAAACAATTCTTGTGCAAGTTTTAGTTGTTGAGAATCCAACAGAATTCTTCTCAATCTGTTGATTCATTAGACTTTACAGAATTATTTAAATTAAATCATGCTGATCCTCATCCACTTTAAGCCTTGGTCTTTCTAGGAATATCTGTGAAAAGCGTTTTATAGCATCTGAATGAAAACAGCACACCTCTGCTCGAAGCTGAACACAATAATGTAATCCACGAGTATTTAGACGTGAGTCATATAAAACCAGTTCTTTCAAAAGTGATTCTCTGCGATGGTAAAGTAACGTCATACTTTCTTCGCCATCATGCTGTTGTTAAGCCAGAAAGCTCAACAACGAGGTTACGAGTGGTTTTTAAACTGATATGTTCTACTTCAAAACTAAACCAATAGCCTTTTCAAATGCTTGTACTAGGCCAGAAGTGTTTTCGCACATTGCTAAGCTTTATGATACAGATGGCTGGGCTGCATCAATTTTCATAAATTCTAAGATCTTTATGCAGCAGATATGGAAAGATAAAACTGAATGGGATAAAGGCCTTACTCCACATTCTCTAGCTACCTGGTAATCCCTTGCATCAACTCTGCCCGATATTTCAAAGATTCAGATCCCCAGATGGTTAAGAACTTTTACGAACAGTGTTACAGAAATGCATGGCTTTTCTGGTGCCTCTGAAAGGGCATATGCTGCGGTAGTTTATGTAAGAGTTCCCAACGCAAACGGTAGTAGCAGTTGCCACATCTTGTGTTCCAAAACCAAAGTACGGTTTGGCTTCCTAGACTTGAACTTTGCATAGCAGTTCTATTGTCCAAACTCATCTTAAACTGCTGCTAAGTTGTGATCAACCAAACCTGGAGTTTAAGCTTTTTTTAAACGTACTTAGACCTATGATTAGGACTCAACCTGGGGTCTAACTTTAAAAGGGGTGGATGTAGTGTTTACGTTACATGTATAAAATAATTGAAAAACGTATAGGTAGGTACTTTCGTCTGCCGTTAGCAAGTCGATACAAAAAAAAAAATACCTAAGAACAAATAATGAATTCTAAAAATACTATTTTAAAATGTTAATAGATGTGGAAGCTGAAGGAGATTTTTTAATTCTGGAAGACATAGATTTGCGGTATGGAATTGTGCCACCAGCCATACAAAAGAAAATATATAAGGCAGGGTTAAGTCGATTCGAGTTAAATGATAAAGATTTTTTTCTACGATATCGATTTGACAAAGAAACAGCAACATTTATCATAAAGCTGCTAATTTCTGTAATTGCAAGAAAACTGCAATAACAGCTTCCACACTGTGCTAAATTCCCAATCACAAGTCAAGAACTTCATTTTGAAGTCGTTTTTTCTATCATCCATAATATTTTGATGTCTTCTTCCCTGATTCATCTAAAACTAAATGAACGATTTCTTATTTATTTTCTGTCAAGCACGGGTGAATACAACCATAGATCCAGAACCCAGATAAACACAAGACAAAGAGAGACAGGCAAAACAGAAGAGAGAAGAACATATGTCAACAGTAAACAGCTCCGTGGTCCTCCATCTTACCACTAACTACGTGCAGTATTGCTTGATTTCGCTGATCGATCGGGAAGCGATTCTTTATCAACATCATAATTTGAAGTATAATTGTAGTAGATTTTTTCATTAAGCTATTACTAGTTAAACACAGCTAGAAAATTGTTTATGAATAGCAGCTGTGTTTATCTAAAGAAGTCAGCTTAACCTGTAGGTTAGTAAATCACAACGCTAGTAAACATCTATGAATAGGGCCCATTAAGACTTCATCAAATATGTTTGACCTTAAGAATGTTTTTACATTCTTGTGGATAGATTCGTAAAACAAATAGCCTTGTTGTTGGAAAACATTTGTAGCAAATCGTACTAGTCTTATTAAAAGCAATGTTGGTAACATCCAATGGAGACACGTCGCCTCAGAGGAAAATCCAGCTGATTTGGCCACTAGGGGGATGGCTCCTGGTGAACTTCTGGGTAATGAGTTGTGGTGGAACGGTCCAAACTGGATCCGATCCAATCAATTGTCTTGGCCTTCCAGCGCTTTAAGCTCATGTACCGAAGCTGACCTAGAGTCTAAACCTATAAAAGTATGCCATATTCATCATAAAGAAGATATTCTCCAAAGGTTCTCTAAGTTCCCACAAGCTTTGAGAGTAATATCGTATGTTTTTCGATTCTTTCATCGAACGAATCCGAGGTTCAAGTCCAAACCTAGTTACAAGAACTTTGACATCACCAGAAACGAGATTCTTTTTGTTAAGGAAAGACTCACTATTCTATCTCAAAAATTGTATTACTTTTCGGAATACCAATATTTGGAAAAGAGTCAACCACTAAATCGGAAAAGCAAACTTCTCACATTCAATCCAGTTCTCGACTCTAAGATGAGATGAGAATAAACAGTTACTTAGGTATTTCAAATCTTATTTGGAGCGAAAAATATCCAGCTATTTTGCCTTATAATTCCTTGTTTGCAAAATTTCTCTTAGATTTTATCCATACAATATCTCCTCATGGTGGAAATCGACTAATGCTGGTCCTTGTTCGCCAAGGGTATTGGATTCCCAATCTGAAAAATATAATAAAATCTTGTGTCAACTGCGGCAAAACTTGTGTGCTGCAAAAGAAAAATCTACAAAATCAACTCATGGCCGCCTCGCCTCCAGAAAGGTGCGAGTTTTCGAGACCATTTTCAAAGGTTGGAGTGGATTTCGCTGGTCCTTTCGATATCAAAACATACTTTGGAAGAAACTGTCGAATAACAAAGGGCTACGTATGCCTTTTCGTATGAATGCACAAGAATATCTTTAAGGAATACGTATCCTATACCTCATTTTAAAGCAAAAGTATCTTTTTAATACCTTTATATTCTCTATTATATTTATATACTTTGTACCTTTATATATTTTAATTGTATTTATTTTTTATTGATATCCTCTACTAACCTTTCCTTCCTCCCGAACGGAGAGGAACCCCTTCGGTAATTCAAAGGTTCCCAAACTCAATATCTTTCCTAGGGTAAAGGTGCTTATACTTATGTATTATACAATTGCAGGTATACTCCTGCAGGCGAGCGGTAATGTTTAAGTCTAAATCTTACTTTGCTTAAGTTCCTAACTTATTTTGTAACCTAGAAAATTATGAACAAAACTTTATTACCATTTTTATACAAAACTGCGTTACCTACCTGAATCTTATATTTTGTTTCCCACTTAAATCTAAGTTTTATTTTGAAGCTTAGGTGGCGCACACAACTAAGCCCATCGTACCTTTGTATTAAAGCTTAAGCTCTTCCTGTGAGCTCCCACTTTTTTTCTTTCTTTTTTTTTCTTATACTAACACTCCACGAGGTAAGACGTGTAATAAAAATCTTGTTCTTTCATACAAACCAGAAATAAACAGTTTTGTATTTCTTTTCTCAAATCGATCGTGATCCTCTTATTTTCACCTCGGGATCATAATTGCATTTCAACAAAACGTTTTCTTTTAAACTGGTCGAATGATTAAAAAAAAAAATTCCTTAAAATTCAAAACTGTAAAAGAAATTAGATGGTTTACTTCATTTTCTCCAAAAAAACGTTTTAATTAGCTATTAATAAAATTTCATATAATTTTTCCAATGCTTTTTTTCCAAAATCTCAAGCCCCAAGAGCACTGTAACACATTAGAGCATGTTCGTACGACCCAGTCGTGCACTTTATTTATAATACACTCATACTCAAGTGGAGATGAATACCTGAATACCCTTATAATGAATTTAAATGTACAACCGAGGGGAGAAAGAATAGGAAAAAAATTGGTACAGTCGATTGAGATCTTAGGTGATATTAACCTCAAGAAAATTCCACGGGTGGCATCCAGTTGAAACTGGGGGGATAAGTAAAAACTGCTTCATATTCTGAGCTTGAACCAAACACTACATCCATTGTTTCTTTGGGCTTAGATCTTTAAAAGCAACGCCAACTAAGTAGCAAAGCCCTCTCTCAAAAAAACAAGTAGACACTATACAAGCCCTTGTCATCGCAGTCCAGCTGTATGGGGCAGAAGCGTGAACACTGACACAATAGGATGAAAATTCGCTAGAGCCCAGAATGGACTGTCTGCATCACCTTCAGCGAATAAGTGAGAAAAACGTTATGCTTTGATCTTCCAGAAACTACTTGTTCGAAAAGCTTTTGATTTCAAGGAAGTTTGGAAATCGCCCTATAGTTGTCGATATCAGATTTACTGCGGTTTTAAGAACGGGAGAAATGCATAATACTTCTCATACGCTTGGAAATTAACCTGACTTGAGGGATAGCTTGAAAATAAATTTAATTTTAATGAGTAATCATCTTTCAATTTTGAAAGATTTTGCGAATCCTTATCCTCACCAATTGGAATATTGTTTGAGTTGCTTGCGGGAAATCACGTGAGCTTAAAAGAATCCATTGTAAAAATTGACAGGAATTAAAAAAAAACATTAGCGAGAGCTACAGTACGTTTGCAACGAACTGTTGGATACCCTATTCCCCATATTTTTGTATGTGCATGCGTCTGCCTCCCGCAAACAGCCGATGTTTCAGAAACAAAATTCTTCTTTAGCAGACAGAAAAAATTCAATAACATTAATTTTATGCGGTGTGATGTTCAATTAGTGCTGGCGCAATAAAAAAGGAGTGCGCCACGCCCAAAGTTAAAACGTTTTATTGCCAAGGCAATTGGTATGAGCTCAGTGACATTCAATTTTATTCTTGCAGATCGATTTGAACAAAACAAGACAAAACTTAAATTTTTTAAAATTAGATTTGGAATGGAAATAGCGATTATGGGTGTTTTTAACGTTTATTGGACTACACTCTGCTACGTAACCAAGGAATATAAATCTAAGTGTTCATCTGTTTACTTCAAAACTGCGCCCGATAATTAAAAAACGTTAAAAAAAATTAATGCATTATACGACTTTTGACGGAAACGCCCCTTAAAAGTGGGCGTGTCTTAAAAATTTGAAGCACTTACTGCACTTTTTTCAGTATTTAGGCATATGTGTAAGACTACAGCTGAATCGAGTAGTTTTTAAACAATCTTACCTGAACAAAGGTATTTTACCAAAATCACGCCTTTAAAAGTGGGCGTATTGAAAAAATTTACAAAAGAAAATGTAGAGATATATTTCTCAAATAACGAACGGAAGGAAAAAGGTTTAAATTAAACATTGGAAATGCCTTAAATTCTTAAGGCTACGTTTTTCGTTCTTTCATGAAAAGTAGGCGTAAGCCACGCCAAAAATTCAAAAATTTCATTTCATACACAAACCTTTTCGTTTCTATTAAGAGACGCAAAATTTTGGCTTGCGGATTAATTATAAATACCGTTTATTTACAAAAACAATTTTTTATAGTTTCTAATGAAAAGTGGGCGTCAGCCACGCCCAAAATCAATTTTTTTGATTTTATACACAAGATGTTTATGTGCCAGTAAGACCCACAAAATTTAATATTTGTCGCTTTAATATAACAATTGTTATTTTATAAAAACAATATTGATGGTTTTGTATGAAAAATAGGCGTAAGCCACGCCCAAACTGAAATATTTTTATTTGATTGGAAGAAAGTTTACCTAAAGCTTACGTGTGCAAAATTTTAGCGTTATGCTTTTATCGTAACTGTACAAAAAAACATAATTTAATTTTATTAAATTGAGGTTGTTCAACAAAAATGACGATTGTGGGCGTGTTTGTGGGCGGATTATACTGGTTCAAGAACTTAGCCTTACTCTTGAACCAAAGATTATATATACCAAATTTCAGCTTTCTAGCTCAAAAATTGCGACCTCTAGAGAGTATACATACGGACGGACGGACGGACGGACGGACGGACGGACGGACGGACGGACGGACGGACGGACATGGCTAAATCGACTAGGCTTTTGATTTTGAGTCAGAATATATATACTTTTCTATACCTAACGGTATTATTTCTCTATGTTACAAACTCCACACCAAATACAATATACCCATTCTATGGAATAGGGTATAAAAACATATTTTGATCCGAAATTGATAGACTTTTAAAGTAAGACTTTCGTACTGGCCCAAGGAGCTCACTGGCTTTTCACATAAATTCTAATGACCTTTTACTTAAAACTATATAGTGAAGAACATATTTAACTGTTGGTAAGTTTGGAATTTTTATTTTGAAATGTTAGGTTCTTGGATTAGGCTTTTCTATAGTTTTGTGTAGTTCTTCGATATTTGTTTAATGAGACGGTTTCTTCGCTAAATGTGTATTTTTCTGAAACTTGGCATACCGACCCAGAAATAAATTTACTTAAGGTGTCTAATGGTTTTCATGACTTTTTGTTTGGATTTGAATTAATTGCTTAGCAACGATTGAGTTTTTTAAATCTAATAAAAAGAATGATATTGGATGATTTCAGTTGGTATAAAAAAACATTTCCAAATTAAAGCTTAGTATAGATCGTTGTATAGAGTCTTACATTTTTATGGAAATGCTTAGAAATTTACCAGTTATTCTCGTGCGACGGTAAAACTAGCACACGCTTAAAAGATATAAAGAGATAATATTAACAGCTTAGAAGCATTTACGGTGAACAATTCCCGGGCCCGATTCATCGTATTCTTGTTTGGAAATCCACATCTGCTGAAAAGTAGAAAGAGATGCCAAAATAGAACCACCAATCCATACGGAGTATTTCCTTTCTGGTGGGGCAATAATTTTAATTTTAATAGTTGAAGGAGCCAAGGCAGTAATTTCTTTTTGCATACGATCTGCAATACCTATTGCAAGAAAATGTTCATAAGAATCAAAAAGCATATAGCTACTCAATCAAGATATTTCACCTGGATACATTGTTGTACCACCAGATAGAACTGAGTTGGCATACAAATCCTTGCGGATATCCACGTCACACTTCATTATAGAATTGTAAACAGTTTCATGAATACCACAAGACTCCATTCCCAGGAATGAAGGTTGAAACAGTGCTTCCGGGCAACGGAACCTTTCGTTTCCTATTGTGATGACTTGGCCATCGGGCAGCTCATACGACTTCTCTAATGAAGTTGAAGCAGCAGCTGTTGCCATTTCCTGTTCAAAATCCAATGCCACATAACACAACTTCTCTTTGATATCTCTTACGATTTCACGCTCAGCTGTTGTAGTAAATGAGTAGCCCCTTTCAGTAAGAATTTTCATTAAATAGTCAGTTAAATCACGACCAGCCAAATCTAAACGAAGAATAGCGTGTGGCAATGCAAAACCTTCATAAATAGGCACAGTGTGTGAAACTCCATCACCAGAATCGAGCACAATACCAGTTGTTCTGCCAGAAGCATAGAGAGACAAAACTGCTTGAATTGCAACGTACATAGCTGGAGAATTAAACGTTTCAAACATGATTTGAGTCATTTTTTCTCGATTTGCTTTAGGGTTAAGTGGAGCTTCAGTCAGTAAAACTGGATGCTCTTCAGGGGCAACACGCAGTTCATTGTAGAATGTATGATGCCAAATCTTTTCCATGTCATCCCAGTTAGTGATGATTCCATGTTCAATCGGATACTTCAGAGTCAGAATACCTCTTTTACTTTGAGCTTCATCTCCGACGTATGAATCTTTCTGACCCATACCAACCATCACGCCCTGATGTCTGGGCCTCCCAACTATAGAAGGAAATACTGCGCGTGGAGCGTCATCACCAGCAAACCCCGCCTTACACATTCCAGACCCGTTATCGATTACAAGGGCTCCTGCATCATCATCACACATTTTAAGAAGTTGGCGTTAATATTTACAGCTGAAATGTGAATCAAGCAAAATTTTAAATTTAATTAAACTTGTATTCTAATACATTTCATCACTCTCACCTTAAAAATGCAGCTCAAATTAAACGTATTTGTCTCCTTCTTCAACGGCAAATGACTCGGCCATGTCTTGGCATCAAATTTATATAAAACATTTTTCACCAAACACAAACTATATGTAGATAAAATAATCTTACACTATCCTTATATGTAGTTTTCTAAGTTCTGCTTGCATCATTACACAACGGCACTTTTAACAGACAATTACATGTATACATTTCTGTTGAATTGCTAAAATGTGTAATTTCAACAAGCGAAAACAACTCAGACATTGGTGCCCATCTCAAAATAGACACAAACCTTAGAAGGACTGATTATGGTGAAAGAAAAGTAAAAATAACTTATTATATCAAGGTTTTTAGGGGAAGAGCAGTTTTTATCTAAATACGGGTTTTATCTAAAAATACTTTTCATGCACCATTAAAATTCGCACTTCCTTTCCTTAGATAGGAAATCATAGCGAATGGTTATTTTCATGTAAGAAATACGTTCAAGACAATAAAACTCTAAAAACGATATTTGTTGTTATAAGTTTAAAGTTAATAAGTTTAACTTGCTCAATAGGACAAGTATTGTAGATGCATAAGTGCATACAAAATAAAAAGCAAGACTGGTTCGCACTTACCTATACACTTGCGTTTTGTTGGCCAATAAGTATGCAAATATTTGTAGCATGAAATGTGCAAATAAGTTTATAAAATAAAAATGGCAATCGCAACCAATACTTGGCCTCTAAGGCAAGTAACAAATCGAGATACGATAATAGATTAACGAAAGTAAGGGTTTATGCTACACCATTTCCGCTTTATATTGGCTTAAGTCGCCATAACGGATTAAAAATAAAAAAAAAAAAGTTCAAGATTGTGACACACACCATCATCACCACCACCACCATCAACCACCATCAAGATCATCACCATCATATATATTTTAGCCCCTAAACAATGCATCAAGTCGCTTTATAAAATTCTTTTAACATTTTACTGAATTGAGTAGTGCAGATTATCATTTTTAAATGATTTGGGAGAGAGTTCCATAGTCGAACAGCATTGACATAAAACTGGAGCTCAGACACAAGATATGAGAAACGAAGAGGAATAAGATTTCCAGATCTATGAGATCGAGGGAATTGCATTCTATTAAAAAGATATTCAGGTTGGCGAGGTTGTATGATATTATGCAGCAAGGTTAAAGTTTTGCATTTGAAGAGATTATCGAGCGTCATATCATACACTGACTTCGAATAACTAGATATGTGCTCACTCCTTATTCCGAAGACATACTTGCTATAGTATTAAAAGCTACATTAAGTTTATTTTTATGTGCATAGGCACAATTACAATAGATTTCGTAACAAAAATGTAAAATTGGAACTAACAACGTCATCGCCCATATCATTCGCGTCGCGTTCTGAGCGGAGTAGTGGTGGGAAGCCCAGAGTAATTGTAGACCTCCATATACCTTTCCTAAGGTGAGTCTTATATGATTATTCCAGGTCAGAGTACGATTAAATGTAAGTCCTAGGTTTTTTGCAGAGTTGACAAACCCAATCGGGGTGTTGCTCATGTAAACCGCAGGGAAATAAGATGTATTTGAGTTTTCTTGCTATAACAATGCATTTTGATTTTTTTATATTCAGGCAAAGATCATTTTGCTGAGACCATATTGCAATTTTCTGCAGAACGTTATTTATTTGATAAATACCATTCTCGAGCATTCCAATAGGAGGAATGCAAAGAGGACTTTTGGGAACAGGTAGAAAGATCATTAATGTATATTGAGAAGAGCAAGGGACCCAGTATAGAACAATGGGGAACACCTCTATGAATTGGAGGAGCGGACGACGAAATATTGTTTGCAAAAACAGATTGCGATCTTTTAAATAGGTATGAGTAAAATAATTTAGCTGAGGACGATGAAAAACTAAATTGGTTTTAGAGCTTTATGCAAAGTATATTTGTATTTACTGGCTGCGCACAATGGTGTAGCAGTAGCAGTAGCATGCAGCAATGTCAAAGTTAAATGTATGTAAATCGTATTGCACGGCTAAAATGTGAAGTAGCAGATGCAGCAGAGAGAGTCGCTGAAGAACAAGTCGACTCGACTTGAACTTCACGACCTTCTGCGTTGCAAAACAAAAACAAACCAAAATGGCAGACAAGATTTTTATTTGAGTTCAGTGCTACACTGCCCCCTCGCGGGCTTGACCTTGGCGTCGGTGAGGGGGCTTAAGTACACTCCAGAAATATTTGTCGGCAAAAATTTTAAACAAATAAAGAGTGGAAAACCAACAAAGCCCAAAAACAAACAAACAAACAACAATTAACAAATATGGACAATACACAAATGACAGAAGAAACAAATCGGACGGGGATATACGTTCAAATGTCGGCAGGAGTCGCGACTGCCGGCACGGGCTTGGCCCCGCAAGGGGATAAGTCGCCAGTGACAACAAAATTCTTAAGTTTTTCATCTGAGGATGAACTACTGGCTTCGAGCCAGGAAACACTCACGGGTAGCAATATCAGTACTGGAAGCTTCCGTACGGTAGAGTTGCCCAAACCGTCCGGTACAGGTAGTACCAGCCATAGTACGCCTGTGCCAAAAAAACCGAAAAATACGAAAAAGAACCCTGATAGCAAAGCCAGACATAGCGGCGCTACTCAGGACAAGAGCGAAAGTGCCCAATTGCGAAATCAGTTCAAGAAGGCGACCTTTATTCTAGGCAAGATTGCTAAAAATGAGGAAGCTGGAACTGTTCAAGAGAGGGACTTAGAAGACAAGAAGAAGTATATGAAGATTGTTGAAGAGTACAACAATCTTCTTGAACAATCCAAAAAACGTAACCGATCAACCGAAGAGGACAGTCAGGCTGCTTAGAAGAGTAGGACTGAGAAAGGAGCATCATCATCGAGAGCGATGCGCCCACAGCGTACCGCCAGCGAGACAGTCAGAGACGATCTCCAGGTAGCTGTGGTAGATGAGCTCTGCTCGGGTGGCAAATCTTTGTTGCCCGTGTGGAATTCCATCGAAGCAAAACTCTCGGAAATGGTGTTCCTTTACTCAACCTCTACGACCGAAGGCCCATGCCCATGTTTCGACTCTAGCGAGATGCTCAGAGGCTGCAGGGTGATCAAATGCGGTGATGTGTTCTCTAGGGAGTTCCTTAGTTCGTGCATTGCTAAGATTAGCAATGACTGGGAGGGTTTGAGACTCAAACTAATTCCAGCTAAGGATATCCCTAGACAGCCCAAAGCTCGCATTTGGTTACCGCAAATGAGCATCAAACCTAGTGGTGCGGATCTCATTAGTGGGTTACAAAGGCAAAACCCGACTGTTCCTATGCATGAGTGGTCTGTTATCAAGGCTGAGGAACCACAAAAAAACTCGTCCACTTTCCTCCTGATGATAAGCGAGGAAAGCATACCAGCCATAATCAAAGCCAACCACAAGCTGTTTTTTGGCATCAGGAGTGCCAAAATCAAAATTCTGCCAAGTCTGGACGCTGCAAACGAAGAATTAAAGGGCGAAGAAATTGAAAATGCCCGAAGCGAACAACCAGACGAGGCAGATGAATCGAACCAAGCTGAAACTGATTCAGATTAATCTGAAGCACAGCAAATGTGCCTCAGATAATCTGAGAGTCTTCCTAAGAGAGGAAGACATCGATGTAGGCTTGGTTCAAGAACCGTGGATCAATGGCCTCAAGATAAGAGGTCTCCAAGACAGCCGATATGATCTCTTTTATAAGCCGGACAATCAAATCCAAGGTAAGCCTCGTACATGCATTCTAGCTAAGAAACATTTAAAAGCCTTTTTATGTCCAAATCTTAGTACACCGGATCTGACAGTCGTCAAACTGATGAATGATAAAACCGACAGCCTCCTGCTGGCATCTGCCTATCTGGCTCACGATCGAGAGACACCGCCGTGTGAGGTCGAGCAGGTAATAACCGAAGCCAAGTCAAAGAAGACGGACCTGCTCCTGGGATGTGACGCCAATGCGCGTCATTCGCTATGGGGTAGTTCGACTATCAACGAACGGGGTGAGTCTTTATTTGATTTCATTATAAACAAAAATTTAACCGTATATAACAGAGGTAATACCCCCACCTTCGTCTTTCCAAGTACTGAAAACTTTGAAAGTTGGGAAGATGTATTAGATATAACCGTAGGTACGAACAATATAAAGTCATTAGTTGAGAACTGGAGAGTTTCCAACTTGAAATCGTTTTCGGATCACAAGTGGATTCTCTTCAATTTAAATTTCGAAACTGAAAACCCTCCACCATATAGAAACCCGAAAAAAATTGACTGGGAGAAATTCGGTCAAATAATAAAAACCAAACTTAGCCGGATACCAAATATTAATATAGACTCGGTTACAGAACTAGAGGCAAAAGTTAGCACCTTTGAAAAAGCCATGAGCACTGCTTTTAAGGTATCTTGCCCAATCAAGTACAGTAAAAAAACCTTCCCTGCGTGGTGGAACGAAGATTTAGCAAATCTCAGGAAAATGACTAGGGCTATCTTCAATATCTGCCACAAATACAAATTTTTCCAACCGTACAAAGACTGCCTTAAAGTACACAAACGCTCTCTGTCTTTAGCAAAGAAACAGTCCTGGAGGGAGTTCTGTCACTCTATAGAAGACATTAAGGACTCTGCAAGATTGGGTAGAATCTTGTCTAAGGAGCATACAAATCCATCTTTTCTTAAAAAGATGGATGGTTCCTGGACTGACTCTCCTGCAGAGTCCCTTGATCTTCTGATGACCACCCATTTCCCGGGTTGCAGAGACAGCAATTCCAACATACCACAAAATCTAGACGTGCAGACTGCACTGTTGGACAATCACAGAACCGTAATAAGCAAAGAAAACATAGCCTGGGCTATAATGAGTTTTGACCCGTATAAGTCCCCTGGCCTGGATGGCATTCTGCCAGTTATGCTGCAGAAAACACTAGAAATGACTATTCCATGGCTAGAGGCAATCTTCGTAGGATGCCTATCACTTAACCATATTCCAAATACTTGGAGGCAGGTTAGAGTAGTTTTCATTCCCTAGGTCGGCAGGCGTGGGCACGAATCCGCTAAGGATTTTCGGCCTATAAGTCTAACGTCTTTTGTCCTGAAAACTCTTGAGCGCATCCTAGACATACATATAAGAGGAATCCTAGAAAGATCTCCCCTCTCAAAATCCCAACACGCCTATCTCAAAAGCAGATCCACCGAAACGGCTCTGCATGAGGTAGTAAGAACGATAGAAAAAACCCTACACTACAAAGAATTTACAATGGCATCCTTCCTAGATGTGGAAGGGGCCTTCAATAATGTTTCAACTGAATCAATTCGTCAATCACTAGTCGACTTCGGAGTCGATGAATACATACGTAACTGGATAGTTTCTATGCTCAGTAATAGAATTATTCAGGCATCTTTAGGCAATATCCAAACCATCAAATTCGTTAATAGAGGTACACCACAGGGAGGTGTTCTTTCACCCCTACTGTGGCTTCTTGTTATGGACAAAATTCTTGTCGAAATGGAGGACAGTGGAGTGAAGGCCGTAGCTTATGCGGACGAATTGGTCGTTCTTGTGTCAGGAAAGTTTTTACCTGTTATTAGTGAAATAACAGAAAGGGCTTTGAGGAAAGTCAGCAACTGGGCCACTAGCTGTGGTCTTGGAGTTAACCAAAGTAAAACTGAACTGATGCTTTTTACAACCAAAACTAAGATACCAACCTTCTCTCTACCCCGCCTCAATGGACAAGTGTTATCACTATCAACCCGTGCTAAATATCTAGGAGTAATACTTGATCCCAAACTCAGCTGGAAAATTAACATTGAAGAACGCGTAAAAAAGGCCTGTATAGCCTTTTATGCCTGCAGCAAAACATTCGGTAAAAACTGGGGTCTTCAATCGAAGATGATTCTGTGGACGTACACAGCCGTGGTACGACCTATTCTCACCTACGGCTCGATTGTTTGGTGGCCCGCTCTCAGCAAAGCCTACAATACTGACAAGTTAAATAAGGTTCAAAGAACGGCTAGCATCGGTATCACAGGGGCTCTCAGGTCTTGCCCAACAGATGCCCTAAATGTTATTCTGAACCTTTTACCACCCGACCTTCACACTAAATGCTTGGTGTCCTGTAGCTCAATTAGACTAAAGGAGACCGGTTGCTGGACCGAAAGACCATACGGTCATAGCAATATCTCAACTCTTTTACCTGCCGACTTAACCCTATACCCCACCGACTACTGCAAACCATCTCTTAGCCTCCATAAAAGTTTCAAAACAGGTTTTCCTTCTAGAATAGAATGGGAAAACGATGATGTTATAGGAGACTTTGACATAACGATCTTCACTGATGGTTCCAAGATGGAGTGTGGAGTAGGTGCGGGCGTTTTTTCAGAAATACTCAATGTATCCAAGTCCTTTCGACTCCCTGAAGTTCATCCACTTCCTCCAAATTAGTCAGGCAATGCCAGGAAGAACTGGATGATCTTGGCTCAAACCTGAAAGTCACTCTGCTCTGGGTTCCAGGGCACAGTGGTTTTCAGGGGAACGAAAAAGCAGATGAGCTTGCCAGGCAAGGATCAGCCCTTCACAGCTCACTCGCCGAAGCCGTCAACATTCCGCTGGGGGCTGTGAAGGGCATTGTCTTATCACACTTTACATCCGTATCTAATCAAAGGTGGAGCAATTTGACCAATTGCATCATATCCAGGAAGATGTGCCCTACCTACAATAAATCACGAACTAACGCATTGCTCTGCAAGGACCGGTCAGATATAGCCAGGGTGGTAGCAATAAGCACGGGCCACTGGCCAGTGGGGGTGCATGCTGCAAGGATTGGTATTCCTTTCAACGATTACTGCCGATCCTGTAGAGATGTAGCAGAGAAGGAAACTGTTTTCCACTTACTGTGCAAATGCCCAGCTCTATCTCGCATCAGGATGCGAACCCTGGGTGAAGATTTTTACGAGGACCTTGGGGAACTGTCAAATAAAAAAATCAAAGATTTGATTAAATTCCTGAATGCGACAAAATGGCTATAAATATATCGTCTATCCCGACAATCACATCCCCAACTATTTCATCCCATCCCTCTTCTTAAAATCCTTCTAGTCCCCCAATCAAGCAATCAGGGGATCAGCATGGGACCCATCTGAGGGTCATACATCTCACCTAGGTGGTTCCTATGCTGGACCCTTCTACAAGGACAACTCCCTGCACGATTTCAATGTTCCCTCACCAACCAGCACCCTGCCTAGGTGGCATATAGTCTGGAGTCTGGCTGCTTGAAGTCGACCTGGGAGTATTCTGGCAGCTTATAATTATCTTACCTCCCCCCTACTTGGTCAGCCCTTTTTGACGGATTCAATACGACCTTACCAACCAGCACCCTGCCTAGGTGGCATATAGTCTGGAGTTTGGTTGCTTGAAACTGACTTAAGGGTGACTGGGTGGCTTATAATTGTCTCCCCTTCCCTCCTTTCCCTCTCGTAGTCCTTTTCTCACAATCCCTCTAATCAATCACGTTTTTCTTGACGGGGAAGCCCTCTTGAGAACCATACATCTCGCCTAGGTGGCGGTTTTGTGTTTCTTGGGGGGCTTCTGCGCCAAGCCCGCGTACTGGACCAACCCTGGACAGAACCAGTGTACCTTTACCAACCAGCAACCTGCCTAGGTGGCATAAAGTCTGGAGTTGGGCTACATGGAACTGTCCTATGGTTTGGTCTGGTAGATTGAGTCACCTCTCCAAAAGAAAACTAGTTCTTCCCGTCCTTCTCCGTGGAACACATACCATAACATCCGTCTAAGCCTCCGTTAAGTTGTTTGGTTAATGGTAACAAAACGGCGCACACCAGCGCTAATTGGGTTCTTTTAAGGAGTTTTTCAACTCAAATTAGAACCGCCATCTCCACCTACCTACCTACCTCAGTGCTACACATTGTATTCGTGTATGCTGCTTTTTGAGCTACTTTTTTTGGCATTTACTTTGACATTGCTGCGTGCCACTGCTACTGCTACACCATTGTGCGCAGCCAGTTACGTATCAAAACCTAAAAGCGTAAGTATGGTTACTTTGTCATTATCAACTGCGCTTCTTTTCCTTCAGTAACATCAATTAGAGCTGTTGTACAGCTATGCTTAGCTCTAAAACCAGACTGATAAGAGCAAATCAGTTTTTGCTCGGATAAAAACAGCTTTTTTGTTTGTTCATTATTTTTTCCAAGACTTTCGAGAGAAAAGTTAAGATTGCAATTGGTCGAAATTCATCACAATTCCTATTTTTCGGTATTGGAATGACCTTAGCTTGTTCCAGGCTGATGGAAACGTGGCTGTCATAAAAATACTAGCAATCAAATGAGTAATATATTTAAGTATATAAGGTAGAATTGCTTTGAGAAAAACTGGATTCATGTCAATCCCCTCAGAGTTGGATTTTATTGCTATCAAACTTTCGAGTACATCTGTTTCCTCAACAACCGAGAAATTAAACTTTGACATTTGATTTTCAACCGAAACAAAATTAATTTTGCTCTCATCAAGTATGTACCTGCGACCTAAACTATTTAGTTCAGTGAAAGTTTTCTTCAGAACTTCGCCGTCAACATAAAATTTCTCACTTAAGCCTTGTTATCTTTTTTTTATTTGATTTTTACATTGGCTTGTTACCAGTTAAGCCAGTTTTTTGCAATCTCTTTTTGAATTCTTGTGTGTAGTTATGTGCTTATAAGTAAGTCGTTTATAATTTCTATAAATTTAACTATGTCAGTAGTTAAGAGGTTAAGACTCTTTGCCCATACGACATTTTTATTAAGTTTTATTGAAATTAAAATGTTATTTAAGAGTTAAAAAAAAGAGAAATTAGTTTAATGAAAAAATAAGACTGTGACACAATAAGGCGACTTGATACCTATTCAAAAACTTGGAGTTAATGTGCCAAGTACAGGGTCCATCAAATGAAGTGTTACTGATTTTATGTTGGCATGACTTGTAGATCTTGTTTCCCAGTTCATTTGCAACAGTGCCCTCCCTACTTACCAGATTTGAATCAAATAGACTTCTCTGTATAGTCTAGTTTTTTTTCCAAATTCAGTTTTATTTAATTCATTTCTTAATCTAAACTAACAGCTAGACCAAAAACCTTAAAAAATAGCTTAAATATCTACTTAACATAACTTAATGGCCCTATGCGGGCGCTCTAAATTATCCCATAACCATTTATTCTATTGCATTTCGGCTTAAGACTAACTAACTTTAAAGAATTCATTTATTTATTTACTTATTTGTTTCAAGAAAATATTTAAAAAAAACTCAAATTAATAATTGTTTTATTTTTTATATTAAACTTAAGACTACCTTAATACCTAAATTAAACCTACTTAAAACTACCTAAAACTAGAACAGCCACAGCAGCGATTTTGTATTTTTGTTATTTTTTGTGTTTTTCGTATTTTGTATTTTTTTTTTGTATTTTTTGTGTTTTTTGTTTTATTTTTTTTTTTCTTTTTATTTTTTTTATATGTTTTTTGTGCCACCATGTCTGTTCCCCTAAAAAAAACTACCTTAAACCTATGTAAGCTGAACAAGGCGATAACATTGACCAACTTTAAGAAACTCGAATTTCGTCGCTTATCCACCAAAAGTGCCGAGCTTGTTTAATTATATCCCGACGGTTGCGATTGGACACAGCCCTACTGAACCGAAGGCGCTTTGCTCCGTCTCCTGCGGCGACGTCTCGGTCGTACAGGAGTCGCCGATACACAGTCTTACGGCCGACGTGGTAGGTTAACGGGACAGCCAATCTATCCTGTATCAGCCCTCGACTATCTTAAAATAGGAAAGCCTCTGGTGGAATGCAGCCGCTTAAACGTGCGTTTTCAAAATATTCATCATTTGGGTAGTAAGCTTCAAAGATGAGTCCATTAGAAGAGGTCATAGCTCTCGCAACATGACCGGGAATAAGCTCCAACAAGAAGTTATCTATCCTGTTTATGTTGGCCCCATTGTATAGGAGCTCGTTGGAATAGTAACGTTTGTACTCGGACTCTGGTGTTCTGTGTAATCCAAGGCAGGTCCTAAGACACTGCCTCTCAAACACCCGAATCTTTTCCATTTGAGGTGGGGCAACGTTGAACCACACAGGGCACCCATAGGCAATCATCGGCCGGATGAGGGCCATGTCGCAAATCACCTTCACCCTGCTATCAGGACGGCTGCTATAAAACAGCCGTCTTGTCAGGGCAAAAGCTCCCCTAGCTCTGGACAGAGCAGCATCTATATGTCGGTTGAAATACAGATACTGATCCAGCCAGATGCCAAGGCACTTAACCACAGTTTTACTCGCCAATGGATGTCCACTTGGTCCAACGATCACTAGATTTCTCCAGTTCTTTCTCGTATCCCTAGGAGCCCTAGACAATAGGGTTCTTAACAGGATAGTTTCGCATTTCTGGAAATTTATTTTCAATTTCTAGTCATCGCAATATTGTTGAATCTTGTCGAAGTCACGCTGCAAGAGAATTCTTATGACCTCGACTTCTGAAGCCGTTCTGTACTCTACAAGGTAATCGGCATACGCAATCGCATGAGCAAGACAACCTATCAGACCGCTGGTGTAAATACTAAAGAGGATCGGCGAGATCACCGCTCCTTGCTGTAGACCATTTTTTATATCAAATGTTGTGGTAGAAGTTACATTGCCACTTTTGACAACAAACTTTCTACCATTAAGCATGTCATAAGGAATTTATAACAATGGTTTACTTATGCCAAGTCTGGTCAGCTTTAGATAAAGACCCTCTAACCAAACGGTTTCGAAGGCCTTTTCCAAATCAACCAAAACGGCACCCGTGCATTGATTCTTAGCTTTGTTCCATTGGATATCAGAGACTAGCTTAGACGCAGCATGAATGGTGTCATGCCCCGCCTTAAAGCCAAACTGATTATCCGGAATAATATTTTTGTCCTCTGCCCATTTCGTCAGAGCTCTATTAAGAACTTTTTCGAGGACCTTACTGATACTCGGAAGAAGACTTTTCGACCGGAGATGTGCCGGATTGGAGCTATACTTTCCCTTTTTCGGGAGAGGATGAACCACAGCTGTTTTCCAACGCACCGGATAATATGCATTATTCAGTGCGTTGTTAAACAGTGTGGTGTAAATGTCTACTGCTTCCTTAGGGAGATGTCGCAGTACAACGTTTGGTATACCATCGACTCCTGCTGACTTCTTTTTCTTTAATGATTCGAAGATGAGCTGGAGCTCTACCTTCGATATAAGCAGGGAACTGGGCCCATTTAGCTCGGCAGCATTATCGTTTGCCAAATTGTCTTCATAAAACCTGGTGAAACCAGTGTTCTCAGCTCACCATTGCGTAATGTTGTTTCGAAGGTAGAAATGGTGCACCAGAGCTCTGTTCTCCAGGTCGTTATTTGGGCAAATGCTAGCATTCACCTTATACACTTGCTGAAAAGCAGCCCCTACTGCTTCCACCTTCGCTTGAGGATCTTCAATCATAAAGAAGTCGTCATCAAGGACGGCATTCCCTGGATCTATACCTGCGATGGTAAGTACGTCTTCGTTGTCCGTATTTCTCGGAAGCTTAAGTTGCTAGCTTGGGAAGCTTGGGTCGCTAGAATTAACGGCCCGTATCTTGTTATCCCAAAACAAATTAATAGATAATCTATAGTTCTGCTTAGTAAGCAGATTGAGGTTTTTGATCCCGGGTCTCAGACTTCAGTGTCCTAATCTCCGGATCGTTTCTGTCAGTAAACCGTCTGTATAAGAGTTTGAGTCTTGTAAGCAGTCTACTTTTGTGTTTGTGAAGTGCGTCTATTGTAGCATTTCTGTATTTTCCAGTTGCATCTTGTTCTTTGTATCGTGGGATGTCCATCGTTCGTTGTATTGGCTCATCCATTTGACTAGGGTATCTGTCGATCTCAATGTTCGTCAGATTCCTGTCATTTGGTGGCGAAATGTCGTTCGAAGCAAGTTCACTCGATAAGGCGTTGGAGAACCGTGGCCAACGCGTCTTACTGAAATTGTAAGAGTGCGCAGGCACATACTCCTCCAACTCCACAAGCTCATTCGGAATCCGTATTACGGCGGCGAGGCAGCAGTGGTCACTGTCGTACGCCACCGTCCGTAAACAGTTTCTTGTTTGACCCACAGTGTCAGTAATTGTCAGTCTTGAGTCTAGCAGAAATAGATCCAGAAAACCAACGCTTCTTGGAAACGATGGTCTATCAGTAGTAAAAAGGTCAATCCTATACTCAACGTTGTATCGACCCATCCAATTGAAAAGATGGTATCCTCTAGGATTTTGAGTTTGATTTCCCCAATCTTCATGTCTGGCATTCAGATCTCCGGCCATGAGATAGTAGTTTTCTTCTGAGTTGAGGCGAAGAAATTCGAAAAGTTTTTCGAGCTCTGATATAAAATGAGCAGGCTGAGGTGCTTCTGGTGCGTATGCCTATATCATGCACATTCGCTTCCCCTGCTTTAGAGGAATGCAAATGATGCAATCTTCTAGCAACCCGAATCTACTTACTTACTTACTTAAGGTGGCGCAGACAGTCCATTGTGGACCACGGCCTCAACCAACATTCCTCGCCAGCTAGGCCGGTCCCTAGCCAGTGGCCTCCAGTTGCGCACACCAAGTTGGTTGAGGTCGTTTACCACTTGATCGCGCCACCTTAGATGGGGTCTTCCAGAACTGCGTCGGCCCTCCGGGTTGGAATTGAAGACTCGTCGGGCAGGAGCGTTTTCGTCCATACGCTCCACATGACCCAGCCATCTAAGCCGCTGAATTTTCAGCTTCTTAACCAAGTCAATGTCGCTGTATAGCCCGTACAGTTCGTCATTGAATCTTCTCCTCCATACTCCATTGATACATACAGGCCCGAATATCACCCGAAGAATCTTTCTCTCAAAGCACCCCAGCCTGTATTCATCCGATTGTGTCAGTGTCCACGCTTCTGCCCCATACAGCAGGACTGGAATGATAAGGGTCTTGTATAGTGTCTCCTTGGTCCTTTGAGAGAGGGCTTTACTACTAAGATGCCTTCTTAGCCCGAAGAAACAGCGATTGGCAAGAGTGATTCTTCGACTGATCTCTTCACTGATGTTGTTCTGAGAGGTTATAGTGGAACCCAAATAGACAAAGTCCTTGACAACCTCAAAGTTACCCGAATCTACCCACTTCATTATTATAAATTACCTTATAACTAATGCCTTTTCGTATGAAAATTGCGACCCCACCCCCACGGGTGGAATTGTGTCGATCTCTTCTTACGATATTGTAATTATTATGAGTTAGTTTGTGTTTCTGGTTTAGCTTGGTTTCGCTAGCCAAGAACACATCAGGACTTTGGTCTTTAAGCAAATGAAAGAGATTTGCTCTGCGTTCGGTCCTTATCAGCGAATTTACATTCAAATCTAGGATCTTAAGGGGTCTCTCAAATAGTGCGCCCTTAACCTTTAAGCGTTTACTCGCGCAAAATAGAGTAGAGGAAATCTACCCTTTCTGCCTGTTCCCGGATCTGTTTCTGGACGTCAGCAAGCATACCCGCAATGGTATGCAACGCGTTCATAACATCGTTCTGCACCGTAGGAGCCGTAGGCACAGGGGCCTGTCGGGCTACCTTTGGTGCAGGTTGTACCGTACTTCTTCTCCTCGTCGTCATTTGGGCGAAGGAGATCTGAGGTGTAACGGTCTGAGAAGGAGGACGCACTATTGGGCGATTAACTTCAACTTTTCTATATCCGGCTTTTTTGCTTTTTTTAGTTCCTGGTACTTCGGGCATCCCAGATAATGTGCAGGGTGCCCGGAGCCCTTGCAAAGAGCACATTTAAGCTGGGCCCTATCTTCGGCCTTAATTTCCCCGAGTTTGCACTCTCCCTTTTTGTGGCCTTCTGCGTATTTCACGCAAACAGGATCCATATTACAGTTTCCTGCTGCGTGGTGAGGGCCTTGACAATTCGTGCATCGTGGCACGTCGTCTTTATTATTTAATTTTTCCCAGCGTACAATCTGGTAGTTCAGCACGGTGATTTTGCTTAGACTACTCAGCTTGCTTTGGGGCGAGAGCTGAACTAAGAACATAGGAAGACTCCATTTCTATCGTCTTGACCTTACTGTGGTGAACGGCTTGACCCTGATAAACTCGAGGTCGTCGCTCGCCACTCTGCAGAGCTCATCTAAGAGCCCCTCTGGTTCCGTAGAGGAATCAATACCATTAAGGACCATAGTTTGGAACTTTTCGTCCTTAGGGGTGAAAGTATAGTACAAGGTTGATGCTTTTTCAAGCAAATTTTTTTTTTTTTTTTTTTTTATAATGCACACGCGCTCAAGGGGTTTGTTATAGCCCTTTTAATGATAAGTCACAGCGCGAGCGATAGGAATTTAGGGAGGAAGGGAAAGGAGGTGTCAATGAACCTTGAGCAAATCAGTTTTTGCTCGGATAAAAACAGCTTTTTTGTTTGTTCATTATTTTTTCCAAGACTTTCGAGAGAAAAGTTAAGATTGCAATTGGTCGAAATTCATCACAATTCCTATTTTTCGGTATTGGAATGACCTTAGCTTGTTCCAGGCTGATGGAAACGTGGCTGTCATAAAAATACTAGCAATCAAATGAGTAATATATTTAAGTATATAAGGTAGAATTGCTTTGAGAAAAACTGGATTCATGCCAATCCCCTCAGAGTTGGATTTTATTGCTATCAAACTTTCGAGTACATCTGTTTCCTCAACAACCGAGAAATTAAACTTTGACATTTGATTTTCAACCGAAACAAAATTAATTTTGCTCTCATCAAGTATGTACCTGCGACCTAAACTATTTAGTTCAGTGAAAGTTTTCTTCAGAACTTCGCCGTCAACATAAAATTTCTCACTTAAGCCTTGTTATCTTTTTTTTATTTGATTTTTACATTGGCTTGTTACCAGTTAAGCCAGTTTTTTGCAATCTCTTTTTGAATTCTTGTGTGTAGTTATGTGCTTATAAGTAAGTCGTTTATAATTTCTATAAATTTAACTATGTCAGTAGTTAAGAGGTTAAGACTCTTTGCCCATACGACATTTTTATTAAGTTTTATTGAAATTAAAATGTTATTTAAGAGTTAAAAAAAAGAGAAATTAGTTTAATGAAAAAATAAGACTGTGACACAATAAGGCGACTTGATACCTATTCAAAAACTTGGAGTTAATGTGCCAAGTACAGGGTCCATCAAATGAAGTGTTACTGATTTTATGTTGGCATGACTTGTAGATCTTGTTTCCCAGTTCATTTGCAACAGTGCCCTCCCTACTTACCAGATTTGAATCAAATAGACTTCTCTGTATAGTCTAGTTTTTTTTCCAAATTCAGTTTTATTTAATTCATTTCTTAATCTAAACTAACAGCTAGACCAAAAACCTTAAAAAATAGCTTAAATATCTACTTAACATAACTTAATGGCCCTATGCGGGCGCTCTAAATTATCCCATAACCATTTATTCTATTGCATTTCGGCTTAAGACTAACTAACTTTAAAGAATTCATTTATTTATTTACTTATTTGTTTCAAGAAAATATTTAAAAAAAACTCAAATTAATAATTGTTTTATTTTTTATATTAAACTTAAGACTACCTTAATACCTAAATTAAACCTACTTAAAACTACCTAAAACTAGAACAGCCACAGCAGCGATTTTGTATTTTTGTTATTTTTTTGTGTTTTTCGTATTTTGTATTTTTTTTTTTGTATTTTTTGTGTTTTTTGTTTTATTTTTTTTTTCTTTTTATTTTTTGTATATGTTTCTTGTGCCACCATGTCTGTTCCCCCTAAAAAAACTACCTTAAACCTATGTAAGCTGAACAAGGCGATAACATTGACCAACTTTAAGAAACTCAAATTTCGTCGCTCATCCACCAAAAGTGCCGAGCTTGTTTAATTATATCCCGACGGTTGCGATTGGACACAGCCCTACTGAACCGAAGGCGCTTTGCTCCGTCTCCTGCGGCGACGTCTCGGTCGTACAGGAGTCGCCGATCCACAGTCTTACGGCCGACGTGGTAGATTAACGGGACAGCCAATCTATCCTGTATCAGCCCTCGACTATCTAAAAATAGGAAAGCCTCTGGTGGAATGCAGCCGCTTAAACGTGCGTTTTCGAAATATTCATCATTTGGGTAGTAAGCTTCAAAGATGAGTCCATTAGAAGAGGTCATAGCTCTCGCAACATGACCGGGAATAAGCTTCAACAAGAAGTTATCTATCCTGTTTATGTTGGCCCCATTGTATAGGAGCTCGTTGGAATAGTAACGTTTGTACTCGGACTCTGGTGTTCTGTGTAATCCAAGGCAGGTCCTAAGACACTGCCTCTCAAACACCCGAATCTTTTCCATTTGAGGTGGGGCAACGTTGAACCACACAGGGCACCCATAGGCAATCATCGGCCGGATGAGGGCCATGTCGCAAATCACCTTCACCCTGCTATCAGGACGGCTGCTATAAAACAGCCGTCTTGTCAGGGCAAAAGCTCCCCTAGCTCTGGACAGAGCAGCATCTATATGTCGGTTGAAATACAGATACTGATCCAGCCAGATGCCAAGGCACTTTACCACACTTTTACTCGCCAATGGATGTCCACTTGGTCCCCTAGACAATAGGGTTCTAAACAGGATAGTTTCGCATTTCTGGAAATTTATTTTCAATTTCTAGTCATCGCAATATTGTTGAATCTTGTCGAAGTCACGCTGCAAGAGAATTCTTATGACCTCGACTTCTGAAGCCGTTCTGTACTCTACAAGGTCATTGGCATACGCAATCGCATGAGCAAGACAACCTATCAGACCGCTGGTGTAAATACTAAAGAGGATCGGCGAGATCACCGCTCCTTGCTGTAGACCATTTTTTATATCAAATGTTGTGGTAGAAGTTACATTGCCACTTTTGACAAAAAACTTTCTACCATTAAGCATGTCATAAGGAATGTATAACAATGGTTTACTTATGCCAAGTCTGGTCAGCTTTAGATAAAGACCCTCTAACCAAACGGTTTCGAAGGCCTTTTCCAAATCAACCAAAACGGCACCCGTGCATTGATTCTTAGCTTTGTTCCATTGGATATCAGAGACTAGCTTAGACGCAGCATGAATGGTGTCATGCCCCGCCTTAAAGCCAAACTGATTATCCGGAATAATATTTTTGTCCTCTGCCCATTTCGTCAGAGCTCTATTAAGAACTTTTTCGAGGACCTTACTGATACTCGGAAGAAGACTTTTCGACCGGAGATGTGCCGGATTGGAGCTATACTTTCCCTTTTTCGGGAGAGGATGAACCACAGCTGTTTTCCAACGCACCGGATAATATGCATTATTCAGTGCGTTGTTAAACAGTGTGGTGTAAATGTCTACTGCTTCCTTAGGGAGATGTCGCAGTACAACGTTTGGTATACCATCGACTCCTGCTGACTTCTTTTTCTTTAATGATTCGAAGATGAGCTGGAGCTCTACCTTCAATATAAGCAGGGAACTGGGCCCATTTAGCTCGGCAGCATTATCGTTTGCCAAATTGTCTTCATAAAACCTGGTGAAACCAGTGTTCTCAGCTCACCATTGCGTAATGTTGTTTCGAAGGTAGAAATGGTGCACCAGAGCTCTGTTCTCCAGGTCGTTATTTGGGCAAATGCTAGCATTCACCTTATACACTTGCTGAAAAGCAGCCCCTACTGCTTCCACCTTCGCTTGAGGATCTTCAATCATAAAGAAGTCGTCATCAAGGACGGCATTCCCTGGATCTATACCTGCGATGGTAAGTACGTCTTCGTTGTCCGTATTTCTCGGAAGCTTAAGTTGCTAGCTTGGGAAGCTTGGGTCGCTAGAATTAACGGCCCGTATCTTGTTATCCCAAAACAAATTAATAGATAATCTATAGTTCTGCTTAGTAAGCAGATTGAGGTTTTTGATCCCAGGTCTCAGACTTCAGTGTCCTAATCTCCGGATCGTTTCTGTCAGTAAACCGTCTGTATAAGAGTTTGAGTCTTGTAAGCAGTCTACTTTTGTGTTTGTGAAGTGCGTCTATTGTAGCATTTCTGTATTTTCCAGTTGCATCTTGTTCTTTGTATCGTGGGATGTCCATCGTTCGTTGTATTGGCTCATCCATTTGACTAGGGTATCTGTCGATCTCAATGTTCGTCAGATTCCTGTCATTTGGTGGCGAAATGTCGTTCGAAGCAAGTTCACTCGATAAGGCGTTGGAGAACCGTGGCCAACGCGTCTTACTGAAATTGTAAGAGTGCGCAGGCACATACTCCTCCAACTCCACAAGCTCGTTCGGAATCCGTATTACGGCGGCGAGGCAGCAGTGGTCACTGTCGTACGCCACCGTCCGTAAACAGTTTCTTGTTTGACCCACAGTGTCAGTAATTGTCAGTCTTGAGTCTAGCAGAAATAGATCCAGAAAACCAACGCTTCTTGGAAACGATGGTCTATCAGTAGTAAAAAGGTCGATCCTATACTCAACGTTGTATCGACCCATCCAATTGAAAAGATGGTATCCTCTAGGATTTTGAGTTTGATTTCCCCAATCTTCATGTCTGGCATTCAGATCTCCGGCCATGAGATAGTAGTTTTCTTCTGAGTTGAGGCGAAGAAATTCGAAAAGTTTTTCGAGCTCTGATATAAAATGAGCAGGCTGAGGTGCTTCTGGTGCGTATGCCTATATCATGCACATTCGCTTCCCCTGCTTTAGAGGAATGCAAATGATGCAGGCTTCTAGCAACCCGAATCTACCCACTTCATTATTATAAATTACCTTATAACTAATGCCTTTTCGTATGAAAATTGCGACCCCACCCCCACGGGTGGAGTTGTGTCGATCTCTTCTTACGATATTGTAATTATTATGAGTTAGTTTGTGTTTCTATTTTAGCTTGGTTTCGCTAGCCAAGAACACATCAGGACTTTGGTCTTTAAGCAAATGAAAGAGATTTGCTCTGCGTTCGGTCCTTATCAGCGAATTTACATTCAAATCTAGGATCTTAAGGGGTCTCTCAAATAGTGCGCCCTTAACCTTTAAGCGTTTACTCGCGCAAAATAGAGTAGAGGAAATCTACCCTTTCTGCCTGTTCCCGGATCTGTTTCTGGACGTCAGCAAGCATACCCGCAATGGTATGCAACGCCTTCATGACATCGTTCTGCACCGTAGGAGCCGTAGGCACAGGGGCCTGTGGGGCTACCTTTGGTGCAGGTTGTACCGTACTTCTTCTCCTCGTCGTCATTTGGGCGAAGGAGATCTGAGGTGTAACGGTCTGAGAAGGAGGACGCACTATTGGGCGATTAACTTCAACTTTTCTATATCCGGCTTTTTTGCTTTTTTTAGTTCCTGGTACTTCGGGCATCCCAGATAATGTGCAGGGTGCCCGGAGCCCTTGCAAAGAGCACATTTAAGCTGGGCCCTATCTTCGGCCTTAATTTCCCCGAGTTTGCACTCTCCCTTTTTGTGGCCTTCTGCGTATTTCACGCAAACAGGATCCATATTACAGTTTCCTGCTGCGTGGTGAGGGCCTTGACAATTCGTGCATCGTGGCACGTCGTCTTTATTATTTAATTTTTCCCAGCGTACAATCTGGTAGTTCAGCACGGTGATTTTGCTTAGACTACTCAGCTTGCTTTGGGGCGAGAGCTGAACTAAGAACATAGGAAGACTCCATTTCTATCGTCTTGACCTTACTGTGGTGAACGGCTTGACCCTGATAAACTCGAGGTCGTCGCTCGCCACTCTGCAGAGCTCATCTAAGAGCCCCTCTGGTTCCGTAGAGGAATCAATACCCTTAAGGACCATAGTTTGGAACTTTTCGTCCTTAGGGGTGAAAGTATAGTACAAGGTTGATGCTTTTTCAAGCAAATTTTTTTTTTTTTTTTTTTTTTTTTTTTTATAATGCACAAGCGCTCAAGGGGTTTGTTATAGCCCTTTTAATGATAAGTCACAGCGCGAGCGATAGGAATTTAGGGAGGAAGGGAAAGGAGGTGTCAATGAACCTTGAGCAAATCAGTTTTTGCTCGGATAAAAACAGCTTTTTTGTTTGTTCATTATTTTTTCCAAGACTTTCGAGAGAAAAGTTAAGATTGCAATTCGTCGAAATTCATCACAATTCCTATTTTTCGGTATTGGAATGACCTTAGCTTGTTCCAGGCTGATGGAAACGTGGCTGTCATAAAAATACTAGCAATCAAATGAGTAATATATTTAAGTATATAAGGTAGAATTGCTTTGAGAAAAACTGGATTCATGCCAATCCCCTCAGAGTTGGATTTTATTGCTATCAAACTTTCGAGTACATCTGTTTCCTCAACAACCGAGAAATTAAACTTTGACATTTGATTTTCAACCGAAACAAAATTAATTTTGCTCTCATCAAGTATGTACCTGCGACCTAAACTATTTAGTTCAGTGAAAGTTTTCTTCAGAACTTCGCCGTCAACATAAAATTTCTCACTTAAGCCTTGTTATCTTTTTTTTATTTGATTTTTACATTGGCTTGTTACCAGTTAAGCCAGTTTTTTGCAATCTCTTTTTGAATTCTTGTGTGTAGTTATGTGCTTATAAGTAAGTCGTTTATAATTTCTATAAATTTAACTATGTCAGTAGTTAAGAGGTTAAGACTCTTTGCCCATACGACATTTTTATTAAGTTTTATTGAAATTAAAATGTTATTTAAGAGTTTAAAAAAAAGAAATTAGTTTAATGAAAAAATAGGACTGTGACACAATAAGGCGACTTGATACCTATTCAAAAACTTGGAGTTAATGTGCCAAGTACAGGGTCCATCAAATGAAGTGTTACTGATTTTATGTTGGCATGACTTGTAGATCTTGTTTCCCAGTTCATTTGCAACAGTGCCCTCCCTACTTACCAGATTTGAATCAAATAGACTTCTCTGTATAGTCTAGTTTTTTTTCCAGATTCAGTTTTATTTAATTCATTTCTTAATCTAAACTAACAGCTAGACCAAAAACCTTAAAAACTAGCTTAAATATCTACTTAACATAACTTAATGGCCCTATGCGGGCGCTCTAAATTATCCCATAACCATTTATTCTATTGCATTTCGGCTTAAGACTAACTAACTTTAAAGAATTCATTTATTTATTTACTTATTTGTTTCAAGAAAATATTTTAAAAAAACTCAAATTAATAATTGTTTTATTTTTTATATTAAACTTAAGACTACCTTAATACCTAAATTAAACCTACTTAAAACTACCTAAAACTAGAACAGCCACAGCAGCGATTTTGTATTTTTGTTATTTTTTTGTGTTTTTCGTATTTTGTATTTTTTTTTTTGTATTTTTTGTGTTTTTTGTTTTATTTTTTTTTTCTTTTTATTTTTTGTATATGTTTCTTGTGCCACCATGTCTGTTCCCCCTAAAAAAACTACCTTAAACCTATGTAAGCTGAACAAGGCGATAACATTGACCAACTTTAAGAAACTCAAATTTCGTCGCTCATCCACCAAAAGTGCCGAGCTTGTTTAATTATATCCCGACGGTTGCGATTGGACACAGCCCTACTGAACCGAAGGCGCTTTGCTCCGTCTCCTGCGGCGACGTCTCGGTCGTACAGGAGTCGCCGATCCACAGTCTTACGGCCGACGTGGTAGATTAACGGGACAGCCAATCTATCCTGTATCAGCCCTCGACTATCTAAAAATAGGAAAGCCTCTGGTGGAATGCAGCCGCTTAAACGTGCGTTTTCGAAATATTCATCATTTGGGTAGTAAGCTTCAAAGATGAGTCCATTAGAAGAGGTCATAGCTCTCGCAACATGACCGGGAATAAGCTTCAACAAGAAGTTATCTATCCTGTTTATGTTGGCCCCATTGTATAGGAGCTCGTTGGAATAGTAACGTTTGTACTCGGACTCTGGTGTTCTGTGTAATCCAAGGCAGGTCCTAAGACACTGCCTCTCAAACACCCGAATCTTTTCCATTTGAGGTGGGGCAACGTTGAACCACACAGGGCACCCATAGGCAATCATCGGCCGGATGAGGGCCATGTCGCAAATCACCTTCACCCTGCTATCAGGACGGCTGCTATAAAACAGCCGTCTTGTCAGGGCAAAAGCTCCCCTAGCTCTGGACAGAGCAGCATCTATATGTCGGTTGAAATACAGATACTGATCCAGCCAGATGCCAAGGCACTTTACCACACTTTTACTCGCCAATTGATGTCCACTTGGTCCAACGATCACTAGATTTCTCCAGTTCTTTCTCGTATCCCTAGGAGCCACGGACCAAGAAGATACAGACCGCCAACTCACCATATGGTCTCTCTTTTTGCCTACAAGCTAAAAATCAGCTGAAATTCCATTTATTTTGAGAGTGTGACGCTCTCTCTTGCTTTTAAAACCCATTTAGCAAACACACCTAAAAAATAAATATCATACGCAGGTATAGTTGCCATTACAAAATTCACAGAGAGAGATGTACACGTATTCACAGACAGGAACAAATATTTCGAGGGTGTTTCAGGCAAGGGGAGTACGAGTTGGCGGTCTGTGTATGGTCTGTGCTAGGAGCCCTAGACAATAGGGTTCTAAACAGGATAGTTTCGCATTTCTGGAAATTTATTTTCAATTTCTAGTCATCGCAATATTGTTGAATCTTGTCGAAGTCACGCTGCAAGAGAATTCTTATGACCTCGACTTCTGAAGCCGTTCTGTACTCTACAAGGTCATTGGCATACGCAATCGCATGAGCAAGACAACCTATCAGACCGCTGGTGTAAATACTAAAGAGGATCGGCGAGATCACCGCTCCTTGCTGTAGACCATTTTTTATATCAAATGTTGTGGTAGAAGTTACATTGCCACTTTTGACAAAAAACTTTCTACCATTAAGCATGTCATAAGGAATGTATAACAATGGTTTACTTATGCCAAGTCTGGTCAGCTTTAGATAAAGACTTTCTAACCAAACGGTTTCGAAGGCCTTTTCCAAATCAACCAAAACGGCACCCGTGCATTGATTCTTAGCTTTGTTCCATTGGATATCAGAGACTAGCTTAGACGCAGCATGAATGGTGTCATGCCCCGCCTTAAAGCCAAACTGATTATCCGGAATAATATTTTTGTCCTCTGCCCATTTCGTCAGAGCTCTATTAAGAACTTTTTCGAGGACCTTACTGATACTCGGAAGAAGACTTTTCGACTGGAGATGTGCCGGATTGGAGCTATACTTTCCCTTTTTCGGGAGAGGATGAACCACAGCTGTTTTCCAACGCACCGGATAATATGCATTATTCAGTGCGTTGTTAAACAGTGTGGTGTAAATGTCTACTGCTTCCTTAGGGAGATGTCGCAGTACAACGTTTGGTATACCATCGACTCCTGCTGACTTCTTTTTCTTTAATGATTCGAAGATGAGCTGGAGCTCTACCTTCGATATAAGCAGGGAACTGGGCCCATTTAGCTCGGCAGCATTGGCGTTTGCCAAATTGTCTTCATAAAACCTGGTGAAACCAGTGTTCTCAGCTCACCATTGCGTAATGCTGTTTCGAAGGTAGAAATGGTGCACCAGAGCTCTGTTCTCCAGGTCGTGATTTGGGCGAATGCTAGCATTCACCTTATACACTATACCTGCGATGGTAAGTACGTCTTCGTTGTCCGTATTTCTCGGAAGCTTAAGTTGCTAGCTTCGGAAGCTTGGGTCGCTAGAATTAACGGCCCGTATCTTGTTATCCCAAAACAAATTAATAGATAATCTATAGTTCTGCTTAGTAAGCAGATTGAGGTTTTTGATCCCAGGTCTCAGACTTCAGTGTCCTAATCTCCGGATCGTTTCTGTCAGTAAACCGTCTGTATAAGAGTTTGAGTCTTGTAAGCAGTCTACTTTTGTGTTTGTGAAGTGCGTCTATTGTAGCATTTCTGTATTTTCTAGTTGCATCTTGTTCTTTGTATCGTGGGATGTCCATCGTTCGTTGTATTGGCTCATCCATTTGACTAGGGTATCTGTCGATCTCAATGTTCGTCAGATTCCTGTCATTTGGTGGCGAAATGTCGTTCGAAGCAAGTTCACTCGATAAGGCGTTGGAGAACCGTGGCCAACGCGTCTTACTGAAATTGTAAGAGTGCGCAGGCACATACTCCTCCAACTCCACAAGCTCGTTCGGAATCCGTATTACGGCGTCGAGGCAGCAGTGGTCACTGTCGTACTCCACCGTCCGTAAACAGTTTCTTGTTTGACCCACAGTGTCAGTAATTGTCAGTCTTGAGTCTAGCAGAAATAGATCCAGAAAACCAACGCTTCTTGGAAACGATGGTCTATCAGTAGTAAAAAGGTCGATTCTATACTCAACGTTGTATCGACCCATCCAAATGAAAAGATGGTATCCTCTAGGATTTTGAGTTTGATTTCCCCAATCTTCATGTCTGGCATTCAGATCTCCGGCCATGAGATAGTAGTTTTCTTCTGAGTTGAGGCGAAGAAATTCGAAAAGTTTTTCGAGCTCTGATATAAAATGAGCAGGCTGAGGTGCTTCTGGTGCGTATGCCTATATCATGCACATTCGCTTCCCCTGCTTTAGAGGAATGCAAATGATGCAGGCTTCTAGCAACCCGAATCTACGCACTTCATTATTATAAATTACCTTATAACTAATGCCTTTTCGTATGAAAATTGCGACCCCACCCCCACGGGTGGAGTTGTGTCGATCTCTTCTTACGATATTGTAATTATTATGAGTCAGTTTGTGTTTCTGGTTTAGCTTGGTTTCGCTAGCCAAGAACACATCAGGACTTTGGTCTTTAAGCAAATGAAAGAGATTTGCTCTGCGTTCGGTCCTTATCAGCGAATTTACATTCAAATCTAGGATCTTAAGGGGTCTCTCAAACAGTGCGCCCTTAACCTTTAAGCGTTTACTCGCGCAAAATAGAGTAGAGGAAATCTACCCTTTCTGCCTGTTCCCGGATCTGTTTCTGGACGTCAGCAAGCATACCCGCAATGGTATGCAACGCCTTCATGACATCGTTCTGCACCGTAGGAGCCGTAGGCACAGGGGCCTGTGGGGCTACCTTTGGTGCAGGTTGTGCCGTACTTCTTCTCCTCGTCGTCATTTGGGCGAAGGAGATCTGAGGTGTAACGGTCTGAGAAGGAGGACGCACTATTGGGCGATTAACTTCAACTTTTCTATATCCGGCGTTTTTGCTTTTTTTAGTTCCTGGTACTTCGGGTTTCCCAGATAATGTGCAGGGTGCCCGGAGCCCTTGCAAAGAGCACATTTAAGCTGGGCCCTATCTTCGGCCTTAATTTCCCCGAGTTTGCACTCTCCCTTTTTGCGGCCTTCTGCGTATTTCACGCAAACAGGATCCATATTACAGTTTCCTGCTGCGTGGTGAGGGCCTTGACAATTCGTGCATCGTGGCACGTCGTCTTTATTATTTAATTTTTCCCAGCGTACAATCTGGTAGTTCAGCACGGTGATTTTGCTTAGACTACTCAGCTTGCTTTGGGGCGAGAGCTGAACTAAGAACATAGGAAGACTCCATTTCTATCGTCTTGACCTTACTGTGGTGAACGGCTTGACCCTGATAAACTCGAGGTCGTCGCTCGCCACTCTGCAGAGCTCATCTAAGAGCCCCTCTGGTTCCGTAGAGGAATCAATACCCTTAAGGACCATAGTTTGGAACTTTTCGTCCTTAGGGGTGAAAGTATAGTACTCGGTTGATGCTTTTTCAAGCAAATTTTTTTTTTTTTTTTTTTTTTTTTTTATAATGCACACGCGCTCAAGGGGTTTGTTATAGCCCTTTTAATGATAAGTCACAGCGCGAGCGATAGGAATTTAGGGAGGAAGGGAAAGGAGGTGTCAATGAACCTTGATATTGAATGTCTGCAGATCAAAATGGTAAGGAAAAATTGTGCCAGGCAATCCATTCCACATTCGTGTTGTACGGCTAAAGAAAGAATCCCTATATTTCACGGTACGTCCGAAATTGGGCTCAAGTGTAAACTGATGAGCGTTCCTAGCAAGACAAGTGTTACGGGGGAAATGTTGAAGGGGTGGAACGCAGCTGGCTACCTCGAGTGAGCATTTTTTGTAAAAGAACCTCTAAAATAAAGAAAGACATGAAACGTTTCGACGATGTTCGAGTGATGGAAATGTTTCCATAATGTTTCTCTCTCCTATCAATTTTAACGCTTTTTTCTGAACTCTGTCGAGCAGGTGAAGAAAAGTTTGAGAAGCACCTGCCCAGAGATGAGAGTTTTACTCGAGTTTAGGGCGTATAAACGCTTTGTAAATTGTAGCCAGATCAGAAGGGGTGAAAAACTTGTTGCATCTATTAAGAACGCCTAAGCATCTTGCAGCATTCTTGGCAATCTGAAGTATATGATCATTCCAACGAAGGTTGTCACTGATACACATACCAAGTACTGATAGCTTTCCGACCTCCTCGATGCAAGTACCATTCATGGATAATGGCATAGGGGGTATGTTTAGCTTTAACGACAAAAGACAGCATTGAGTTTTCGACGCATTAAACTCCACACGATTTCTGATACCCCAATTCCCAATGCTGTTTAAATCAGAGTTTAATGAGCTTATCATACGTTGTCGTTGTAATAACACGTCCGAAGGCGAAGGCCGTGAATTATCAAACGTTATAAAAATGAGAAAGAGAGTCGGAGACAGAACGGAGCCCTGGGGCACACCAGCATTTGTTTTGTGGAGATCAGACTTGAAACCGTCTAACACAACTTGTATTGAATGGTCCAGAAGATAGCTTCTAATCCAACGAATAAGAGTATCATCGATACCAAATGCACGCATTTTCGATAAAAGAGATTCATGCCAAACTCTATCAAATGCCTTTGAAATATCAAGCGCAATAATCTTGCTTTCACCAAAGCGATGCAAAGATTTGTTCCACTGTTCGGTGAGATATGTTATCAGATCACCAGTGGAACGATTGCTGCGAAAGCCGTATTGCCGGTCATTTAAAAGCTCCCGATCTTCGAGATATTTCTTGAGTGGACGATTTATCAGCGTTTCCATGACCTTGGAAAGAAGGGACGTAAGTGCAATTGGTCGGTAGGAGGAAAGATTCCTGGGCCCCTATTCCGGTTCTGTGAAAAAATTAAATGATAAACTTTTTTTCACGATACTTTTCATTGTACGTTTTCATTTTATCTTTTCATTTTACTCAGAGAGCTGATTCTCGTTACGTTTATGGAAAAGTATGCTGAATTTATTGCTGAATGAAAAAGTTTTCATCTGGCAGCTATCAAATCAATAATAATTAATTCAAATATTCGCTACATTAAAAAAATAAGTTCGATTTTTATGTATTAAGTTTTGGATGAAGAGCGCAGAAACTCTGGAAGGTTTGTTTTATCTACTAATGTATGTATTGTATATATGTTTACATAAAAAGGTTAAACGAAATGTTGTCCTTCTTTTAGATTTAAAATGAGAAAAAGTAATGTGCATGCCAATCCAGCAAAGTCTATGAAATGTATGTTGTATAGGCTAAAACTTTACATAACAATGGCTGACAACTTTTGCGATTCGTGACAAAATGCACTAAAAATGCATTTCTTTCACCTTTGTAGCCATCCTCAAAAGATCCTACCATAAGATTTGTTATTAATTTGACATGATGCATTAAAAATTCATAACGAAATTTTTTGCTATTTTCTTATCCTATGTCAATCCTTGGGCGAATACTTATTCATGAAGCGAAGCCCTAAATCTTTAAAATTGAACCATCTGTTCTCGACTTATAAGCGAACACACGTACGACACTCTCTTTTATATATAAGGTTTGCAAGGTGGGTGACTAGGGAACTCTCAAAGTGTATTTGACCACGAAATCGTTTGTTTATGATATTTAAAGTTAAAAAAGTTTTTCTTAGCAAATCAATTTCAGGTGGTAGCCCGTGGCGTAGTGGTTAGTGTGTCGGACTGCCACGCCGAAGGTTCTGGGTTCGATTCCTGACTACTCCACCTAAATTCTTTTCCGGGGTACTGCCTCTTGCGAGTAAGTGACAAATCCTCCAGGAGTTATTAATGTCATGGAAAGCGCTTCTCTATTAGCCATTCAAATTTGGCGGTAAATTGTAGGTCCCTTCCATTCCATATCAACGCACACACAGTAATGGTTGAGAGTGTAAGTTAAAGGCCCCGGCCCCGTTTGGTCCTGTTGTTCCAACAATATATTTTATTTTACACGATCAACAACTGATTTTAATTTACTAGAAGGGCTAGATTTCCCTAGCCCGCTATTGTACACCAGTGTGTAAATGAGACGTTTATAAACAGTAACACAAAAACCTCAGTATTTTCAAAGATATGTATTGAAAAAAGCGGTACGGAGTTCTCCGGGTCAGCTAGTAATGATATTATTCTCCAAATAGTCGATTAGATTACTTTTTTGCTCATCAGTTGGTCTTTTTCCTCTATTTATTTTATTTATTTTCATTTCTTTTACTTTTCAGCTGCCTTTTCACCAAAAAAAATATCAATGATAAATAATTTTTCATATGAAAACTCTTTGACAGAAGTTTTCATTGCTGAATAGAACAAGAATCGCAAAACAGTATTTTTCAGTGAAAAATGTTTTCACAGCTCTTTTCAAAGAACCAGAATAGGGGCCCTGAACGATAGGAGCGATGAAAAAGCTTACGCAGTGGTTTTGCCAGCGATGAAGAACACTTCTTCAGAAGAATATGATGTATACCATCCGGGCCAGCGGATTTGTGTATATCAAGATCTTGAAGAACTCTTGCTACTGTACGAGTGCGGAAAAATACCTGACCTATAGAAGAATTAACGTTCTCAAGTACAGGAGGGGCATTGTTGCTTGCAGGCAACGTAGAACTTGCAGCAAAATGAGCTGCGAGCATATTCGCCTTCTTTGAAGATCTGACAATAGGTTTATCGTCGATGATGAGCGTTGGAACTGATGATGACGTTGAGTTCTTGACGTTTTTTACAAATGACCAGAAGTTTTTACTGCCTTTGCAGAATTTTTTGCCGTAACTTCTGGTCAGTAAAAATTTCGTTTTATGAATAACGGAGTTGCACGAGTTCCTAACTTGTTTGTGTTTCTTCCGATTTTCCTCAGTTGGGTTGGCTTTATAGGATCGGAAGCTTACTTCTTTCAACCTGATAGCTTCTTTACACTCTTCGGTAAGCCAAGACTTTTCTTTTGGTTTGATACATTTTGTTTTGTGAGGGACAAAAGTTCTCACTCCAAGAAAAATCACTTCTGTAATCATTTCAGCACTGGCA
The DNA here is from genome assembly GCA_916050605.2 of Platycheirus albimanus. NCBI lineage: Eukaryota > Metazoa > Arthropoda > Insecta > Diptera > Syrphidae > Platycheirus > Platycheirus albimanus. The sequence continues at coordinate 135,657,911 of OU696696.1, read as the reverse complement.
TCAATGTCATTATCGAGGAAGCATAATGACCAGTTAAAGTTGCGAAAGAAATTATTCAGACCGTCCCAGTTGGCTTTCTCGTATTGCCAAACGGTAATAGTGGGAATTTTTTCTTTAACTGGATGGTTGGATATCGAGAAATTAGCTTAAATGACACAATGGTGCCAAATGGAGAAGTTACTTTAATAGTATATTTATCAGGGTGGGAAGTAAGGAACAAGTCAAGAGTATGGGCGGAATGCCCATCAACATCCGGTATACGAGTAGGCTCATCGACAAGCTGGGTAAGATGGTTATGCTCAGCAAAGATCTCGGTAAACCTTCCTTCGAGTGTTGTCTGGTCAGAATAGCGGAGCCAACTTGAATTGTGTACATTGAAGTTGCCCGTAATCACGACTTCAGTGTGAGGACAATGGGAAACAATGCGGGAAATTGAATCTGACAAAACATCTAACTTATCACAAGTAGACATGCTGTCAAGATTCGGACTCCTGTAAAAAAAACAGTAATGAATGATATGCTTGCGGACAGTGAATTTGAGCCACAGGAAATTAAAGTTCGTATTGGAACAATGCCCATATTGGGGAAGGCTCTGGCAAGCAAAGGTAGTGTAGGCCCATATCAAATCAATGATAAACAAACTGGCCGTGTTATGCCCATAAGACAATTTGCACACGAAATTAATATATATAGGTATAAACAACACAATAGAACTATTCGACAAATGCTACTTACCCATCCACTGCAAACCTTTTATTTCTTTGTGATCTTTTAAATTGAATCACTGAATTACGTGCTTCAGATCACTATATCTTTTAACATTAAACCTATCGCCTTTAGCCAACTTACATAAGTTGATTGTGTCCTTGATATCCATTTTGTATGTATAAATTGGTGGCACTTTTTCTTTTTTCGGCTTGAGCTGTGGCTGCTGCTGTTGACTCTGCTGCTGTTGTTTCTGCGGCTGTTGTCTCTGCGACTGTTGTCTCTGCTGCTGTTGTATCTGCTGCTGTTGTTGCTGCTGCTGTTGTTGTTGCTGTTGTTGTTGTTTTTGTTGTGGTGGTTGTTGTATTTGTTCTTGTTCTCGTTGCTGCTGTGGCTGATTAGGTGACAGCTGTTGTTGTTGTTGCTCCAGCTGTTGCTGTTGTGGTTGTTGTTGCTGCTGTGGCTGTGGTGGTTCCTGATGTAGTGCTTTTGGGGCTGCTTTTTTGGCTTTGCAGCTGAGGACGCCGCTTCATCTTGCACTACAGTGTGCTGTTCTTGTAGCGTGTTTTGGAACTCTAGAGCTTTTTGTCGCTCTTGCTCTCTACGGGCTTCTTGCTTGGCTTTGAGCTCAAGCACCATGGTTGTGAGGAGGTCAATTTTCGTAGTTAGAGCTGCAATTGCCTCGTCCTAATTATCGGGCACCTGTTCCATGTTTGCTGGTGGAATTAAGTCCAGCAAATCACTGCCACCGCTGACGCTGACGTAATGCCCCTGTCCTCCGTCTGATACGTAGACAATTTCTCCTGGGGCATTTTCGAGATCAAGATCTTCGTCATCACTTTCTTCTTCGCCGTCGCGTCGTCGTAATCATCGTCGTCATCTTCATCTTCCTGCGAGCTACAGATCTGCTGCTGTATTTTGCAGCTGCCGATTTTTTGGCTGGTCGTTCCATTTCCTCCTCCTCTCCAGCTAACAGCTTCGCTGGATTGGAGGCACGGTTTATTTTTCGCCTTCTAACTCCCTTCCTTGTTGTTACCAGTTGAAAGGCGCCCTCTTTATCTAATGCTGAATTCTCACGTTTAGGTCCAAAATTTTTTAATTTTGCTGCTTGTGCTACTGCGCTTCTAGTTTTCTCTGTTGCCAGATGACCCAGGCAGATTGGGATTACTTGTTTTTGGGACCGTTGTCCCCGCTACTTTTGATGGTGCATTGACGTCAGGACCAACAACCGATGCCTCAGTCAACTGCTCCATTATCCAGCTATGCTGATACTGTTGTTGTCTTTTTTGATGTTTTTGCCAGTAATTTAATAAAAAAAGACTTTGTTGTTGGTCCTGACCGGGATCGAACCCGGGACCCTCTGTCTCGGAGTCGGCCACTCTACTCACTAGGCTAACTCGCCACTTATAAATTTCCGATTAAAAGCCGAACTTGATCACTTCCGATACTATTTAAAATCTGCTAAGGAAAAGTCGCCAACGATGTGCACTCTTCTGCAGTTGATGCACGACGCATAGTCTAGTTTGGATGCTAAGGTGTCCACAAAAAATGTAAGAGTGTTGCAACATTGAACTTAGTTCGTTGGGAATGGGCACGGATCCCACAGGACCACCTTTGTGCAGCGTGCAATTATATCATCAAAATGATTGATGATGTCATCCCCGCAAGAGGAATCTATTTTGAGCAGTGGCATGGTTTTTAAAAAAACTTTGAGTTGGTCACACTTCATTTGACGGACCCTGTATTTATTTAAATTGGCAATTTCGAGGAGTTTTGCCCTTCGTCAAAGACAAGTTCTTGCAGGAACGTTTTTTCTAATAAAGTAATTCTGGACTAAATTTTGTTTTCAACGTCTTCCCTTTCACCATCCTCTTGTTGATGCATTCTCAAGAGTTGAATTATTACTTTCTGGGATATGGGCTTCTGAAGCTTTATTTTGTTCTTATTGGGTGGCCATTATTTCTTCAATGTCTGAGACAGAAAAGAAAGTTTGTGGTTTCTGGTTTGCAATTCAACGTTGGACTTGGAAAAAAATGTTGGTGATTTTTTTGGCAAACGAATGTCTGGATCTTTTACGCTATCATCGCTATACCTTCATCAAATGATTTATCTGACATCATTTCAGTGGCCGATGTGCATTAGAAATCTGCTAGGGTTATATCTGACAAGTCATTTACGTACACTGTAGCTGTTTCATAAGCTACATTTGGCATAAATATATCGTTTTCTATTTTAAGTAAAGCGAAAATAAATACCTAAATAATGTACATATCTCTTACCAAATTTTAGCATCAAACTAGGTAGGACAAGATGAAGTTTATAGGTTCTCTCAAGAGCAGCTTTGAATTAGGTACCCATTTTTCACTTTCTGGAAAACAAACTCATAGGATACTTTAACTTTAAATCGAAATAATTTTTTCTAAAGTAAATGCTGCGTTTTTTTTATTTACAAAAATGTACTTATTTTTAAATTAAATGATGGTATCTATTCATGCAACATCGTAAGTTTACAAATTCTGCAAAATTATGGGTTAACCCAAAATGTTGCATGCACGCCCTTTTAATACATTTGGTTTAATTGGTATAATTATATTTCAGCTCGTTACATATTAAATAACTTAGAAGCAAAAATTCGTTCGTTTGTTATTAACTTGCACAAAAATTTAAAGAAGTTTGTTCAAAGTTGTGTTCGTTACATGTTAATTAATTAATAAGAAACAATTTTTCGTTTTTTACTTGCGATTATTTTACTTGCGATTATAGGTACTATAAGGCAAGTTATGCATTCGTCGAAAAAAAAGTGTTGAGATAACAACCAAACATGACTTTACGATGATAGCGAAGACGAGGAAAGATGGTCTAAAAATTCTGTCCGTCTGTATGTCTGTCTGTCTGTCTGTCTGTCTGTATGTATAGAGACCTTCAGCCCAAACGGGTGGGCCGAATTGCTTAAAACTTGGTATATAGACTTTTTTAGGTATTGTGCAGAGGGGAAATTGAAATTTTTTTCTTAGCTCAAAAAATAACGGTACCTGCCATACAACCGTTACGTTAAAGCTTATTTTTCTCAAAAACGGCTCTAACGATTTCTATTTAAAAAAATCAGTGTTGCTTTTAAGGTACGACCAATCATATGGCTGAAAAAAAAGTTTTAAAAAATGGCTAAGAACGGTACTTTCCATAGGACCGTTTTTTTTTGCTTTCGACTATCTCTAAAACGACTCAACCGATTGTTTCGAAATTTCACACACATATAGCTGTAGATAGCTCAATTTGTATTGCATACCAATAGTTTTGAAGAATATTTTTTTGTATTTTTAAAAGCATTTAAAAAAAAAAAAATTTAAAAAATTTATATTTTAAAAACTGCTTATTAAAATTTTTTCTAAAAATTTTAAATAAATGTATTTGCCTATAAACTGGCGTTTTTGAATATTTTTTGAAAATTTGTTTCAAAAAGTTTTTCAAAAAAAACTTTTTTTCTCAAAAACCGCTCGACACATTTTTATAAATTTATTCTCATAAATTCAAATTTATCCAAGAAATAAAATGGCGTACTTTTTTTTAAGCTCAAATTAGTTTAAGTATTTATTTAAGAATTTTGAAAATTTTATTTTTATCAAAATCTCAAGCCCCTAAACCACTGTCACTTATTAGAGCAAGTTCGTGCGACCCAGTCGTGCATTTTATTTTCCTTAAACTCGTACAGTAATTTAAAACAGTTAATTCAAAGGTGGCAAAAACGAGTAAAAGAGAGTCATTTATTTAATTATACCTATACAAAAATTGCTCTTAATCATATATTAATTTTAGAAACTATTCGGAAAAAGTTATGGTTTGTGCATTTAAAGATTTAGATTTAATCAAATCGTAAATTTTACCAAATAATTGTAAACTTAATTTGTTTATATCATTGTTACCCTTTGTACAAATGTATTATTTTTTTTAAAGTAAGAAATAAAAATGAAATAACAAGACGAAGACGAAGATACTTACTCAATAAACTACAAAAACAGATGACAGACAGATTCATTTAAACATTTATTTTCAGGAATCACTTGCCTTGCTCTATTAATTTTAATATTTAAAAAATTTTTCTTTATGATAATAAAAAGTACTTAATAAGTAAATTATTATTGTATGTATTACAAATGATTTGTTTCTTATTTCTTTTAATAAAATTTGTTAATATTTACGATTCACAAAACACTTCACTAAAATATGACGATTATTAAAAAATTATTTTATTTCACTTCTGTTCATGACCGTATTTAACGCAACACAATTCAAATATTAATGGCTTATGTCAACATAAATTGGATTCCCCTTTTCGTTTTGTATTACCTAGTCCAGGATACTTTAATCGGAGTAAAACGGCATATTTGAATTTAAAACAGCATTTACCTTTAAAGTGTTTCGGTTAAAGCGGCTATTGTTCGTCAAATCGTTATTCCAAAGAAATGGTTTTTTAAAATTGTATTTTTACTTGCGATTATAGGTACTATAAGGCAAGTTATGCATTCGTAAAAAAAAGACAATCAAACATAACATTACGATGATAGAGAAGCCTAAAAAAGTGGGTCCGACAATTCTGTCTGTCTGTCTGTCTGTCTGTCTCTCCATATGTCTGTCTGTATAGTAAGCTACAGCCTAAACGGCTGGACCGATTTGCTTCAAACATGGTACATAGTATTATTATGACGTCCTACCGAGGGATTTTTGGAATTAGCATTCTTGCTTCAAAATTAAAGGTAGGTTAGGTTAGGTTAGGTTAGGTTAAGGTGGCTGTCAGTCAACGACTGACACACTTAGACCAGATACTAGGTCCATTGTGATACCACATATGAAAGTAAGGCACTACCTCACTAATTTTAAAACCAATTGGAACTTTTAACAAAGCGATGGAGACAGTGTATGTCTGTCTGAGTTAGGTCATTTATATCGTTGAGGAAGAAATCTCCCAAATGTAATTTTCGTCTTTGTGAGAGAGCAGGGCATGAACAAAGAAGATGTGTTATAGTCTCTTCTTCTTCCTCGTCCATGCAACTTCTGCAGAAGTCGTTCGAGAAGACACCGAGTCTAGTAGCATGTCTGCCTATAAGACAGTGTCCAGTTATGACACCGATTAAGGAGCTAAGGTGTGATCTACCAAGAGATAACAAACATATGGAGCGTTTTGGATCTAGTTTTGGCCAGATCTGTTTTGTCGCCTGACAGGTAGTCAAATTTGACCACCTTAGATTTGTTTCGTTCATGGCATCGTGTTTTAGCATGAGTTTACATGTAGCGATAGGTATACCAATATTCCTCCTGTCGGGTGAAAGTGGTTCAGTAGTTCCATTTCTAGCGAGTTCATCGGCCTTGCAGTTTCCTGGGATATCTCTATGTCCCGGCACCCAAAAAAGGTGAATGTTAAACTGTTCTGCCATCTCCGCGAGAGATGTGCGACAGTTGCGGGCTGTTGCTGAGTTCGTGGAAACCGCCTCGAATGATTTAAGGGCTGCTTGGCTGTCTGAAAAGATACGGATATTCGACGTGGATATCACGTTTTCCTTGAGTCAGGATAGAACCTCTTTTATCGCCAGAAGTTCCGCTTGGAACACGCTACAATAGTTAGGGAGTCGGAAAGATAGACTAAGATTTAGTCCTTCTGAGTACACTCCGCCCCCAACCCCATCTTCGGTTTTTGAACCATCAGTGTAGAAATGAATCGAATCATCTCTCGAGAAATGTCCTTCGTCCCAGTCAGACCGTGATGGAATGGAGACTCGAAAGTTGTTTTCAAAAACCAGTTGGGGTATGGTGTAGTCAGAGTGACTTGGAATCGTTCTGAATGAATTCAGAATAATAGTGTGGCCAATTGAGTTATTGGTCCATTGAGACGTGGCTCTGAGACGGATTGCTGTACTCGCGGCCATTTGTTTACTAAAAATGTCGAGGGGTGTAAGATTAAGAAGAATGTCTAAGGCAGCTGAAGGTGTCATACGCAGTGCTCCAGTGATACATAGACATGCTGATCTTTGGACTTTGCTTAGGTGGTCCCGGTAGGACACTTTATCCAAAGCGGTCCACCATACTGTTAGTATCGGTCTTATGACCGCTGTATATAGCCAGTGGGTAATTTGTGGGGATAAACTCCACTTATTCCCTATTGCTTTTTTGCAAGAAAAGAGAGCCACCGTGGCCTTTTTTACTCTTTCCTGAATGTTGGGTTTCCATGTGAGCTTCTTATCTAGAACAAGGCCTAGATATTTAGCTTCATTTGAGAAAGTTAGTGGAGTTCCATTAATGGACGGAGCATTTAGGTGTGGAATTTTATATTTCCTTGTGAAGAGGACCAGTTCAGTTTTGTGGGGGTTTACTCCTAGCCCACATTTACCAGTCCACTTAAGAAGCTTGTTAAGAGCTAATTGCATAAGCTCAATAAGAATTTGAGCATGTTTTCCTGATATCGCAATGGCGACGTCATCAGCGTATGCAATCACTTTGAATCCCTCTGCTTCCAGGTCAACTAGAAGTTCATTGACAACTAAGTTCCATAGAAGAGGGGATAGGACTCCACCTTGTGGAGTACCTCTGCTGACTGATCTTCTTAGGGAGACGTCTCCTAGGGTTGAGTTGATTAGCCTACTTTTTAGCATAAGATTTATAAGCTCACTCAGGGATCTGTCTACTTTAAGATTGTCTAGTGCCGTTGTGATTGCTTGGTTGCCGACGTTGTTAAAAGCACCCTCGATATCAAGGAATGCTACCAGAGTATACTCTTTGTGATGTAGGGAATATTCGATAGCGCTTACTAAGGTATGCAAGGCAGTGTCTACCGATTTTCCTTTGCAGTAAGCGTGTTGTGCTGTAGACAGTAGAGTTGTGTCTATGGCATTTCGCAAATGGATATCAATCAGACGTTCTAAAGTTTTAAGAAGGAATGATGATAGACTTATAGGTCTGAGGTCTTTTGGATACACTTGGGAACATTTTCCCGCTTTGGGAATGAACACAACTTTTACTTCCCTCCATAACGATGGAATGTATTTCAACTCTAAACATCCGTTTAGTACTACTTCCAGGATAGGGATAATAATATCCATAGACTGTTGAAGTTCTGCTGGTATTATGCCGTCAGGTCCAGATATATATGGATTGAAGCTGTTGATGGCCTATTTTAGTTTTTCCCTAGTGACTAGACCAAGTTTACTAGTATTATTATTGATTGATCCAATTGGACTACAATCAAGGTTTACTATGTTAAGGGAGCTACCTGGGAAATGGGGGTCAAGTAGCAAGTTAAGCGATTCTTCGCAGGTATTGGTCCATGAGCCGTCTGCTTTTTTAAAGAAGCTAGGCATTGTAGGATTGGTAGAGAGGATTTTCCTTAATCTAGAAGCCTCTGAAGTGTCTTCTATTTTACCACAGAAGTTCCTCCAGGAGGCTCTTTTACTTTTCCTCAGCTCTTTTTATATAATTTCAGGGATTCTTTGTAGGAATCCCAGTCTGCGATTTCTTTGGAGTATTTAGCTCGGTTGAAGGACTTTCTACAAGTTTTCCTGAGCGGTTCAAGCCCCGAGTTCCACCAAGGTGGCTTCCGTTTTCCTCTTATACGAGTAAGAGGGCAGGAGGCTGACAATGATTTGTTAAGGGCTGCTGTTAGATCGTTGACTTTTTTGTCAAGTTCGTTTATATTAGAAGGGATTTTCAAAAGATCAGGTTTAATTAAACTTTTTAGAGTATCCCTGTATTTTTGCCAATCAGTCTTTCGATAGTTACGGAAGGCTGGTTGTTTATTAGTGTCATCAATAAGTTCGAATTGGATGTATCTGTGATCAGAGAATGAGTGCTCTGCAGACACCTTCCAATTCGTGATCCTATGATGAATCGAATCGGAGACAAGTGTTATGTCTAAGACTTCTTGTCTGTTTCTGGTTATGAATGTTGGTTCATTCCCCGTGTTAGTTACAATTAGGTTAGTACTGAGAATATAATCCAAAAGAGACTCACCTCTATCATTTATATCTGTACTCCCCCAGACTGTATGGTGTGCGTTGGCGTCACAACCAATTAGGAGGCACGTATTTAGCCGCTCTGATTCCTCTATAATTCTCCTCAGCATGTCGCTGGGGAGGGGGCCGAGATGGTCGTGGCCAAGGTAAGCTGAGGCAAGCCAGTATATGCCTTTTTTGGTCTGCAATCTGACCGTGGTAACGTCTCGATCGCTGTAGTCAGGGAGTATAAATACATTAATATTACTTCTCACTAATATGCAGGATCGTGGCTCACCTTTGTCCAATGCATACAGCAAGTAGTACCCAGGAGTCCTGAGTCCATGAACAATAGATTTGACAATCCATGGTTCCTGGATCAGGACAATATCTTCCCCTTTTGTTTGCAGTCGGAGAAGAAGGGAGGCCGAAGCCAGTTTGGAATGTTGGAGGTTAATCTGTAGTAGCTGAACCATCTCGGTTGCAGTTTTCCAGACCACCTCTTACAGTGCTATTGAGGTCCTCCTCTGAGTCAGACTCCGAGGATGACCGTAAAAGAAAATCTTCATTAATGTAGTCTTCAGTCTCCATGTCGGAAGGACTGTCGACAGTGTGAGCATCCAAGTCGGATGCGGTATCTGGTTTGGAGGAGGGCATACCTATAGAAGGAGTGCTGGGTGCATCTATTTCCATTTCTGGAAGGTTGATAACACCAGCAGGTTCCTCCACTGCGGGTATATCCTCCGATGTTGTGAGTGCTAGTCTGGCACTTTCTTCGTCTTTCCTATACACTTTCAGCGTAATGGTAGACCATCCAAACCTAATCACTCCTTTGGTCGACGCTAGTGGAGCCAGTGAATCCCTATTGATGACTATAATAGCCGATCTATAAGGACCCTCCGGATCCTCCAGCTTGGCGACTTTCCAGTCATGAGTAGGCAGGGATGGGTTACCATATTGTAGCATTTTAAGGATGATTTCTTTGTCGGAGAGTTCAGCTGGTAATCTGGTACGAGCTCTTGGTCTGCAAGGAATGTCTTCTCTTGCCACAACCTCGAGCTTAGCACCAGGCCAGAGTCCCTCCAACCTACTGATAGCGAGCTTATATAGATCGCACGACCTCCGACCATCGAAGGCGACGAGCTTGACGCGCCCCTGGTACCACCCGGCATCCTCAAAAATGGCAGGTTCACCTGGATTTTCCATCATGAGGGTCCAGTAGGAAGCCTGAAGCTTGTTCAAGACCGTCGTCCACCGATCGAAGGAGATCATACCATCTACATTACTCCTATCAATCACCGCTAAAATGGTTTTATCCTTTAGTACGTCACTAAAGGATAGATCTTTCCTGATGTTGGAAAGAGTATTGGAATTGGCCTTTGGTCTTTTGGGTTCCGGACCGGTTCCCTCAAAGGATCGCTGGCGCTTAGACGTAGAGTCTTCGCTTTTAATTATATTTTTTGCCCACACGAGTTTGGCAGATTGCTTCGAGTCCAGATCCGACACCGGTAAGTCACCTAGCATCTTCACTAATCTCTCCGCGTTCCGTCTATCTTTTCGTGAGTAGGTTACACTCCTCCCTCCAGCGGTGGTGCTGTAAGTCACAGCCTCACCGTCGCAGGGGGGAATCCCCATGGAGCTCGAGGAAGGTTTACCCCTGACGCCGGTGGAACCGTAAGTCACGGCACCATCAGCCCCCTGAACACCCCTTCCTGAGCCCGAAGGTTTTTGTTGGGCGGTGGTATTCCTCTCCTTGTCCGAGGTGGAGCTGAAAGTCACAGCCACACCACCGTCAAGGAGGGGAATTTCTTGAGAGTCTGAGCTCAATAGTGCGGTGGGAGTGTCACAGTGTGTCACTGTGGCACTGCCACTGTTTTTGTTATTTACATCCGCAACTGTCGGGGGGCAGTCACGGAGGGCAGCAGAGGTACTGTAAGTCACAGTATCCCCACTACCGACCGTGATTTGTCCCGACAGCTGCGGAGGAGCGTCCAGACTGGCAGCACTTCCCCTACTCTCGGACAGCTTTACAGCCTTCCCGGGAGTAGAGGTCGTCCTACCGGTCATATCGCCTGACGAGTGAATTTGTTTTTGTTTTTCTTTTTTATATGTTTTCTTTTTGTCTTTCATTAATGAACTTTTAGTCACTGGCGACTCCTCCTCTTTCGAGGCAAAGCCCGTGCCGGCAGTCGTGACTCCTGCCGACATTTGAGTGGACATCCCCACTCGAATTTTATTATTAACTAACGGTACCTGCCATACGATTTTTTGTGAAAAGTTAATTTTTCTCAAAAACGGCTCTTACGATTTTGATAGAACTTTCTGAATTATGTTTTCTGTGCAAACTTTATGTTTTGGTTGAAATAGATTTTTTCAGGAAAAGTCTTATAACGGTACCTCCCATAGGACCGGTTTTTTGAAATCCGATTTTCTCGTAAGCCACTTGACGGATTTCGATGAAATTTTTAATGTAGATGCCCTTTTATAAAAGAAATAATTTGAGTTCTTAAATTTTTAAAAAAAAATTTTTCGATTTTTTTTTAAAAGTTTCAAAATTTTTTTTTAATTTTTGTTTTTTCCAAAAACGGTTATATCTGCATTTTTTAAATTTAATTTTTCTGACAAAAACTACAAAGTGCTAGAAGTTGGCATACTCAAAAAAAAATTTGGAATATTTTCGAAAAGTTTTTCAAAGAAAAACTGGTCGAACGATTTTGAAAAAAATTTTCGTAAAAATTTAAAAACGTAAAAGAAACCTGATGGCTTACTTCATTTTCTCCAAAAAACGTTTTAGGTATTTTTTTAAGTGATTTATAAAATTTCATATGATTTTTTCAACTCTTTTTTTCCAAAATCTCAAGCACCCAAGACCATTTCAACACATTATAGCAAGTCCGTACGACCCAGTCGTGCACTTTATTTGCTTGAAAAAGTGGCTTATGTTCACATAATTCAGACAAAATCAAAGATTTGACTTTGGTAAAGAGCCTTAAATCTGTTGAAATATATATATATATATAAAGGACTTAGTAAGACATAAGCCATAACAAAAAAAAATTGGAAAAAAGAGCCTGTAGACGCTTTACCGAATGCAAACTTGGAAATATGATGCAATTAAGCCGTTTTGACAAACCTAAAAGGTGACTTCTAGATAGAAGAGAAACAATCTGAAGACACAGAAATGAAGCTAGTTTTTTTTTATTTGTTTAAATATTGAAATTTACAATGTGGTTAAAGTTATTTTTTATCTTCTGAAAAAGTAGAAGACTTAACATAAAGTTTTCAGTTTTCGAATGAAAATTAAGAAGAGCATTGAATTTCGACAAAAATAATTAGTACTTAATTTCTTAAAACTTTGTAAAAAATTAGTTTGAAAGTTAAATCTATATTTTATTTTTTTCAAGGTTTTGAGTATGAAAGGTAATATTTTAAGAAAGGTCCAGTTAAATAACTTTACTTAAAAACACAATAAAAGAATAGATTTTTGGCTTTAAAAAAAGGTATGACATAGTATTGTAGGAGTCAGCGTTATTATACAATTGCCCATGAAGCCTGAGCGGTGGAAAATACACTCCCTCCAATCCTTGTTTTTCTTGTCTTGACCTAATCTACATGCTCACTCGGGTCTTCAGCCGAATACCGAAGTATAGCAAATCTCTTTGGAGTCGGAGAAGCAACAGCTTGCTTCAATTTGATAAGCTTTTGCGAGGAAGTGTGGAATGTTCTTCGTGCAAAATATATGACAGTTTATCCGTTGCTAGATTCCAAAAGTTGGGAAATGCAATCAAAAATATTTGGGTATTTAACATATTTTTATGTATTACTAGCTGACCCGGCCAATTCCGCTTTAGCCACATGTTGGATATATCTTTTCAAAGATACATTTATCTTTTTCAAGATTTGTATTTTAAAAACTACATACACGTATGTGATTTTTGACAAATGCTAAATGAGTATTGTACAACTCGCTGGTTTTTTCTCGCATTTTGTTATTTCGCTGCAGTCAATACGCAATTTATTATTTTGCATATCGACAGTTCGCATATTGTTACTATGCTATTCTTATTCGGCAAACTTTTATTTCGTTTTGCGTACAGCTCGCTAAAAAATCAATTCGCTTTTCCTTCTCTCGTATTGTTTCATTTCGCGTTTCCTTATTTCCATTTTTTTTTTTGTTTAATTTTATCACATGTTAAGAAATTTCGCGCGAAATTTCTTAACATGTGATCAAAATCAACAATGTGGCGAAATCATTTAAAAGAAACAATGAACAATATCTTCTCTTTTCATGCACAACAATTTTTTATTAACAAAAAAGAAAACATAATATGCAAATAAGTAATAGTGAAATTATTTCAAAAAACTCTAAAATATAGTAAAAATGCAACGTATAGAAGACAAAACAATTATATCAATGGAAAAACTAATACAAATACAATACTACTTAACACAATTTTATATTAGAAGCAAGTGCCTTCAATAGACCAATATCATAATGCTCTTTTTCTTTCTCTAAAATGGCTTTGATTCTTGCATCTTTGTCTAGGTACTTTCTTTTCTTTTGGGATATAGAATCTGCTCTAAATATTCTCTCTATAGCAAATTCGAGGTTTTTTTTTTTTTTTTTTGCGAGATAAGCAAAGTCGAAAACATTACAAGCCAGTTGATGAAAAAGCAGAACAATAAAATTCTGAATAACTGATGCGAGTTAATATTTTAGCGAGATGATCAAAAGGCGAAATTTCAATTTGCGAACTGACTCTTGCAAAATGAACGAAAATTATTAAATCATTCGCGAGATAATGATTTGGGAAATGAAATTGGCGAATTGTTAGACACCCATGCTAAATAATTGGGAACAGATTTTTGGCTCAAGTCCACTCCTAGCCGGGAGACTTGACCACCCCCTTGGGGAGACTTGATCATACTTAAATTCTTCGACTTCAACAAAAAAAACAAATAATTTAATCAGTTAATTTTTTATTAGAATTAATTTTTATTATATTTGTGGTATCAGGAATACAAAAAAGAAACTATATTTAACGTTTAAAAAAAAAAAAACAGAGAAATTAATAAAAACTCAAAAACATAACTTTCTTTCATACTAAGTAACTATAAACTATAATGTATAAAAAGCAACAAAAGCACTTAAAGGGATTTAGGAAGTTTTAATCATAAATAAGATCCCTATTTAGAGGCTAAGAAAAGAAAAAAAAAGAAAAAAAAATAAACTTCAAAAACGTTACAAAAATAAATAAATAATTTAATTTCTTAGTGAAATATATCACTGAAGGGTGTTATTGTCATATATAATAGCATCAACCTCTAATCAGTTTATATCACATATCTAGGACTGATAAAGATCTCGTTGTCGCGTTTCGTCAGTCCAACACATATCTCGTGCACATATTTGTTGCAAGAGACGCAAAGACGCATATCCATTATATCGTCAGTTTTGCACACAAAACAAAACCATGTTTTGTCATGCTCTTCGATCTCCATTGGGCTGTTTAAACCTTCATCGAAATTTACTTCTTCAGAAGTTTCACTTTCACTTGACTGCAAAACTTTTTTTTTTATTGTAGTAAGTTTGTTTTTTTTATGTTATATTTTTTCTGTGGCTGGAAAGAAAGACATAACTTCATTTATAACTAGCTTTTGCCCGCTACTTCGTACGCGTGGATTTTAGAATAAAGTAGGTATCTCAGTATATATTTTGTTTATGCACAACCGGTTCAAAATGGGGGGTATGTGTGGTATGAAAGCTATAAAGTCATCTCTACAGCCGTAAGATTTTTAGCTTCTGTATAATATTATTTCGAAGTATCATAACGGTTTAAATTGTAAAGTTGGAGGGTTAAGTTCTGAAGCAATATACGAATATACCTAATTGGAACGCCCACTTTCAAAACGATGCTGCGCGCCGATACTGCTATTTATGGCAGCTCCGCTTCATCAGTTTTGGGCGTAAGTATTGCTCGTTCACCGTTCTTTATGGTTGCATTACTTTTCGATTTCTGCTTTCGCTGAATGAGGCATTGTCTATATGGTGGTAAATAGCGCCATCTATGATGTTTTTGATGTAACTTCTATTCAGAACGACTAACTTATTTCTATTCATGTATACGTAGGTAAGTGTGGCGCTATTTTATTATGTAAGTGAGACGCTAACGACCTTAAAATCTTTCAATTTTGCGTTAAGTTCATTGAATAACGTTCGATTGCAGCAATATTTAAAAAACAACCAGAATTATATATTTTCCTGCGATAAAATATAGCCTATATTTTAAGTTGGCGTACTACCAATATATCTGCGAAAACCGCATTCAATTCCATGCAGTAGTTTTTGCGTGATGCGCGTACAAACATACAGACAGACAGACAGACAGACAGACAGACAGACAGACAGACAGACAGACAAAAATTCTAAAAACGGTTGTTTTGGCTTCTGTGGGTCTAATAGAGACTCCCCATATTAGTTTTGCATCTATATCTTCAATGTACAGACATCGACCCGTTACAATTTTATTATATGTATAGATACATCTGAAAATAAATTACAGCAAACGGGAGACTTCATCCACTGACCCGGCCAACTCCGTATCTCGTTTTCTTAATAAAGAATTTTGAAAGTACTGAATTTTTTGTTTTGATTTTGTTCTTATAATAACAAAGTCAAATATCTATTTTATAAAATAATGTCATTCATTTTCACTTACCACATCAAAAACAATTTTTATCACAAAGAAAATATTTTTTTTTTTTTTAACCTTTTCCGCCAAAAAACACTCCTTCACTTTTAACAGCCGAAGTATACTGACGATCTGGAACTATTTTTGTGTGCAAGTACAAAGTAACAAAATGCAACGTTTGAGTCTACTCATGATCGATTTGAGTAGAGTTTGAGTGAATTATTGAGAGTCGCTCAAGTCTCCCATATGATCAAGTCTCCCGCTTTCCCCCTATAGCGAAATTGATTTGCATGTCGGAAAGAAAAGTAACTTTTCTTTAACACTTTTCGTCGTATGAAGTTTAACGCGTCAAAAACTCAATGCTGTCTTTTGTCGAAAACGCTAAACATTACCCCATTTGCCATTATACGTGAATGATTCTTGCATACCTATCAAATTTTAAAAGCAGACTGCTGGCATTGGGAAGAGATGTTTAAAATTGCAAGAATTTCTTCATCTTTGCTTATGAAAATTTGTATAACTTTAAATATCATAAACAAACGATTTCGTGGTCAGGAACACTTGGATTGTTCCCTAGTGACCCACCTTGCTAAAAGATTTAATGTGCATTGCAATCCAATACAGTCTACCAAATTTATTTTGTATAGGTTAAAACTTTACATTACATTGGCTGACAACTTTTGAGATTTGTGACAAAATGCACTAAAAATTCATTTCTGACAAATAACTTTACCGAATGTTGACCAAACGACCACATAAATAATTGTAGACATCCTCAGAAGATCCTAGTATAAGATTCATTATTAATTTATTATTAATTTGACATAATGCACTAAAAATGCATAACGAAATTTTCTTTTCCTTTGTCAATTCTTCAAGCCCTAAATCGCCAAAATCGAAACATCTGTTCTCGTGTTATAAGCGAACACACGTACGACACTCTTTTCTATATACATATATAGATTTTAGATATATTTGTTTGTATTTTATTTATTGGCATTTAAATACGCCACTAAATTTGTTTGAAACTGCTCCGAGGAGCTCCCAAATCTATCTAAAATAGCATTCCGCTCTCTTTCAATCTATACATATAATAAAATTGTAACGGGTCGATGTCTGTACATTGAAGATATAGATGCAAAACTAATATGGGGAGTCTCTATTAGACCCACAGAAACCAAAACAACCGTTTTTAGAATTTTTGTCTGTCTGTCTGTCTGTCTGTCTGTCTGTCTGTATGTTTGTACGCGCATCACGCAAAAACTACTGCATGGAATTGAATGCGGTTTTCGCAGATATATTGGTAGTACGCCAACTTAAAATATAGGCTATATTTTATCGCAGGAAAATATATAATTCTGGTTGTTTTTTTAATATTGCTGCAATCGAACGTTATTCAATGAACTTAACGCAAAATTGAAAGATTTTAAGGACGTTAGCGTCTCACGTACATAATAAAATAGCGCCACACTTACCTACGCATATATGAATAGAAATAAGTTAGTCGTTCTGAATAGAAGTTACATCAAAAACATCATAGATGGCGCTATTTACCACCATATAGACAATGCCTCATTCAGCGAAAGCGGAAATCGAAAAATAATGTTGCTACACAAAGAACGCGACGCGAAAATTATTATTATTATGATTTTTATGTTGAAACGAAAACTTACAAACCGCGACTTTGGATATTCGTATTCACCACAATACAAAAGAAAAACGATTTGAAACGATTTATTATAAAACTAGCTTTTGCCCGCTACTTCGTACGCGTGGATTTTAGAATAAAGTAGGTATCTCAGTATATTTTTGTTTTTGCACAACCGGTTCAAAATGCGGGGTATGCGTGGTATGAAAGCTATATACTTTACCAGCTCTACAGCCGTAAGATTTTTGGCTTCTTCTGTATAATATTATTTCGAAGTATCATAACGGTTTAAATTGCAAAGTTGGAGATTTAAGTTCTGAAGCAATATACCTAATTGGAATGCCCACTTTCAAAACGATGCTGCGCGCCGATACTGCTATTTATTGCAGCTCCGCTTCATCAGTTTTGGGCGTAAGTATTGCTCGTTCACCGTTTTTTATGCTAACGTTATTTTTCGATTTCTGCTTTCGCTGGATTAGGCATTGTCTATTCTATATGGTGGTAAATAGCGCCATCTATGATGTTTTTGATGTAACTTTTATTCAGAACGACTAACTTATTTCTATTCATGTATACATATGTAGGTAAGTGTGGCGCTATTTTATTATGTAAGTGAGATGCTAACTTCCTGAAAATCTTTTATTTTGCGTTAAGTTCATTGAATAACGTTCGATTGTAGCAATATTAAAAAAAACAACCAGAATTATATACTTTACTGCGATAAAATATAGCCTATATTTTAAGTTGGCGTACTACCAATATATCGGCGAAAACCGCATTCAATTTCATGCAGTAGTTTTTGCGTGATGCGCGTACAAACATACAGACAGACAGACAGACAGACAAAAATTCTAAAAACGGTTGTTTTGGCTTCTCTGGGTCTAACAGACACTCTCCATATTAGTTTTGCATCTATATCTTCAATGTACAGACATCGACCCGTTACAATTTTATTATATGTATAGATTAAAATAAAAGCACAAACCGATGTGCACGCGATTGGGAGAATTTCGATTAATGATGAATGACAATTCAATAGGTGCGTTCGTTTTCGCGTAACAATGACAGCATCCAATATGTGCTGCCAGATTGGCTAGCTCAGTAAAGGGTTGGTTCGACAACCTGTAATCTACTTAATCGAATATCAAATTTAATCGATTAATGAAATTGATCTGAAAATGATCGAAGATAAATTAATTGATTGCCGCAAAGGGCGTACTTACATATAGTAAAGCGGGCGCCAGAAAATTTTTGAGGAATTTCCAAACCTATATTAAAATCGTCGGTGCAACAGCAAAATTACATGAAATGTAAATAAAAAGACAAGTGTTTTTACTCCCGAATTGGGATTTGAAAATTATTTATTAGTTTGGGAAACCTTTATAAAATATAGGGATAAAACCCAAAATCTTTTCGAACAAATAAAAATTGAATTTTACAAAATGGGGTTTGGAACAAAAGAAAGAAGGACCGTTATCACGTTGGGACAAAGGATTTTGTACGGGTCACGAGTTTCGGGAAATTTACGGAACGAAAGCCAAGCGAACAGCAAAAAAAAAACTGAAATCTCTGGGTTTCTTTCTTTTGAAGAAAAGAAAACCAATAATCGAACAAATGAATACACTACACAGAGAATAATTTTATCTGAATACTTAGCTTTCTTTTCTGCCAAATCCTTCCTTTGATACACTTTTCTACTGTTTTTAACCGCTCCAAATTCTTCACAGTTTTTACAGATATCTCCTCTGAGTTCTCAACAACTTTTCGAATTTCTTCAACTTTTTTTTTTTTTGATTTTCTTTCTTCTCCTCACAAACTATTCTTTTTCTTCAACCTTCTACCACTTTTCGCTTTTAACTCCAAACTAGAAGTGGCCTTCCAGGATTTTCCTGGTCCTGGATGGTCTCATCTTGTTTTTCCAATTGCTCTGGTTTTCAGCCAATCATAGACCGCGGAGTCTGATCTCGTCATTACTCAGCTATACTACATAGGCAGTAAGTGAACAGAGATGGAATCCGACGGTCTCGCCAACTCACCCTCTCGCATCAAATGTGCGTTGTCATCATCGAATTCGCCGGCTTCTGGTATCATTTCCAGTGGGCGGGAGTTTGATGAACGCATACAGTCAATAATGTGGTTTTGTATTTCGAAAAGAAAAGTTTCTAAGAAGACGAAAGAAATTCAACTTAACACCGTGCATTCTTCCCCACCGAATAAATCATAAAATAGGTACGAAAAACTGTGAAGACTTCCGAGCGAAGCTATTCGTAGTTCCCACTATAATTACGGGAGGAGTTTGGCAGAAATTCACTATTTCGCGAGTGGCTTCGTTGGGCTTTCGTTCGAATAAGGGAAGTAGGAGAGAATATCAGACAACGGTCCATCTTTTACATAAATAGAATTAGCTATGTTGGGCACTCGGCCAATAACTTCATCGGTGCTACGAACCCTTCGTAGTTGGTAGAGGAAGATGAACTACGAACCCTCCATATCTTCGTGGCTTCGTCACAATATTGGTTGCATGGTTCAGACCGCCTGTCTGACGGATTAAGGGTACCTGCACGAAAGAAAAGAAAGGGGCGGAAGGAACAAGAGCAGGGATCTGGAAGAGCAGTTTTTGTTACGGTAAATTTTACCGTAACAAATCCCACCCTTTTCTGCTTGGAAATTTGCTTAATTTTGCGTAAAATAAAGCCATTTCCTATGGAACATTTGGTTAACAACACAACAAAGGGGGGGAGTTTATTAATAAAGCAAGAAGATTAACCGTCAAGGCAAAGGAGCAAACTCTATTCTGCTCAGAAATCTTCCGTTAAGGAAATAAAAGGCTTTAAATCTTTCGTGTGCCACGTGCCACGGTTTTTACCATTCTCATCTACCCGAACATAAGTCCATGGAGACAATATTTTCTTGATTGTAAAAGGGCCCAAAAACTTTGGAGCCAATTTCGCTGCATAATAATTAGCTGCGTCTGAGAGGACGAAATTCCTTCGCCATACAACGTCATTAGGGAGATATTGAGCATCTCTCCTTCTGAGGTTATAGGTTTCCGCTGATTTTTTGGATGCTGCTTGAAGCTTAACAGCTATATCCGCCCTAAGTCTCCTAAACTTTTCTCCTATACCTTCACTCGAGTCAACATTATCATTCCTGTCTATAGCTTTATCACTAATTGTAAAATCTTCCCTACCACTAGTGGACATATCCTTGCCGAAATTGGCATAATAAGGTGAAACTCCTAAAACTTCATGTTGAGAAGTGCGTATAGCACAGGCTACTTTGGCCAATTGAGAATCCCAAACGCGATGATTCTCGGAAACATAAGCTCTCAATGTTGTTTTTATACTCTGATTTATTCTCTCCGCGGGGTTTGCCTGAGGATGATAGTGTGGCGTGAACCTAATCTTAGAAGAATAACCTTCACAAAGTGCCCTGAGTTCCCTACTCTTAAATTGAGGACCGTTGTCACAAGTGACAACTTTTGGGACTCCAAATAGGAGAAAAACATTGTCTTCTAACTCCTTGCATACTGCCTTCGCAGTAGCCGATCTCAGCGCAAACAACAAAGGAAACTTGGTCAGATAATCTACCACTGTTAGAATATACATAAAGCCCCTATTGGACTTGGGTAATGGCCCTACTAAGTCCACACTTATCATCTCCCACGGAGAAGATGCTCCTATTCTTTCCGTCATAAGACCGGCTGGTTTATCATTTATTGGTTTCACTTGCTGACAAATTCTACATTTTCTAACATAGTTAGTGACATCTAGTCTCATTTTTGGCCAATAATATTTAGCCCCTACTCTAGCGAACGTTTTTCTTACCCCCATATGTCCAGCTAATGGACTATCGTGACATTCTGTCAAAATATTTGAACTATCTCTTTTACCTACAACTAACTTCCACTCGTTATTGTTTTCGTGAACCACTATATGCGTCGATTTGACAAATTTATATAATCGTCCACTTTCTACCCTCCATGTTGGATAATCTAACGGATTAGACTCTACTGACGAAATCATCTTGGTAACCCAAGGGTCCGAATCCTCATCTGAAATTCCAGCCACTACCGGAACTCCCCGAGATAACATGTCCGGCACGACATGGTCTTTACCCTACGGTGTATGATCTTAAAATCAAACTGCTGAAGGCGAACTGCCCAGCGAGCGAGTCTCCCTTGGGGATCCTTCAGGTTATTCAACCAAACCAGTGAATAGTGATCAGTTATGACCGTGAATCGAATACCTTCGATGTACGGCCGTAACTTCTCAATTGCCCACAAAACTCCTAAACACTCCTTCTCTGTAGTGGAATAGTTCCTCTCATTCCTATTTAAAGACCTACTTAGATAACAAATGACCTTTTCACCGCTTTCAAAAGTTTGTGTAAGTACGGCCCCGATACCGTAATCAGAAGCGTCGGTTTGGACTACGAATGGAAGACTGAAGTCGGGACATGTCAAAATAGGGGCCGTGATTAAACATTCTTTCGACTTCCTAAAACTGTCTTCGCATTCTTGAGTTCAGACGAATTTCTTGCTCTTTTTCAGCAAATCAGTTAAAGGTCTAACTAGCGTTGCAAAATTTAGTACGAAGCGTCTGTACCACGAAACTGTCCCTACAAAACTCCTAACCTCTTTAACATTTTTGGGTGCAGGTGTTTTCACCATACTATCCACTTTTTCTGGATCAACATGTAATCCGTTCCGATCAACAACGTAGCCCAAGAATTTTAAAGATGGTCTTCAAAAGTTGCATTTATCCCGGCCTACTTTCAATCCTGCTTCACGCAGTCTTTTCAAAACTTCGTCTAGGATTTCTAAGTGTTTATCAAATGTATCCGTAACGATAATACTATCGTCCAGATACACGAAAACGAATGGTTCTAATTCTGGCCCTAAAACACTATCTATAAATCTCTGCCACGTAGCAGGAGCATTGTGTAAGCCAAAAGGCATACGTTTAAATTGGAAAAGACCTCTACCCGGAACCGTGAAGGCTGTAAACTTACGAGATTCCTCAGACATGGGAATCTGCCAATACGCTGACTTAATATCAAGCGATGTCAAAAACCTAGCATTCCTAAGCTTATCTAAAATGGCGGAGATGATCGGAAGTGGATAAGCGTCTCTTTCTGTAACCTGATTTAACTTCCTATAATCAACACAAAACCTAAAGGTACCATCCTTTTTCTTAATTAAAACTATCGGAGAAGCCCAAGGGCTGTTTGATTTTTCAATCACATCTTCGTCCACCATCTCTTTTAGAGCCTTATCAATGTGGACCTGCATTGCCGGGGAGACCGGATAATACCTTTGTTTAATTGGTTCTGATGTCGTCCTAATAATATGTTCTACCCGATTTGTCCTTCCCAACCCCTCTGGCATGGTCTTGAACAAATCTTCAATCAAAGCGTTCAGCTTTGCCCTCTGCTCATCGTCTAACTCAGACGCTTCTGTGATAGACGAGCCTTCAAGCGAAGCCAACATTTCTTGGTTTGAAAAGCTCCACATGCGTGATCGAAGATCCGGGACGATACCCGACAGTGCCCAAAAATCTGCACCAAGGATCAACGCATGTGGGAGTGAAGGTATAACTAAACACTCTATCAAAACTGACCTATCTTCTATTACTATGTGTAATTTAACTGTGCCTAAAACTCCTACAACCATCAGCTAAATGAACCTGCCTAATGTTACTTTTTCCTAAGACTAGCCCTAAATCCTTAAGAACCCTCCAAACGTCCCTACAAATTATTGTTCGCGTAGCTCCTGAATCTAAAAGCCCTAAAAAGCGTAGACCGTAAATATTTACTCCTAAATATGGACGACTATCTACCCCGCTTAAATCTGACGTGAAACCAAGTTTAATCTGAATTGCCAGCTGGTTGTCAGCAGGCGACCTAACTAAATGCGACGGCGCTCTTGTCCTGCTGGCCCAAGAGTACGTTGCCCATTTCCCGAGCAGCCCTACAATCCCTACGAGTTGCTCCCAAAGTCCCACATCCGAAACAACGCCTAGGAGCGGAACAAGTGGAAGAAAAATGTCCTTCCCTGTTACAGTTGAAACACCGAATTGACCTATTGGGGGGTTGGTATCTTCTAACAGTTACCGCTGTTTCTTGAACGGCAGCAACATATGCAACATCAGGCTCCAAAGCCTGCCTATTGCGACTACTAGGAGGAGGCACGAAGGACTCCACATTTGCCCTAATTGTCTCTAGCTTCCTACCCAACGCAACCAGTTCATTGACTGATTTAATATCAGCCAAGCCTAATTGCTTTTGATAAAAAGGAGCTATGTTTTTCATGAGAATAATTAATTTCGTATTCTCCCTCAACGGCTCAGAGAATCTTTTGAAAAGGGTCTGCATGAGAGCAATGTACATTCCCATTGTCTCATCTTTACCCTGGGTTCGTCGCCTGACCTCATCCAACAAGAGGTCATCATAGTTCGAGGGTAAGAACTCTAACTTCAATTCACTAATCAATTCTTCCCATGTTGAAATGTTGTCCCTAATCGCCCTAAACCAAAGAAGCGCCTTCCCCGTAAATAAATCTATACCTGATTTCAAAAGTCTAGCATGTGAAACCCCACGCGATTCCCTGAGTTCTTCGATTCTTTCTATGAATGAGTTCACTGATGAGCCACACCGCTCACCAGAAAACTTCACGTTCCATTTTTCGATGCGCTCAGAATTCCGGTCGCAGGGTTCATCCTGCTGTAGAAATCCTGAGATCGCTCGTTGGCCGACGTTTGCAGGTGGTGACGCATCCGACGCTGCTGTCGACGTGTTGTTGTTGTTGTTATTTTCTTTTTCTTTATGTTCTTCCTCACCCCCATCGGTTAAAGTTGCCAACAGTAGCAACAATTCACCCCTTAAATCCGCCACCTCGTTTACCTCATCAGAAGACTCTGCCTTAGCCCTACAAATCCTACCAAGAGACCATTCGATTTTAGTTCGAATCTTCAAAAATTCCGATGACTTCGGATTTTTCGGAGGGGTTTTTAAAAGATTTTTAATTTCCAATACTTTGGTTTGAATTGCCTTACAATCTTCCTCAAACGAAAACGGGTAATGGGGGCTTTCAGCCGAAATGGGCCCATCACGCTCTAAGGTGCGTGAAGCTCTGAGCGTGACCCTCATGTTGTCCACTGTACCCTCTTTCAGACCCCGCGCCTTTAACTCGTAAATGAGTTCTTCCTTGTTTAGCCTGTTGACGTCCATTCTTTAACAAAATAAACTAATTCAAACAAAACAAATAAGATCCAAAACCACGAAATCGAATTCAAATTCAAAATGAACAATCTAAATAACCTCAAAGTAAACCCAGCTCAAAAATCCGCAAATCACAAAAAGTAATCTCAGTCGCTACCAAAGCCAAAGAAAATTCAAAAAAAAAAAAACAACGTAACCCTTAAAATTTCCAACGCTCACAACCCAAGAAAACTAATGTAAAAGAAAATGTAATCAAAACTAACCAACGGAAAAAAAAATTTTAAGTTTACGAAGATTTCTAATTCCCCAAAAAAAAATTGATAACTCTATACCAAGAGTTACAAAAAAAAAAAAATCTGGAAATTATTACACACAGAGAAAAAACAATAAAGGGACGAGTTCAATTAAAAAAATAAAAATAAAAATCAATAAAATATTATTAAAAAAAATAAGAAAAATAAAAAAAAATAATCACTGATAAAATCGATTCTTAAAAAAAATAATAATAGAAAAAAAAAGGTTCGATCAAAATGACACAACGAAGTTTAAATAAAAATAAAGTGGCAACCCTTAATCAGCTGTCCAACCAATTCTCTTATCAAAATTCGCGAACAAAATGTTAGATTTATTAGAATATTTATGTGTTATATCCGAACACACCAAAACAAAACCGATTAAAAACTGATTTATACAAAACCGGATCTTGAATTTATGCTTAATATATGTAGTATTAAACAACCACAAGGCAAAAAGAAAAATCAAAAAAAAAATTACGAGAATTACAGAATGTAAACAAAAAAAAAAACGTAATTTGTCGGAAAGGGACAAATATACTACGAACAAAAGGTACCGAGTTAAAAAAAAAGAACACTGTAATTAATAAAATTATGTAAAAAAAACACCGGCGAAAACAATTATGTCTAGGTACTCGATACCAAACGAAAAAACAATTATCTCCTCTTGCTAAATTCCTGTCTCGTATCACCAAACAAAAATTCCACAGCAACCTCTTGATCTAATCTGTATATGATACTATACAAATCTTTCCACCACACAAACTGCACCAGATTGATTATGAAGCTGCAAAAAAAAAAAAAAAAAACACAAGAAAGTAAAAAGAACACCACAATGCCGGAGATAACAAATTAAAACAAAACTTCCCTAAGAATATAATAAACACCAGGAATCACTCTTAATTAACTAGGTACTTGTTGCCCCGCGGCAGGGAACGATTGTATTTTTTTTTATATATATTATATGCTCCACGTTGGGCGGCCAATTTGCTACACAAAGAACGCGACGCGAAAATTATTATTATTATGATTTTTATGTTGAAACGAAAACTTACAAACCGCGACTTTGGATATTCGTATCCACCACAATACAAAAGAAAAACGATTTGAAACGATTTATTATAAAATTAAAATAAAAGCACAAACCGATGTGCTTGCGATTGGGAGAATTTCGATTAATGATGAATGACAATTCAATAGGTGCGTTCGTTTTCGCGTAACAATGACAGCATCCAATATGTGCTGTCAGATTGGCTAGCTCAGGAAAGGGTTGGTTCGACAACCTGTAATCTACTTAATCGAATATCAAATTTAATCGATTAATGAAATTGATCTGAAAATGATCGAAGATAAATTAATTGATTGCCGCAAAGGGCGTACTTACATATAGTAAAGCGGGCGCCAGAAAATTTTTGAGGAATTTCCAAACCTATATTAAAATCGTCGGTGCAACAGCAAAATTACATGAAATGTAAATAAAAAGACAAGTGTTTTTACTCCCGAATTGGGATTTGAAAATTATTTATTAGTTTGGGAAACCTTTATAAAATATAGGGATAAAACCCAAAATCTTTTCGAACAAATAAAAATTGAATTTTACAAAATGGGGTTTGGAACAAAAGAAAGAAGGACCGTTATCACGTTGGGACAAAGGATTTTGTACGGGTCACGAGTTTCGGGAAATTTACGGAACGAAAGCCAAGCGAACAGCAAAAAAAAAACTGAAATCTCTGGGTTTCTTTCTTTTGAAGAAAAGAAAACCAATAATCGAACAAATGAATACACTACACAGAGAATAATTTTATCTGAATACTTAGCTTTCTTTTCTGCCAAATCCTTCCTTTGATACACTTTTCTACTGTTTTTAACCGCTCCAAATTCTTCACAGTTTTTACAGATATCTCCTCTGAGTTCTCAACAACTTTTCGAATTTCTTCAACTTTTTTTTTTTTTGATTTTCTTTCTTCTCCTCACAAACTATTCTTTTTCTTCAACCTTCTACCACTTTTCGCTTTTAACTCCAAACTAGAAGTGGCCTTCCAGGATTTTCCTGGTCCTGGATGGTCTCATCTTGTTTTTCCAATTGCTCTGGTTTTCAGCCAATCATAGACCGCGGAGTCTGATCTCGTCATTACTCAGCTATACTACATAGGCAGTAAGTGAACAGAGATGGAATCCGACGGTCTCGCCAACTCACCCTCTCGCATCAAATGTGCGTTGTCATCATCGAATTCGCCGGCTTCTGGTATCATTTCCAGTGGGCGGGAGTTTGATGAACGCATACAGTCAATAATGTGGTTTTGTATTTCGAAAAGAAAAGTTTCTAAGAAGACGAAAGAAATTCAACTTAACACCGTGCATTCTTCCCCACCGAATAAATCATAAAATAGGTACGAAAAACTGTGAAGACTTCCGAGCGAAGCTATTCGTAGTTCCCACTATAATTACGGGAGGAGTTTGGCAGAAATTCACTATTTCGCGAGTGGCTTCGTTGGGCTTTCGTTCGAATAAGGGAAGTAGGAGAGAATATCAGACAACGGTTCATCTTTTACATAAATAGAATTAGCTATGTTGGGCACTCGGCCAATAACTTCATCGGTGCTACGAACCCTTCGTAGTTGGTAGAGGAAGATGAACTACGAACCCTCCATATCTTCGTGGCTTCGTCACAATATTGGTTGCATGGTTCGGACCGCCTGTCTGATGGATTTAGGGTACCTGCACGAAAGAAAAGAAAGGGGCGGAAGGAACAAGAGCAGGGATCTGGAAGAGCAGTTTTTGTTACGGTAAATTTTACCGTAACAATGTAACCATAAAGAACGGTGAACGAGCAATACTTACGCCCAAAACTGATGAAATGGAGCTGCCATAAATAGCAGTATCGGCGCGCAGCATCGTTTTGAAAGTGGGCATTCCAATTAGGTATATTCGTATATTGCTTCAGAACTTAACCCTCCAACTTTGCAATTTAAACCGTTATGATACTACGAAATAATATTATACAGAAGCCGAAAACCTGACGGCTGTAGAGCTGACTTTATAGCTTTCATACCACGCATACACCCCATTTTGAACCGGTTGTGCAAAAACAAAATATATACTGAGATACCTACTTTATTCTAAAATCCACGCGTACGAAGTAGCGGGCAAAAGCTAGTATTTAATAACTCTTAATCAGATTTTTGTATTTCCTATATTTCTAACATATTTCTTTGTTCTGATGCCTGACCTTCACTTCTCTGTGCTTACAAGTTTCTTCTGTTCCTTTTTTTCTTGCATCATTGTATGTGGAAGCTATAGGCGCCTCTGCATCTGCATCAGATCGTTAACGATTGCCCAAACGTCGGAAAATGCTGCCGACGTTGATGCCAATGGTGGTGATGGTGACGTTATATCAGACATTGAAATAAACACAATAGGAATGTAAAAAGAAATATTTGAACCATAATAAATATAACTTTTTTCAATCTAAGCCACTAGCCACTTGTTTCTGTATTTACCTGTTTCAATGCTGTCTTCTACAACTGATTCCAAGTTATGGATTCGCAGCTGCCCAAGAATGGCATGCACTTGGTGGTACAGTCTGTATTCAGAGGGTGAACCTCCCGACGCGTCGGACGGACGGCCCTAAAAGTTGCTTTTTTTTCTGGAGTAGAAAACAAATCCATTAAAAAATTTTCATAATTTTATCAGAAGGTACTAACTTGTATCTGTTCGTTAAATTATGTATCTTTACGGATAATACTCCGGTAGAAAATAGCCGATTCCTGCTTAAGAAGCAATTTGAAATCTTTTTGTAGATGTGGTTATTTTTGCGACTTCCTCGCAGCATCTCAAACTTCTCTTCCCAAAGTTCCAGGAGAGATTGCTCGTCGACTTCGATCCATTTAGTCCTTTTTTTAATTGTTTGGGTTAGTAAGACATTTCTAGAGGAATAAAATATTATATAAATCCATAAAAATACCAAAAACTCACCCGAAAAAATATTTCCATTCGAATCGAAATAAGTTTTGAAGATTTTGCAGTTATATTTTGTTTTCGCTGAAAACAGATATGTTTGATTTTTTTTTGTCAATGGCCTTGGCTCTGTTAAAGCATCGCTTCCCAATAGACCAGCGAAATCAAGCATCATTGCGCGTGGTTAGTAGTAAGATGGGGGACCGTCAAACTAATAACTGCGAGCTGTTGGCATTCGTTTGTGTGTTCTTCTATCTTCTGTTCTGTCTGTCTCTCTCTAAGTTGCCAGTGCTTGTAAGTGTGTCTACTCCGTTCGATTCATCGACGGAGTTGTTGTAATAATAATAATGATTTTATTTTTGTGCGATTTTCTTTCACTTAACTAAGTGAAAGATATGTTTGATTTTAATTTTTTATAGATTTGCGATGACAGATACGTAATTTAAAATAAATCTAGCGTTAAATCACGTAAATATAAACCATGAAAAGGTATGGTATATCACATAATAAATTATATGATTTAGCAAAGTCAAGTGATTTAGCTAAATCAGGCCGGTGGAAACATAGTATTAGGGAACCTAGATTAAATCACCCCGTATAGAAAACAAACATAATTGTTTATACAATATAATTAATTATTTCCCACACCTGAAAGGTGTCTGATTTGGAACAATGTAAATAAACAAAAATTTAAAAAAATTATCAAAATCGGAGGTGTTTCTGAAGACACAGAAACAAAGCTAGTTTTTTAATTTGTTTAAATGTTAACATTTATTTGAAAATCATTTTTGGCTTGACAATGTGGATAACGTTATTTTTTGCGTTCTCAAAAAGTAGAAGACATTTTAACATAAAGTTTTCAGTTTTCGACTGAAAATTAATAAAAGCATTGAATTTTGATAAAAACTTTTACTTAATAAAATAAAATTTTGAAACAAAAATAGTTTGAAATGTTAAATTTATATTTTATTTTAAAAACGGTACACATTTCTTATCTTGAACAATATAAATAAACAAAAATTAAAAAAAAAAAAAAAATCTCAAAACGGCTGCTGTTTTTGTGGTTTTCTGGGTTTTCAAAACAAAGTTGATGAAACTTTAAATGTTCAATTCCAGACTTCAAGCGACTGGGAAGATTATTCCACAGTCTGACAGCAGTAACGAAAAAGCCTGTGCGTGATGTCAATCAAGTAAACAAGTTATTATTATTATTACAATTATCATTATTTATCTTTATTTTTTTCTTCATACAAAAAAAAAATACAAAGCATGGCTATTAAGCCGTCTGCCGTTGATAGCTAAAATTTAACAGTGAGAGAGATGATGAATTTAATTAAAATAATTTATAAAATAACAATTAAGAAGGTAGAAGAAAAAAAAATTAATATAAGATAACAGATAAAATATAAAGTATAAAAGATGCCAAAAAGAACAATTTATTTTATGCGGGTTGGTATATTATACAAATGATGTGAGCTTTTAGTTTAGCGAAAACAAAAATTATTAACATAAATTGGAGTAAATCCTGATTTTAGTTTATTTTATATTTTATTGAATTCAATAAATATTAATCTTTAAGCTAGAAAAAAAAACACAAAATAAATAAAAAGGAAGAGAAATTATTAAAGAACTTCAATATCACCTGAAACTCGGGCTTTTAATTTAGCTAAAACAAAATTATTTTAGATTGATTTTATTAGAGATCAACGTATGTATTTCTATAAGCAACAGCTTTAGAGAGAAACCGGATAAGCAATTTCCAACCAACCTTACCATTAAATAGTCCGAAACAATCCTCCAATGAAAGAAAGCTCTTATTGAAGCATAATCGCCGGATCTCTTGTAAGATCGGATATAACTCTAGGAAGTGAAAAACGTTTTCGATTTCATTAAGATTGCATAATGTGCAGTTAGGATTCATATCGTTTCTGTGAGGTTTGTAGTTAAGCTCAAGCATCTCCGTACGAGCCTTAAAAATGAGACTTATTTCACTAACAGTGAACTCGCTTCTTAAGTAATTTCCTTCCCCCAAACAGAAGTTAAGTTTACTGTGTACTGTTCTAGAAACGGACTCCCTCGCCCAATTGAGAAATGTCTGAAATATGTTGTCATCTATTACAGAGATACAGTCATAAAGTTCAGTCCTCCACGTGTCTAAATTATCCACACACAACGTCAAACGAAAATTATGTTCCGAGGCCAACTCATTCCAATCCTTAAAAGGAGTATACCTACAGCGTAACGCTGTCAGAAGAATCTTTTTCTGCAAACTGTTGTCCGTTCTTTGCATGACTTTTATTATATAGTCTGCGTTTGCTTTTAAATTTCTTAAGAAAATTGTTGGTAGTCCCGACTCAACGTGTATGGCATAATTATGTGTATTAGATGGAAGTCTAAAGATACGATTGAAGATATATCTTTAAATAACTTCAATTTCCTCTACCTCCTTGAAGCCATAAACTTCATTACCGTAACAAATACAGCTTTTGATGTTTGCATCAAACACTTTGAACTTTGAAGCCGGGTCTACAATTTTGTTATTAAAAAAGTTTGACCACGTACAATTAATAGCTGCTTTTACTACGTTCAGCTTATCTTTTATGTGAGGTCGAAAGTTTGAATTGTGTGTAAATGTGAATCCTAGGTATTTGAAATCCTTAACTACTTCAATGTTTGAACCATTCAGATTCCAAGAACGGTCAGTCCTTGTATTGCGATTTTGGGGTCTAAAAACCATAATCTTTGATTTCGCAGTATTAATTTGAAGGTCCCACAGATCACAATATTTGTTCAACTTATTAATTTGGAGTTGAAGTGTCACGGGACTATCAGTTAAAATGACAAGGTCATCCGCATGCAGAAGCACCTTAATAAGTAGATCGCCAAACAAAACACCGCCAGGTATATTATCTTCAATGTCATTGATAAAAAGAGAGAAAATCAAGTGACTCAAAATGCAACCCTGTGGGACACCCGTTTCTGACCCAAATTGTTTCGATGTATTGGAACCATTTTAACCACAGCAGTGGTATTCAAAAGAAGTTGCTCATAATTTTTAATAAATTTGGTCGATAAGCCTATACCCGCAAGTTTAAATAAAAGCGAGCTTCAGTTGATGGTGTCGAAGGCGGCTTTAAAATCAACGAAAAATGCGTATAGATTTTTTTTCTTTTCTATAAAACGCCTGGCAACACTCGTGAGGGTAAAGATTTGATCGACTGTGGAGAGATTAGCTCGAAACCCTGCTTGGAAGCAACTTACTTTATTATTTCTTTCAGCCCAACTAATAAGTCTTAAGTATAGAATTTAGGTGAATAACTTCCGAAGAGAACTAAGGACAGAAATTCCCCTGTAGTTTTCAGGAAGGTCAGGGTCACCTTTTTTGCAAATTGCAGAGATGGACGAGGACCGAAAATAATTTGGGATAGCTTCATTACAAAACATTTGGTTAAGCATTACTTAAATATGCTCTAGAAATTGTGAGCTGGCATTTTTGTAAAACTCGGCTGGGATACCATCTAAGCCCGAAGCCTTGTTATCTTTAATTTTTTTTAGTGCAGTAAGCAGTTCTAACATGGAGAATGGAGCATCAAACTCTTCAATGTGAATAACGGGTAGTGCAAAGCTTATAGAGGTTTGATTTGGATCTGCCAAAGCAAGTTTTTCGAAATACGATGCCATTTGCTCGACACTAATAGAAACTACAGTCGACTTGTTGAAGCCACCTAAAATGCGCACATTTCCCCAAAACGCTCTAGGATCTCGGCTTTGAAAGAGATTTAATGCTGACTTATTAAGAAAAAACAGTTTTTTGTGGCTGCGTAGGTTCTTAAACGCATTATTTGCATGCAAATATAAGGATTTAAAAGCCAAATTATTTGTTTTCCTAACAGTTTCAAGAGCTTAAAAGATTTTTCTCGACTTCTCCTGCATTCATCGTCATACCAACTAGATTTAAAAACGCTTCGTCTATTATTTGTGTTCATATCCAGATTTGAGAGGTTCATTGAATGCTGGTCTAGGTTTCTTCTTTAGACATCAGATTTTTTTTCAATCCAACGTAGTCTGTTGCTACCATTCACATTTTGTCGAAGGATATTGCATTCCTGAGTTTTGAACTCACACGACACACAAATGGGCAGATGCGTTGAATAATTAGCAGGGAAAACCTCCAAATCTTTCACAATTTCGAGCCAATCCCCTTTAATTAAGCAGTAATCGATTACAGAGCAACCTTGACTAGAAATAAACGTAAAATTGTCAATTCTATCACCTCTGGATATCCCATTCAAGATAAGAAACCCAAAATTCTCAACCAAATCCATCAGACATTTTCCGTTTAGGTTCATGCATTCATCTAAAGAGTCTCTTTTGAATGAAAACCGTTCCACGCTCATAAATGGAGAATTTTGGAAATCCCCTATCCGACTGTTTAAATCACCAATTATTAGAATATTATCAATATCAATGATCTTCAAATTCACGTTTCCAATTTCTAAAATTGAGGTGAAGAGGAACTATGAGGTAGTGTTTCGCGTTAATAATACAATCTATAACAATTTTGTTTTCACTTGTTTTAAAGTAAATATTTTTGTTTGAAATGTTGCTTTTTATACCACATTGTATACCACCGCTGGCCCGACCAAGTCTATTATTTCTAATAGCTGGCAACCATCTAAGATTAAAACCCTCAAAATATTTCAGATATTGCAACTCTTTACCCTCTTTTACAAATGTTTCTAACAATGTAAAAATATCATAATTTAAAAACATCTGACATTAATAATTTGTTTTTAAGTCCTGTAACATTATAGCAAAAAATATTTAAATTAAAAAATTAAAAACAGATTCATGGCAGACGGCAACTCTTTCCTACGTTGAATGATGATGTTGGCTCATCCCGCTACCCGAAACATTCTCCTTGTTCATATATTGACTCACAGATGGCTCTTGTAACGCATTGGAGTTGTTATTATTGACTCTGACGTCAACGTTGTCAAAAAAGCACATTGAGTCCTCACCAAAAGTTGTTTTGATAAATGACAGTTCATTATTTGTTGTTATTTTCAGCCCTAGTAACGAATCATGGGAAAACGAAAAATCGGCTATCCTTAGTTTTGATCCTCTGATTAGAATTTTTACATTCGGGTTTTTCTGCAAAAGCTTAGTTTTGATATCGAAAAGTGCTCACCTTTTTTTCCGATACAGAAAAGACTGTTCTCGATAAACCACAACTCCAGTGCCATTAAGCTTCGGCGCAGCTTCCACAATTTTCCTTACAGTGATTTTGTCAGTGCAGTTTAACACCATCGTGGTTTTGTTGTTGTGTCTATTGACAAACTCCTGCGTTTTATCAAAAGATAGCTCCGAATTTCCATCTAGATCGAGAAGTTTGTTTTGCTAGATAATCCTTGTCTGTTTTCTCGTCGGAGACTTTTCGTGTAGAATTTTCAGTTGCTTTTCAAGTGCCTCGCAATAGTTCTCAACAACGGCTAAGCGTCGCGTAAGTTGTTCATTTTGGGTCCGCAAGAGCTGTATTTCAACAGAGATGGCGGAGTTGTCGGTTTTAGTAGCAATATTTTTTAAATGCTCAACCAGGCACCCATCCACAATAGATTTTATGTCGTTCGTTTGCATGTTGGTGTTTTTATGCAGCAAAATTTTTTTAAGCGGTGTGGATTTCTTGCTTAATGGGGATTTAGATGGAGATATTTCCCCCAACTTTCTCTTCGATTGCATAAATGAGCACACACACAAAAACAAGATGGCTACTTTGTGTGCAATATTAAATTATTTTAATTAATCCTACCTCTTGGGTGACTTAAGGATATGGATTCCACTTATTTCTTGTGAAATTTTACTTGAAGATTGTTTTCAAAATTAATTTTAATTTTAATTACTTTAAATTTCAAAACAAAACAGAAATAAACCAGAGCACTTAAAAACAAGTTATTAAATGCTACTTTCAATTAACGAAGCGATTAGGAGTCAGGATCTGGAAATATCTCACTCCCATGTGGTAGTATTGGTATAGTAAGCGATTTGATCAGCTTTAATTTAACTTCAGTAGGCAGAATTGGTTTGGTAACAGCTAGTCCTCGAAGTGAAGCATACATTAAGGAGATGTCAGTGTTTATATGGGTTTCTCACGTTAGCCTACTATTGAAAATTATACCAAATTTTTTTGCATTTGGGACACATTCGTTAATAGCCGGAGAGCTAGCTACGGAAAACAGTATACAATTTATAGAGCGACAAAATGAATCTCGTAAGTCTGCATACTATCATTTTTCATTTATCCGGTCACCTGGCACCTGTGGGTGTGAAAGTGGTAGGCCAACAAAAGTCAAAAGAATGGGGTTGTTGCTTTTATTTCAAAAACAGTCAGCTTTAGACGAAAAACATGTTTTACAAACTTATAGCTTAGTAAATTTCAAATAAAATAGCTAACGAAATATTTCGCATACCATTTACCATTAAGAAGTTATAAGTATTATTACAAAATTGTATGTTGTTCCCAAAAGTATGCAATTTTTTTTTTTGCTAAAATTATTTGTCAAATGATTTATAGAGATCTAGATTTGGTGTTACATTATAGATTGTTATGTATTGAATTCAAATATAACATTGCCAGGAGTTTTAGTTGGGGAAAAGTGACCATTGCATACATTTAAGAACCACATACAATTTTGAAGTAATACCTATAACTTCTAAATGGTAAATGGTATGCGAAAACTTTTGTCAGCAATTTAACTTGAAATTTACTATGCTATAAGTTTGTATAATATGTTTTTTGTCTAAAGCTTACTGTTTTTGAAATATAAGTCAATATAAACCTTTTTTGGCCTACCACTCTCACACACAGCGCTGAACAGGTGCCAGGTGACCGCATCAATGAATAATGATAGAATGGCATACTAACTAGAGGAATTTCGTGGCTCAATAAATTGTATACTTGCAATTTAACGTAGCTAGCTCTTAAACTATAAGGAGACTATAATTTTCGGCATACTTTCCTCCGACCATATTTTTACGATTAGATCGTGTGTGCTCCTAACCAGGTCATCTCCAGCGTGTGAAAAAAGTTTCGACCATCGAATCCAGAAGATTTGTTCGTTTTAGGTCTGGTGATGGCTAGTTTAATTTCATTTTGGTTGGGCGGATGTATTTCATGTTGGATAACTGGTACAGGTCGATCATCGAATGGATTTTGGATGTTATCGCCATTCAACAACCGCTTAAAGTAGTCTCCCCCGATGGCTTAGATTAGATATACTGGTAGGGAGAGTTTAAACAGCTCATGTACTGCGGTATCTCGATGATGCCTATTGTGCCAACCCGTGTGAGATT
This sequence comes from Platycheirus albimanus, assembly GCA_916050605.2. Taxonomy (NCBI): domain Eukaryota; kingdom Metazoa; phylum Arthropoda; class Insecta; order Diptera; family Syrphidae; genus Platycheirus; species Platycheirus albimanus. The sequence goes on along the minus strand of OU696696.1, from coordinate 135,622,069 downwards.
CTAGAGCAGTTCTGTTGCTCTAGACTGAGACCGGAACTTTCAGATTTTGTGTGGTTGGAGGGTTTTGAGTTTTTCCAATTGAACTATCTCATCACCAAGTGTCTGTTTTCTGAGGCTTAGGAGTTCTTGGCTTTCCGTGAGGATATGCGAAGATATTTCTTTACTTTCGCGGCAGATTAGGCAAACGGGGTCTGTGGCTAGTCTCATGTTGTTAATGTGATTTTTCAGAGAACAGTGTTCGGTTATGATTCCAGTCATTGTTTTGAGAGTTTGTTTATCTAGATTGAGTAAGAATTCTGTGGTTTTGTTTGAATATACTGGTTAGCCAAAAGAGAATAAACAAAAAACTGTCAAAGAAAGGAAAAAAAATTTACAAAGGTGAATTTTTGTATACAGGTTGGTATTGATGTGGTTTAAAACCTGAGAATTATCCCCAAACTTCCCATGTACGCTAGGTCAGTTATAGGGGTTCAAAGTTAAAAAAATGGGTTTTTCGGCTATATTCACTTCTTTTTCAAAAACTGTGAGCTTGAGACAAAAAAAAAATGTTCCACAAACCTATAGCCTATAAAATTCTACATAACATTGCAGAAAACAGTTTTCGCATATCTATAAACCAAGTTTGAAGCAATTCGGCCCACCCGTTTGGGCTGTAGGTGTCTATACATACCGATAGACCGACAGACAAACAGAATTTTTTGACCATCTTTTTTTGTCTTCGCTATTATCGTAATGTCATGTTTGATAGTTATCTCAAAACTTTTTTTTCGATGAATGCATAACTTGCCTTATACGAGTTGTAGTTGTACCTATAATCGAAAGTAAAAATATTATTGCATTTAAGAGGCAAAAAGAAAGCGGAACTTCTGTAAGTCCACCACCGCGGGTTAAAACTAGGGCCAGTGGTAGTTATTTCGAATTTGAAAATATGTATTTTTTGTGTGGCGAGTTAGCCTGGGCTGCGTTGAAATTGATGGATTAGGCCTCCTGGGAATACCACATACAAAAAAACGCACCTAGTACTCGACCTTCAAGGTGGTGTGGAAGAAAGTCCACACTTTCGGCATGTTAACGAAACTTTGAAGTGCTATAACTTATTTTAAACGGTTTCTGTTATGGAAAAACATCCATAGATGTTTTTGTTCAAAATTATCTCAGTTAAAAATGCATGCGAGGCACGAGCACATTTTATAAATAATTTTGGTAGTAAAGCACCCAAAAGAAAAATGCATATTTTTGGGGACCATATTAAGACTTAAAAGTTATATAACTCCCAAATGATAAATTATATGAGAAAACTTTTCTTTGCAATTTTATGTAAAATTTGAGAAGCTATATGTTTGTGAAACATTTTTTTGTCTCAAGCTTATAGTTTTTAAAATATAAGTGAATATAACCGAAAAACCCATTTTTTTTACCTTTGAACTCCTATAACTGACCTAGCGTACATGGGAAAGTTGGGGATATTTCTCAGATTGTAAACCACATCAATACCAACCTGTATATCAAAATTCAGCCTTGTAAAAATGCTTTCCTAGAAAAAAGCTATTCTTACTCGGCTATGATACAAATTGTTTGGAGCAGATTTACCAAGGAGTTGTTTGCCAAACTGCATTGAATTCCCTGAAATGGACGTTCTTGGCAGTGTTTTTGAAGTAGTTTTTATATACTTCGCAGAAGGGTTCAGGGCTGACAAATGGCAATGAGGCGCCTTTTTGGCGAGGGTGTCAGATCTTTCATTACACGGAAATAATTGAAAAATTGCCTATTGCGAAAAATTCAGTTGAAAAACATGTTTTTTCTTAAATCACGGCGCTTTAATTAACTGATTGAAAAATTGGCAATTTAACTTTCAATTCATCTCAAAGTACAACAATTACCAAAGCAGACAAAGGAAACACTTGTAACGTAAAAATAATGTTATTAAAAGGAAAATTTGAACTGCCAACAGACACTGGACCTCTTCACCTAAATATCCTATGGATACCCAAGTTCCAAACCAATACCCATGGACAACACAAACCGAAGAGGAAGCCAAAAGAGACAAGAACCCCCAAAACCTCCTGGAATACCAAGGAACAGATTCTCCGTCATCAACCTCCCATGTATCGGCGTATCTAGTATCCCTAAATCGATATACTTACACTTCGCTCACATGGCATCTTGCTCTTCCCACTCCTCTTCCCTTCTTTCTAATTTCACATCCATCCCCATCACAGAAGCGAGAACCATCCACCAGCCTACCATAGGTACTGACTACAAAGTCCCGTAGAACAGCCTAGAGGGTACCTGATAGCATGTTCACGCCTATCCGCTGCAAGTGCTAGATGTTCTGCTCGCAGCTGGTTCACACAGTAGCCTACACCTAAAAACCAAGGACCCTACTTATATCCCCACAAACGTACCTAAACTTGTGATGCTAATTCAATATCCATGGCTTCGATTTTCCGGAGACTCTACTCCAGTCTGCACCATTGTGCTTAGTTGACGTCATCTGAATTCGCGTGAATGGGATGGAAGCAACCCCTCGCCGGCAACGCCCCCTTTCTCACCGGCTACCCGTTGAGAGTAGTCGATGGGAACGGCATGCGACAACGTAGGGTCGAGGTCGAGATCGACCGTCGCGGTGGTCGGCAGTACCCTAGCCTCAACCAGCTCAGCCAGGCCGTGGGCACTTGCTTCGGGATCTACCTGACCGGTGTTACCTCTTATTTTTCACTGCTGACCGTTGAACTTTTGATGTGCAAGTTCGAATAATAAATGTTGATATGCTTATTGGCCCTCATAACCGTTGAAGCAAAGACATGTAAGAATTGATTGAAAAGAAAAAGTTGACTCAAGATCGCACCTCCTCCTAACAAAGAGTGAAATCGTAAATCGAAAGTACAGATTTCAAGGTTGAAATTATTCTACTAACCCAGTAAACACGACACGTAAGAATTTCAATGCAAGCAAGTCATAGAAGTTCGTGACTGCTGTGCCATATTATTAACTTCCGCCCCTTTTGCTGACACGGTGATGTGCAAAAGGTAGAAGAAGAGGTGTCTAATTATGTGGGGAGGGAGGATCTAAGGTGGTAAGCAGATCCCCCTGGTCTCACAACCCACCCAAAACGATCCCAGAAATCATCTCTTGTGATCTCGACCTTGGCTGTCCCCGGACCTATGAGTCCCCATGACTCAAAAAAAACGATTATGGGCAGCCCCTGATATGATAAGCGAGCAATAAAAATGCTTGCTTACAAATCTACTCTACCAAAACCAGGTACCTAACACCAAAATTTCATCAAGTTTCGACATTGTACCAAACTACATTATTTTTGCACACACACCAACCTGTCCCGTTCCAAAGGGTTTGCGAGTTTTACCACCCTCCCTATAAATAACTTAAACTGCCATCCTGAAAATTCTGTAATATCTTCAAGAAAACTTCAAAGAAATAAATTCAACTACATAAGATTCTGTAATCGTTATAAATGTATGTCTTATTTATTAAAGATATCCAAAACAAAACTTAAAATCACTAGCTTATCAAATAATCTAACAGTATATTGTTATTTTTAGAAAGAGATCTCTAACGATCCTCTTCTATTCTCGACGTTAATTCTTAGGACTAAATCTTTATTATCTCTGAATGAGATTAATTCATAATCAGTTTTATTCACAAAAGATGATTAAAGAAACTTCAAAATCAAAGCGTTCTCACTATACGCTGAATAACTTAAACTTCTAGCTATCATTAACATTTGTGCCTTATTGGCTACCTTAATGAAAGGTGAATCGTAACTAAAATCTTATTTACGAGAAATATATTTATTATTTTTTTTTTGTATTTCGAAAACAATATTCGATATTCGTATCGAAATCTTCTAACTCATGGACGGAATTATTGGACTTTGCAAAAAAAAAAATGATTTCTACGCTAAAAAAAAAATTATAAATTTTCAAAAAAAGGTAAAGTTCTACCGATAGATAAAGTATTATAGCTATCTGACTCTGTATCCGCGAGAGTGATTAAAAATTCTTATATTCAACAAAAGAAAGAAAAGGTAGGATACTCAAACAAGAAGTAAGACGAGACATAAGTAAATGGAGATAATCAAGGCTTCCCACCCAAAGATATAAAGGTAGGTCAACAATATCAAAAAAAAGTACCATATATGTATGAATCCAGTTCGCATCCATACATATAATTGATCATAAAAATAATGTCAATATAGCGAAAAATAGTTATGTTATTATATGTTCAAATTAAAGTGTATATCATGCATAATATTTTCTACCAATGGGGTAGTTAATAACAATAAATCAATTTACGTCGTTCCGGAAGTGCGCTCCTGAAAGTTCGTGTAAAAAATGTATGTTATATATGATATGTTATAGCTAATATTGACACTAATTTATCGTATGATGGCCCCTTTATAATTCGCTACGATGAGCTAAAGAGCGAGTGTAGATGGGTTAACGTTGCACCTATCTATGGTAGTGCTTGCCTTGGCGCGAAGGGTTTGTCTTAGATACGACCGACACAATCAACGAAGTGCGGTGCTAAAGTATATGTTTAACGCGCCGAAAGAATATGACAAGAGTGACGAAACGCAACAAAAGCGAAACAAAATCAATACAAATACCAATAGTGGGGATTAAAAGTGAGTGAGATATTATAAGTAAGTAAATATTCAAAGCAAAAAGCTCTTACGTAATTCAAAATTATAACCGCAACGTTAAATGAGTTTACGGATGGTCGCTACCGACGCTCGAGTATGATGTCTTAAAGACCAAGTAATAGTATTCGTGTAAACGAAGTGGTTTGTCCCGAAGACCGATTAAATGGATACCCGATTCCCGGATGATCAATCTAATCAATTGATTTCGATAATCTGTTTTGACCAATGGAGAAGAGATATGATCTGATGAAACGTACCCGTAAAGTAGGTATTATTTTTCGCGTATATCTGAACTACGACAATAAACTTTGATAATTAATGTATTAAACTCCCGTCACTAATTGATCACGATTACAAAATAATTACAACACGATAACAATACGATAACAGTAAACAAAAATATCTTGAAGACTCGGTCAAAAATGAAGATTTGGATTTTCTTTTAACCACAAATAGCGATTCACGTCCCATGGACACTATTGATTCCAATGCACTTCTAAAATTAAATATATACGATACCTCAATATCTTTAATCTAGTCATGCATGCAATAAAAACTCTAATAATGCACTAGGGTGGAGGAGGCGTGAGGTCCTCTTACCTTAGTTTCGATTGTATAATCAAGTGTATGCGTAAAACCACCGTCCGTGGTTGCTTGCGTTAAACGCCAGCGTTAACCGCTGCGTGGACGATGAATGAAATTTCATCGAAGCAAATTTTGGAGTGGTCAGAGCTTCTCTACTCCCACTCAAATCACAAATAAGAATCAAGAAAAAGTAAAATATATCTTTGTTACCTGGGTTCTATTGGAATTATAGCATACTATAGGTCACTTAAATACATTTATTTATAATTTCCGGAACTAATGCTCCTAGGTGTGTTAAAGATGAGGTGATTCTGTTTCTTTCCACGTGGCTCCAATAGAGAATCTGTATTGGACTTGTAGATTCGATGGGGACTGGCATCCATGCACCTGCATGCGCCAAACGTCCAATGGATCCGATAAAAAATGCTCCTTCTATTATACGAAGGTGTCTTCAGCCTATTCGTGACTGGGTGTCCGGGTATGTAACGACTAATTGTTGGGCCTAGCAGCCAGTGTTGTAACAAGGTGTCCGCATGACACGATAGTAAAATAAAGTAAAATTGAGTGAGGATGAGGAGATATCCTGGACGATGACGTGGCCGTCGACGAGCTGGCGAGCAGATCAACGCCGATCGGTCGCACGTGGGTGTGGTGTATAGCCTATGGACTATGTCCTTAACGCAGTGATGGCTTGGAGTGGTCCCCACAAAAAAATGAACTGACGACGAACACTTCATGGACTTTAGCACAATTAGTGCTTGGTAATATATTTCAATATAAATACATAGGCGTAGCAGAATATGGCAGAATGGTGCAAAGCCACAATAAAATGATATGGTAGAAATCCTTCTGAGTAGATAAAATGAAAAAGAAAGGCGCAGCCTCGCCTGCCCTATTCAATTGGGGTAGTTATAATTTGCAATGCTCCTACTGGATGGAATCCCCAAGGACCTACAGAAAAGAAAATCACACTTTTAGTGTCTTGGCCATGTTGTGTTACCTGGTCTCTATTCGTCACAGCAATTTGAAAAAGAAATTCTTGCTACTCTTACCTCAGTTTAGATGAATCCAATTGAATTTTCTTTTATAAAGATGAGTATTTCCAAATGCATGCGCAATTGGAAAACTTTATTGTTCTCCGTAGAGAAAAAAAATATATAGGCGCGGCTCTGCTGCGTAAAAATAATTGTACGGTTCTGTAATGGAGTTGCTTACGCTCCAAAGTCTGTCTTCTAAATGAAGTCCACAGACAATTCTCACTTCCCCAATAGTCTATTCCAGGTAGCCGTTCCAGTTTCGTTTCCTCTTTCAAGGTAGCCGTTCCAGTTGACATGGCGAGTTAGATGGACTGAAGTAACGAATGTTAACGTTCTGTCCACACTGCATTATTTCTTCCAAGACATGAGTTACACGTATAATCGTGTGTTATGATAAACATTTGAACGGAATGTCATAAACTGAGGCTCTGGTTGCACTAGAGGATATGGATTTTGCTTGGTGAGTAAAATGCTGGTGACAAAAATACTGAGTTGTCAATGACTTTTCAGAGTAAATGGTTACCTGGCATTCCTGTCAGTCTTAAGGAAATTGCATTCTGACAATGTTAGTGTTTTTTGCTCAGGTTACTAATAGATGTTTCTTAGTTAATAAACCTTCAACATGACATGGACTTAGTGACTTTGTTACGTCACGTTGCCTGTTAGGCGTCTAATATAGGAATTAGTATGAATATGATGAGTATCTGTCATTACTCTATTTCTCGAACTGAGTGTATGACAGTGTGTAAGAAAAAATGGTAAGTATGAGATTTCTAGTTCCTGAGACATGTAGCAGTATGGAACAAGTGCTCAACTTTAGTTGTTCAATAGATGATGTTTGTTCACTAGGCCGTCGCGTCGTGTTATTTATGTCATATTTTCAGGACAGACCTGCGATGGCGACATAAAATTTCGAGTAGTGGACTGACAGCTTAGTCGTAGGTTCAGATTGACAATTTTGAGTAAATAATCGGCCGCATCGACTATTTTCTTCCAATTTGGTTCTCTGACAGCTATCTGTCAGTTTGGTCTTCCCAACATACGATGTGACGTGACTGTCACCACTTCCTGCAAAATTACTTAGTGTGACCACTACGTTTGTTAATTTAGTGTATACACTACCTAATCCAAAATAACGAGTACTTGTCTCATGAGGTCCAATTTCACTTCCATTGACTTAATGGAAACCAGACCTTACTGGAAGTCTGATTGGTAGGGGACAATTTCTGGATTATGGTTTTGAAGTGGAATCCAATTCCTAAAATGGCTTCCTGTCTGTGGAACCTTCTCTGGTGGACTCCATCGGGTGCGTTCAGCACGTTGCGAGTAAATTTGGAGTTTCGCACATAGATGGCACCAGTGACAAATTACCTTATGCCAGTGTTTGGCAAGAAAGTTTTCCCTACAAAGCTTGGAATTTCGACTAAGTCTACTTAGTCTAATTTCCAAGAAAAAGGAGAACTTCTCGCAATAAAAAAAATGTTCGAGTTTGAGTTCCCTCATGTACTGCAACAGGCAACGAAAGATGTGCCTTAAAGTATGCACTTAATTATGCATCGAAGAATGCATTAAGCCACAACCCAAAGGTGGGAAGTGCATTGTGGTATTCCACAGAACATACACAATAACAAAAATAAAGGCGCGGCATAACATGACGAATACAGTATCAGGGCATACCGACTTAAAATACTGCTGCCCTGATACTGGGTAAAAACCGAAGACCCCAAAAAGAACGAATGAAAAAAAAAGAATGACATACTGCCAAAAACTGATAACAACGGAAGAAGATGACCGTTGGACCCGTAATAAACAAAACAAAAGACTAAAAGTGCGTGTGCTGCAGTTGAATGACATACTTCCAAAAACTCCAAAAACTGATGACAACGGAAGAAGATGACCGTTGGACCCGTCATTAACAAAACAAAATACTGAAAGTGCGAGTGCTGCAGTTTTATTATTAAATATTATTGAGTAGGTCACTATTAACAAAGAGAAGAGTAGAGTAAGCAGATTTGTAGGTATAACTTAATATTGTAAGTAGGTTATTATTATTGAAAAATGAAAAATGTTAATGTTAAGGAGTGGGGTTTGTAGTACAAATACAGCCCCAAAATATTGAATAAACAACCGTTTTACTTAACCAAGCAAGGGAGTTACAAGTTGTTTTTATTCCAAGTTAATTCAAAGGAAATCTACTCTCCAGAACACCATTCAGAGAAGGAATAACTCAAAGGAAATCTTCAGACCATAACCAAAAACAAGGTAACATAAACATAAAATAAATTTTGGGAATTTTCTTTCATTTTCTTTTGTAATGAAAATCACCCTCATTAAACAAAACCTAGACCTTTTCTTTTTTGGGCAAGCCATAGAAAATTAGTTTCCTATATTCTTGGTGAACACTTTATGGCGACATTTGAGCTTGAAGAATTGACCGAACAAATACGTCAATTATCTAAGGAAGCGCAAGAGCAAGGGCAAGAAATAAAACATTTCAACAATACCCTACTAGCAGAGCTAAAAGTTCTTGTAGGTAACGAAGTCTTTGGATTGAAGTACAATCAAATAAGTTCTCAGTGGGGACAATTCACTAGGTTGGAAACGACTGTTGCTATACTCTATGTATATAGAAGCAGTTAAATTCCGACAAGAGAAACTCGAAAAAGATATTCAAGACCTAGAGTGTGAACTAGAAAATCACCAAAAAACTCGAGTCAAACTTGACACACGCCAAAAGGCAGCGGAAAAAACTAACAGTCAAGCTGAAGCAAACATTTCAGAACTAACTGAACGTATCGCTACCCTCGAGGCTAGAGAAGCAGAAGTTAAGCGTAAGCAAAGCTTCTACAACAGCAAGGAGGAAGAGTTTTTAAGTGGACCGGAAAATTTAAAAAGTCGCGAGCAAGGTTTCGCGGCCCATATTAAACTTCTTAACGAAGAAATTGATAGTTTACGAAAAAAGACAACTTTTCGTAGATCAATAAACACGCAAACCTCTGTTCAATCCGACTCACCTCCAGACGAATCTCAAGCAGTTCACACTTGTAAACAAGAAGCTAAAATGGCTTTAGGATTCGAAAAATTGTTACAACTGTCACACAATATCCCCGAATTATCAGGGGGGAACGATCCTAAAATGGCACAAAAGCTCCAAGCTTTCCTTTCTTGTATACGCCCAATCATAGATCATATTAAGGGAGATAAGACTGATGAAGCCATGTTCATCAAAATTCTCAATACAAGATTGAGAGAGGATGCTCTAGATTTGATGGACGCATCAAAACCAAAGACTTTCAAGGAATTCGAAGAGCTGTTGAGTCGCACATATTTGCCTCTTGAAGATAACAACGATCTGGTTAATTGTCTGATCACAAGCCGTCAAAGTACTTTCGAGACTTTGAATGCATTTGCGAGTCGGTTACGACATAGTTTAGCACTATGTCGAAAGGCCGCGGACATAAAATATGGGGACAAATCTGAAGTTGTTAAAACTCAATTAGAGGACTTTGCTAAATCAGCCCTCGCCTCTGGAATTACCAACAAACAACTTGGGCAATATCTGTTCACCCTCCAGACATCTAGTCTCGAAGATTTAATCAGAACAGCCTTAAATATGGAAAAACGTTCACAAAGAGGGGAAACCTTCTCACCCCCTCAAGCCTATTTAAACATAGCCCATACAATGAATCCTGGTTTTTATGCCATCCCGCAAATAGCTCAAACAACCAATAACCAAGTGGTCGAGACTTCCGCAAAAAGCAAGATAATTTGTAGTTTTGCAAGATTAAAGGGCATACATACAGTGAATGCTTAAAGCGATAAAACACTCCCGTCTGCCAAATGTGTAAGAAATACGGTCATGAAGCGTCAACTTGTAACCAACATTACAACGGTCAAAACAATACATATGGAAATCAAAGGGGAAATCATCAGATCTTTAACAAGGATTCCCGAACAAATTCGTATAGAGGCAACTCGACCTATGAAAGGAGGAATTCTCAAAACGAATTCAACCTCCCAAGAAATAGTCAACCCTTTGGTAAAGTTAGCCACCAAAACAACTTTGGTGACAGGCCTCCCACATTCCAAAGGGGTAACCCGCAAAATACGTTCCAATCTCAAAATTCCCGGGAACAAAACAGATCCAATCCGGTTAGGGATAATAACCATAATCTCTCAAACAGAACCGGACCTGATCTTAACCCTGGAGCCAGAGTTTTTAGATGGGATCAGAATGTGACTTCTGCGGAAGGAACTCCCACACATTAGATCAATGTAGTCTGAAACAACGATGGGAGAGCAGGAACTCGGGATACGCCTCATAGTCGACCGCAAAAACCCCGGCTCGACTATAAAGTATAACGAACATATGCAAGGGTACACAGCTCAACAGCAAACGGAGGAAAAATATTCCTTACCGGCTGTTGAAATTCGAAATAACATAACTAAAAAGGAAACGGTTCGTCTATTGGTGGACACGGGTTCTGAAGTCAGTCTTATCAAAAGTAAAGTGTTAAAACCAAACACTAAAATCGACAAACAGAAAATCGTGTCCATTAATACTCCATTTGGTTCAGGTACCACACGTGGACAGTGTATTACAAAATTCGATATTCCATCGGAGCCTACTTGTGAATTCCAGGTTATAGAAGATAATTTAAACATTCCAGACGATGAAATATTGGGATATAATTTTATTGGACCACACTGTAATGTGGAAGGTCCAAATAAAGTCCTTAAATTTATCTGTGACACCGCACAAGAATATACGACTCCACTATTAAAAATAGAGGAATATCAATTGCCAAATACATTTAATGGAAGCTACTCTTTTGGATCACATTGCAATATGGACCATCCACATAAAGAGACAATAAACGTACCTCAAAATTCCGAAGTTTGTGAATGGGAGGAGGAAAAACTTGAAGAAAATAGTGAAGGGCCCCGAGGTGATCCACACATATTTTCAGAAATGGTTAAAACACCCTTTTACCCAACGCAAACTATTAGAAATGTTATAAAAGAAGATAAACAAAAAATTAATAAACAAATACCAACCCATAAGGGTTTAGAAAGTCAAAACATAAAACAACAACAATCCCACAGCGGATTTAATATAGCTAATGAATACATATCACCCCATAGCGGTTTAGAAACAAAAAAATTAACTCAAATAACATCCCACAGCGGATTGAAAATAAACGAATATACATGAACCCGTAGCGGTCTACAGAATAAAAATAAAAATCATGAATCATCATCCCATAGCGGCTCTGATAACACAATTAACAATAAAATAACTAATACAACTCAAATCAAGAAGAAAAAATCGAAGAATAGAAAAACCAAAAATAAAAATAAGAATAAAAACACAGTTCACAGCGGAACTATAAATCAATCAAGTAATATGAAAGTAATAGAAATACAACCCCCTAGCGGTGTAGAAAACATACCTCAAATAAATAACAAGTTGACAAATAACCAAAAATCAGAAGGAAACAAGAACAGAAGATTACCAGAAAAAATTCAAATACCAGCAAGGTGTAAGTTGGCAATCAAACTGCCCATTAAATATAATACAGAAATGATTAATAACGCCAAAGAAATTCAAAAAGGAGTATTCCTCGGCAACTGTCTATTAGCAGTAAACCAAGATATTTACGTACCCATAATAAGTACCAAACAACATAAAATAACTACTAAAAACGTTAAATTAGATGTCGAAGAATCCGAACAATATTCAACATACCACCTAGATAGCCCGAAAAATCCTATAACACATTCCACAATTTTTCACACCACTACTCAATGCAACCATAACAACGAAAGAGTACAACATTTAGAAAAACATCTTAATATGGATGAAAACTTAAACGAAGAGGAAAGACGTTCTATTTCAAATCTCTGTATGCAATACAACGACATCCTCTTTTTACCAGGAGACCACCTTACTCATACCTCAACAATCGTACACGAAATACCTATGAGGCAAGATCAACCACCCATTAACACAAAAATGTATAGACTACCAGAAAAAGAACGGGACATCATTAATGAACAACTTCACGAGATGCTGGAAAATGACATTGTCCAACCCAGTAAAAGCCCTTGGAACTCACCCCTTCTTGTGGTTCCCAAGAAAGCGGGCTCTGACGGAAAAGAACGTTGGAGAGTTGTAGTTGACTTTAGGAAATTAAATGAAGCTACGATAGGCGATGCTTTTCCTCTATTAATGATTGAAGACATTCTGGACCAATTAGGCCATGCTAGATACTTTACGACACTGGATTTAGCAAGCGGATACCACCAGGTATTAGTGCATCCAAAAGATAGAGCCAAGACAGCAATTAGTACTGCCTTTGGGCATTACGAGTTCAAACGAATGCCATTCGGATTGAAAGGAGCACAAGCTACATTCCAGCGGTTGATGAATTATATCTTGACAGGTCTGCAAGGATTAGAATGCTTCGTATACTTAGATGATATCGTCATTTATGGCAAGAATCTCGAACACCATAACCGAAAACAAAAATTAGCTTTTCACAAATTAAGGGAATATCAGCTAAAGTTGCAACTTGAAAAATGTCAGTTCCTCCGAAAAGAAGTTGTCTATTTAGGACACAAATGTTCAGCGGAAGGAGCACAACCCGATCCTAGCAAAACCAGTTGTGTACAGACATTCCCCGTACCGCGGACCGTCCATCAGGTTCAATATTTCCTTGGTCTTGCAAACTATTACCGTAAATTTATCCCCAAATGTTCTCAAGTTATTCGACCTTTAACAAATTTATTGCGTAAAGACGTAAAATTTACTTGGACTGAAAAGTGCCAAGAAGCCTTCCAAAAAGTTAAAGACCTATTAGTTTCACCCCCTGTTTCATCTATCCAGATTTCAACAAACCCTTTAACCTTACTACTGACGCAAGCTGTGAAGCAATCGGAGCAGTACTTTCTCAAGGAGAAGTAGGTAAAGACCACCCAATTGCTTATGCAAGTAGGACGTTGAATAAAGCTGAACGCAATTATTCAACTATAGAAAAAGAACTACTAGCAATCGTCTGGGCGGCCAAAAATTACAGATACTACTTACTTGGAAGAAAATTCACAGTTTACTCTGATCACAAACCTTTAAAAGGCATATTTAGCGTTAAAGATCCAACTTCCAGATTGGTGAGATTTCACCACAAACTGTCCGAATTCGATTATAAAATAGAATATAAACCTGGGAAGTATAACACTAACGCAGATGCCCCCAGTAGAATCCCAAATTATCCCACAGACTGTAACCCTGACAATACGAAAGAATTAGTTTTTACCTCCAATAAAGCCACTATAAAAGAGATGGACGCCATTTGTCTGGCAGTAACGCGCGCACAACGCCTACGCGATACGGTAATCGACACAGAGAAAAATACTAATAATTCAATTTCAATAGAAGAAGATAAACAACAGGAGGAAGAGGACAATCCCGATGACACAAAGATTTCAAGTTTAGATATACATAGGTAACAAGCTAAAACAAGTACTCACCCCAGAAGAAATCAAAATAATTATGCATGACTACCACGATTCATCATTTGGCGGCCATCAAGGAGTAATAAAAACGTATAAGCGAATTCGCGAAAAATTCAAATGGCCCCACATGTTTATGGACATCGCCAAATATATTGAAAAATGTACAAAATGCCAAAAGATGAAGTCAAGCTCAGAAACGAAAATGCCCATGGTTATAACGGATACCTGTCAAAAACCATTCGATAAAGTGTACCTGGACGTAGTATGACCACTACAAGATTCGTACTCAGGAAACAAATATATACTAACATTCCAGGATAACCTTACTAAATTTGTAGACTGGTACGCAATGCCGAATCAAGAGGCTGAAACAGTGGCACATATATTCTTTGAACAAATAATCACAAGGTATAGAATACCCAAGCAATTAGTTACGGATCAGGGCACGAATTTCCTTAGCAAATTATTCAAACAAGTTTGCAAGTTGTTGAAAATAGAAAAATTACAGACTTCAGCATATCATCCACAATCCAACGGAGCATTGGAGCGAGCTCACCGACCGTTAGTGGAATATTTAAGAACAATTTGCGACGAAAGCCCAAGATCGTGGGACCGGTATCTGAGATCAGCAGCGTTCGTATACAACAATAGTGTCCACGAAGGAACGAAATTTACTCCAATGGATTGTCTCTTCGGTTTCACCGCAGACATACCATCAAATTTAAAAAGGGAACCAGAACCAATATACGATAACGAGAATTACTACTACGTGTTAAGACACAAACTCCAGAAGACCCATGCTATAGCCAGAAAAAATTTAATAAGTAGTAAAAAGAATTCAAAAAATTACTATGACCAAGGGGTTAAACCCAACACTTTCCACGTTGGGGATAAAGTATTGATTAAGAACGAAAATAGACAACACCATTTGTCAGAAGTATGGACAGGGCCATTTACGATAGTACAGATACCAAACACCGAAAATAGCGTAATGCAAATAAAGATAAAATGCACGACTGGGTCGCACGTACTTGCTCTGTTGGTGCAATAGTACGATGAAAACAAACTTTTCGATCAATAAGAACAATTAATGTTTGAAAAATTTGGTAAAACCTAAAAAATGTTGACTGAAATTGGAAAAACCGATATACGGGAGCTAACGTTAAGAAACCTTTAATATTTAAAATTATGATGTCAGCTTTTGGGTGTTGTAAATGATATAAATGTCCACTTATGGCCAAATTAATAATACTGTTAAAAGCAATTTCCGCTATTATCATGTATAGCCAAAAACATAAAAAGTTTCATAAAAATCGGGGGAGCCTTTTTTGAGTAAATTAGAAAAAATGAAAAAATTGGCCAAAATCTAGTGGCACTTTGTATTGAAGCCACCATTTAAAAAAGAGAAAATGAAAAAAAATCATTGCCATCTGATAGGAAGCTGTAAGGAACTATACCAAACAAAGTTTGAGTGAATTCGATGCAACCGTTGACAACTTATGGCCATTTGAAAAAAAGCCGTTAAGAGCAGATCTCCGTTATTTGCATTTTTAGCCAAAAACTAAAAACGCAGTTCTCTTAAAAACACTAAAAGAATATAACACACAAAGTTTAATCAAAATCGTTAGAGCCATTTTCGAGAAAATTAGAAAAAACCAAAAAAAGTTGGCTAAAACTCAACGGCTCGTTGTATGGAAGCCACCGTTTAGAAAGGCTTCAGTGAAAAATTTACTAAACCATCCTATAGAACACTATGAAAAACTATGTCAAAAAAAGTTTGAGTTGATTCAATCAAGCCGTTGTGAACTTATGACTATTTGAAAAAAAGCCGTTAAAACCTGATTTTCGTTACGACCATTTGAGGCAAAAACAAAAAACGCAGTTTTGTTAGAAATGCTTAAGGTTAGCTAAATTTTAAATTTAATCAAAATCGTTAGAGCCGTTTTTGAGAAAATCCAAATTGAAAAAAACCGTTACTTGAAAGGTACCAGTTTGAGCCGGGCTAAAACGAAATAAAAAAAACCTCGACAACCGTTTTTCTTCAAAATACTATATACCAAGTTTGAAGAAAATCCGTCAAGCCGTTTAGGCTGTAGCATGACGTGAAAAAGCGCACATCCGCACATCCACACATCCGCACAGACGCACAGACAGACCGACGGACGGTATGGCGAAAACCACTTTCTTGGGCTTCTCTATCATCGTAATGTCATGTTTGATTAAAACCGTTCGTTTTTTTTTTCTGCACGAAACCAATACTTGCCCTATAGAGCAAGTAAAATAAAATGCACGACTGGGTCGCACGTACTTGCTCTGTGGGTGCAAAAGTACGACGAAAACAAACTTTTCGATCAATAAGAACAACTCATTTTTGAAAAATTTGGTAAAAACTAAAAAAAAATTGGCTAAAACTGGAAAACTCCATATACGGGAGCTAACGTTAAGTAACCTATAGTATATCAAATTTAGATGTCGTCTTTTGGGTGATATAAATGATATAAATTTCCGCTTATGGCCAAATTAATAAAACTGATATTACCAATTTCCGCTATTATCATGTGTAGCCAAAAACTAAAAATGCAGTTTATTTTGAAGTATTCTATATTATGTTATATAAAATGTTTCATAAAAATGGGGGGTGCTTTTTTTGAGTAAATTAGAAAAAACGAAAAAATTGGCCAAAATCTAATGGCTCTTTGTAGAGCCACAATTTAAAACAAAGAAAATGAAAAAAAATCAATGCCATCTGATAGGAAGCTGAAAGAAACTATACCAAACAAAGTTAAAGTGAATTCGATGCAACCATTGACAACTTATGGCCATTTGAAAAAAAGCCGTTAAGAGCAGATCTCCGTTATTTGCATTTTTAGCCAAAAACTGAAAACGCAGTTCTCTTAAAAACACTAAAAGAATATAACACACAAAGTTTAATCAAAATCGTTAGAGCCATTTTCGAGCAAATTAGAAAAAACCAAATAAAGTTGGCTAAAACTCAACGGCTCGTTGTATGGAAGCCACCGTTAAGAAGGGCTTCAGGGAAAAATTTATTAAACCATCCTATAGAAAACGATGAAAAACTATGCCAAACGAAATTTGAGTCGATTCAATCAAGCCGTTGTGAACTTATGGCTATTTGAAAAAAAGCCGTTAAAACCTGATTTTCGTTAGGACTATTTGAGCCAAAAACGAAAAACGCAGTTTTGTTAGAAATGCTTAAAGTAAGTTAAATTTTGAGTTTAATCAAAATCGTTAGAGCCGTTTTCGAGAAAATTCAAATTAAAAAAAACCGTTACTTGAAAGGTACCAGTTTGAGCCGGGCTAAAACGAAATAAAAAAATCCTCGACAACCGTTTTTCTTCAAACTACTATATATCAAGTTTGAAGAAAATCCGTCAAGTGGTTTAGGCTGTAGCATGACGTGAAAAAGCGCACATCCGCACATCCGCACATCCGCACATCCGCACATCCGCACATCCGCACATCCGCACATCCGCACAGACGCACAGACGCACAGACAGACCGACGGACGGTATGGCGAAAACCACTTTTTTGGGCTTCTCTATCATCGTAATGTCATGTTTGATTAAAACCTCGATTTTTTTTTTCTGCACGAAACCAATACTTGCCCTATAGAGCAAGTAAAAATGTGTAACCATACATAATAATCGTCTCAAACATTACTTTGAATAACAAAACCCCTCACGCTTCTTAAACATAAACTATCACCATTTATTTCCTCTTACGAACACAAATAAATTGCAAAAAATAAGTAGGTATCATATAAGTATAAGTAGGTTCATATTCCAACAGTTTTTATATCAAAACAATTAAAACCCAACAACAGACGGCAAGTATGTTGGAAGTAATTAAATAAAAGTGCTGAGCCAACATATTACCCTGAAGGCACAATCACTATAGCGAATAGGTGCATTTAAATGAAAATAAAACTTGAAGTGATTCATTCGTTATGATTCAATACAAAATAAGTTCCAAGATAACGACATGATATTTTGGGATAAACCATTAATGAATAATTTTTTTTTTCTTTCCTCCAATGCATTTCGCAAATCTGACTCTTTTATTGACGCAAATAGCATACAATTTCAATAACAATCAACCCAACACAAAACATTTTTTTTTCTTAATAAATCAAATTTCCTACTTAACAAGTAGTAAAACACATAAGAATCAAATTACCTCCACTTCGAATTTTGTCTGTACACCTGTTAACAATATAGAAACCACACACCTTGACCTTGCAATTACAAAGTTGATATTTCCAAAGAAAACCCCAAAACCCAATTCAATAGGTACTATATCATATTAAAAGTATTTTAGGTCAAATTAGTTGAATGAAAAGTGTGTTGAAGAAGACAAAAACAAATTCAACAGGCAACGAACGTTTGGTGCAAATCGCAAAAAAAAAAAATATGAAACCTGGGAATACGTAGCTTCAATTATTAATAAATAAAATCATTCGAAATGTATATCAAAATTTATGAATTCCCAATGAGTTTATTATTTTTCCTTTTTTATTAACAGTCAAAAAAAAAAAAAGATGACGAGAAAAGAATGTATTATAACGATTGGAGTTATGATGATGCACCTAACCGTAGCATTATCAACGGGATTTCGTGTGGAAAAACTCAATAACACAGGAATTATATTCGAAGCAATTGGGAAGGTACTGTTGTATCATGACACCTGGAATTTATTGACGGAGATTCACGTGAATGACATCACACAACATACAACCATAGTAAATCAGGCGGAAATCCAATGGAATGAGCTATGCGAAAAATTTAAAGAAGAAAGATGCGAAAGCCAAACACCAATAATAAGAAGCATAATAAATACGATAAAACAGCGTACACAAGTTATTCAAGACATTATAAGCCCACACAGAAGTAAAAGATCTTTATTTGATGGAATTGGGAAAGGGCTACATTATTTGTTCGGAACAATGGACAGCGATGACGAGAAACGCGTATACAGTAAGTTAACCAATTTAGAAGGTGACACTAAGACGCTCGAGGAACTACAAAAACAACAGATAAGTGTAATAAAAACCACTTACCAAAAACTACAGAAACCCCTAAGCGAACTGGAAGAAAACCAAAATAAAATCACGCATGAGATAAACAGACTTAGTACATCGATTAATTGCGAAATGATAAGGGACAAGAAGATACAAAGTATACTCGATACTACAGGGTGCGCCAGAGAAACTTACTTATTTGAAAAAATTCCCTCGCGGGGAGTTGGGCGGGTAGAGGGGCAAGAGGGGGCGCATCTGGAGGGGGAAGTTCCCAAGTTTGTTTCTCTCTCCAGTCAGTTGCCATCATGCTCTGGTCTAGAGAGCAGCGGGCCTTCGCACTTGAGAGCTTCTTTTCTAACGGTCGCTCACTTGTTGCTACGCAACGTGCCTTCCGCGCTCGCTTTGAAATTCCTCCTCACAGATTTGACTCCATGCGATTTCTTTTTATGGGGTTATTTGAAATCCCTGGTTTATGTCGATCGACCACGGACCATAGCACACCTCAAGAACAACATTCGCGACGCCATTGCCAACATACCGATTGATATGCTGCGAAGAGTGGATACGAATTTCAAAAATCGACTTCATCAGTGTATGCGCAATGGGGGTCGCCATTTATCCGATGTCATTTTTAAGACTGCATAAAAAAAAATTGGGATATTGTATTCTCAAATATAAAAAAAATTTAAAACAATAACTGAAGTACTTTTTTTTTATTGACCTTTCAAATAAGTAAGTTTCTCTGGCGCACCCTGTATAATGTTACTAATGATAGAAGTACAGACCAGACAGCAAATGGTATTAGACGTGGTTAGTACCACGAGCCAGAATCAGATACATCCCTTATTATTATCACCATCCGAACTCATAAGTATATATTCGAAAACATGCCAACAGAATACCATCAAGAATACAGAAACATTGCTAAAAATCTTAACAAAAACTCAGAAGATAAGAACAGAACCAGTGGGAGGAGTCCTTGTAGTACGCATAATTTTACCACTTTTCAATTTAGAATCATTCACTCTAGACCAGATACACTTGTTTCCAATAAATTTTAAGGACAGTCTGCCAGCCATGTTGAATATTAAAGAAGATTTTATAGCAAATAATCTTAAAACAAAAGAATTCGTTGCTATTACACGGTCAGAATTCGAGGGATTAACAAAGATATCCGTGCATCAACCAGAATTCGCATTGCCAGACCTTAAATTGAATAAAATCATTCAAGAAACTATCGGAAAGAGTACGCATGGAAACACTAGAATTATTTTAAAATCCGGAGGGGCTAATCAAATAATGAAGGATGCTACAGGTGCCATAAATGAGATTGAACAACAAATGATGGATTACGAAACGTACAAGAAAGGAAGAACGGATAATCTTATAACAACAATAACATCCATATCATTCAGCACAATAGCAATTTTAGCATCGCATGCACTGGAGTCTAATAGTAGTTAATCACAAAACAATGACGATAAAAAACTATAATGGGCTCGGCATACCCGGAACAGAAGCTCTATCGGCCGTAGAAAGACTACTAAGCAAAGAGTGGAAGAGAACACATAATGTTAAAAACCCACCAACCTACCACCTAAAAACCGTCAAAGTACCACTACATCTAATGGAGTTGGACAAAGGCGAATTGACGTGCATGGTAGCCAGCCACATCACCCGGGGTATAAACCTACTAAAGAGTGAACAGGAGATGAAAAACTTCTCAAAAGAACTACATAGGAAACTTAATAATTATCCAGAATTCCGCCCCAAATAAATATATTAAATAAGAAAAGAGGGAGATAGAGACAAAAATAAAAATAATAATAAAAAAAAAGAGGGATATAGAGCCCCAAAACATAAAAGAGGGACATGAAAAAAAAAATAAAAAAAAAAAATTAAAAAAAAAATTTAAAAAAAAATTCCCCAAAAATATCACACAAAAACAGTTACACAAAATAATAAAATACATTACACAACAACAGTACATACATACATAAACACACTTAAAATAAAAAAAAAATACATTTCTTACAAAGAAACACAAACACCACACAAAATACAATTCAAAATCAGCCACTCAAAAAAAAAAACAAAAAAAAAATTGATAATAAATAAATAGTTTAAACGTCACAAAAAGAAAAAAAAATAATACTTGAAATAAAAGCGAAAATGTTAAATTGTTATTTGATTTTTTTTATTATTTAAAACAAAAAAAAAGGTTATACATTTATGAAAAAAAAATTTTAATTTAATAATCCACATGAAGATTTTAATTCCTTTGACAATATTATGTTAATATTATAAACAAATTTATGAAAAAATTTTGAAAGTAAATTTAATAATCCACATAAAAGTTTTTATTTCTTTGATAATATAATATGTTAATATTATAAACAAAAATATGCAGAGTATGAAAAAATTGTTTAGTTTGTTAATAATAATTAAGTAAAATAAAAAAAAAAAAAAGTTTTTAATGAAAGTTTATTAATTTCGATAATGTAAATTTTGAATAGATAATCAGTTATTAAAAGATATTTGAATTTTTGTATAGAAATAAGTGGAATATAAGTTAACAATTTTTAAATAATAGAAAAAAAAAATTTTTTTTAGGTATACACTTAAATTGAAATGATTTATTTCAAGAAGGTAGAGTTTTGAAATTAATATTCTTCCTATCTTAATTTAGAAATGTCTTTTTGTAATTCAAATTTATTTAAAAAAAATATATATTATAGACTTTTTGCAATCGTTAATATCAATAAATAAACTTATGAACATCTCACTATTAATTTCACTCTTCAAATATTTATAACCTCTTAGTAAATCTTGTAGATATATTAAAATTAAAAATATCTTGAAAACTGTGGCACCACACCATACACACCGCCTAAACTCCAGCAAACGGATTCAACCAAGTAGACGACGACCAGATGAGACGCAGATTCTCCCACCAAACATCGCACACGAACCATCACCCAGCGAACAAACAAATCAGAAAACTCCGAAACTATCCAACAGAACAACCAACTACCAGAAGAAGGTCAAGGTCAAACAGGAAGAAGAAAGCCAACAATTAAAAAAAAAAAATTTCCAAAGACACCGCCGGCACCACAATTTTGTCTCTCCAAAACAAAAATGTGCATTTCTTAAAGGGGGGAAGTGTCATGTACTGCAACAGGCAACGAAAAATGTGCCTTAAAGTATGCACTTAATTATGCATCGAAGAATGCATTAAGCCACAACCCAAAGGTGGGCAGTGCATTGTGGTATTCCACAGAACGTACACAATAACATGACGAATACAGTATCAGGGCATACCGAATAAAAATACTGCTGCCCTGATACTGGATAAAAAACAGAATGACATACTGCCAAAAACTGATAACAACGGAAGAAGATGACCGTTGGACCCGTAATAAACAAAACAAAAGACTAAAAGTGGGTGTGCTGCAGTT
The DNA here is from genome assembly GCA_916050605.2 of Platycheirus albimanus. Lineage (NCBI taxonomy): Eukaryota > Metazoa > Arthropoda > Insecta > Diptera > Syrphidae > Platycheirus > Platycheirus albimanus. The sequence goes on along the minus strand of OU696696.1, from coordinate 135,599,770 downwards.
GAATGACATACTGCCAAAAACTCCAAAAACTGATGACAACGGAAGAAGATGACCGTTGGACCCGTCATTAACAAAACAAAATACTGAAAGTGCGAGTGCTGCAGTTTTATTATTAAATATTATTGAGTAGGTCACTATTAACAAACAGAATAGTAGAATAAGCAGATTTGTAGGTATAACTAAATATTGTAAGTAGGTTATTATTATTGAAAAATGAAAAATGTTAATGTTAAGGAGTGGGGTTTGTAGTATAAATACAGCCCCAAAATATTGAATATTAAACAACCGTTTTACTTAACCAAGCAAGGGAGTTACAAGTTGTTTTTATTCCAAGTTAATTCAAAGGAAATCTCCTCTTTAGAACACCATTTCAGAGAAGGAATAACTCAAAGGAAATCTTCAGACCATAACCAAAAACAAGGTAACATAAAAATAAAATATATACTATTCTTTTCAGCCTTTAAGTCACCCGTTAGGCTAAAGAGTACCAGCTGCCAGGGCTTTAACAATCTGGAACTCCCCGCGTAGGTAGGCAACCAAGTCAAACAAAAGATTCACACTCTCTTGTTCATGCGTCATCGGGTCAACTACCATCAACAATACTACATAACAGTCGTCGTATCATAATGACACTGCGACTCTTTAACGTCTAGTCGGTCGAAGACAAAAAAAAAGTTTTAAAACGTATGAAAGTCCGACAACGTTTGGACACTCTATGGATATTCTGAAAATATAAAAAGAAATTGGTGTGAAACCAAGAGTCTCATGCACAGCTGAGAGCCGGGCATAAAAAAAAATTTTACTATAGGGAATTTTATACCTCTTTCAGTACTATAAGGTATTCGAGCATTGTGAATGAAAAATATGTTTACGATCTCGTCGATCGAAATTTTTTTTTTTTTTTTTTTTTTTTTTTTGGGAAAGTCTGGTTAACTGAAAGTAAGTCCGTGATATGGTTTCGATTATAATGTCTTACTCTTTAAGTCCTTGGTGTGACATCTTGATTTGTGTCCCCGCCTATCTTCTACCTCGTACAAGTTATTACCAATGAATTGGCTTACACAAACCTTGATAAATTAAAGACAGAATTTCGCATTTAAATGCTTAGTTGCATTGCTTAAGACATGATTACGTTTGTAAATCTCATCGCCTACTTTGAAAGATATGTTCCTACTTCATAGATTATATGTTTTCTCATATGCCTCATGAGTTTTTATTAACGCTTGTTTTAAATACTAGTGAATGATGTTCATCTTGGCGACTTTGGGAAGCCAATCTATCTCCGAACAGTTCAGTCCACCCAACTCTCTCAGAAGACGATAATCTGCCCCATGTTCTATCATACGTTGTCCGAAAAGGGCTTCGTATGGGGACATTGAAAGAGTTGAATGCACTGTCGTGCGTAAAGCACTACTGATCGGAGACAGATGTGCATCCCAATCCGTCTGTCGAGGATTGACATACGACCGTATGGCCGCCAAGATGGAACGATTGACTCGTTCACTAGCATTTGACTGGGGAGCATACACCGCCGTCCGGTAGTGTTTGACCCCGAAAACATCAATGAGTTTTTGGAACTCCTTCGCAACAAATTGTGTACCATTATCAGAGAGAATGCTCTCTGGCACTCAGTAAATCAAGAAGATGTCATCTTTCAGGAATTTGACCACGCTCGCGGCTGTTGACTTTGCCAGCTCTCGATCTGGGGTACGGCCCGAGGAAGTCAACATATAAATGCTGAAACGGCCTATCCACCTCGAAACTGCTTCCTACATCTGCTCTTAACGTCATGTTCGCTGCTTTACTGGTTTTGCACGTTTCACACCGGTGCACGTACAGTTTGACCTGGGTGAACATTCCTGGCCAGTGAAATCTATCTTTCAATCTATAAATTGTCTTCAGCACCCCACCATGCGAAGCACGCGGCGGATTGTGAGCCAGTGAGATTAACGATTCCGTCATCTCTGAGGGAACCCACAACTTCCAAGTTAGGTCGTCGGCCAAGGGATTACCAACCGCATGTTTAGCGCGTTTGTATATATACCCTTCCGACACTTTGAGGTCAGGTAACCGTTCCTGTTCCTTCCTGATATGACTGATGATATCAAGATAACTTTCAGATTTAAAGGACGGATCCTCAAGATCGATGTGGAGTACCTCGGAAGTACCTATCTGTGGTAGACACGAAAGGAAAGCTGACACTGTCAACTCATCGTCTTCATATGCTCTAGACAGAGCATCTGGCACGACATTCAATGTTCAGTTCCTGTGCTCCACCACAAAATCGAAGCCTTGGAGACGCATACTCCACCTCGCTAATCTTCCAGTTGGATCCTTCATAGTCATCAGCCATTTCAGGCTGGAATGGTCTGTAATGACACGAAAATGGTATCCCTCAACATAAGACCTAAACATCTGGATACCTTCAAAAGCTGCTAAGCATTCGCGCTCTGTCACCGAATAGTTTCTCTGTGCAGCATTCAGTTGTCGGGAGAAGTAGTATATAGGCTGCTCCGCCCCGGATTCGTCCCGCTGACAGAGTACACATCCGATGCCAGTCGCGGATGCGTCGCAGAGAATGATGAATTCTTTGGAGAAGTCCGGATTGACTAGTACAGGTGCTGAAGTCAAAGCCTGTTTGATTTGCAGGAATGCTTCAATAGCTTCTGGCCTGCGCTTGAAGACTTTTCCCTTTTTCAACGTCTCTTAGCGAATCTCCGATACCAACCTGCCATACCGAGAATTCGGCGAAGTTGGCGAGTTGTGGTTATTAAAGGGAAGCTAGTAATAGCCGCGATCTTATCTGGATCAGCTTTCAAGCAACCCTGACCGACCTTATAACCGAGATAGTGAAGCTCATCAAAACAAAACTTCGACTTCTCAACGTTAATCGTCAATCCTGCATTCGTCAAACACTCTACGACTATCTCCAGAGTCTCCAGGTGTTCGTCGAAATCCTTCGACACAACCAATAGATCGTCCAAGTATACAAATACTTGATCTCGTAATCCGGATGGGATTACGCGACTCATCAGGTAATTCAAACTTTGTGCCGCATTACATAGACCGAAAGGCATGACCTTAAATTGGTACAGTGGTCGGCCAGGTACCGTAAAAGCGGTCTTCTCCCTCGAACTTTGCTCCAGCGGTATCTGCCAAAACGCATCCTTCAGATTATAGAAATATAACGTGTCTCTGTCAGACGTGCTAGCAGCCCCTCAATATGCGCAATCGGACGAGCATCTTTATTTGTTACGGAGTTCACCTTCCGAAAGTCCAGACACAATCGGTTCTTACCAGGTTTGCGTACAAGAACCACTGGGGAGCTCCATGCGCTGGAACTTTCCTCGATGACTCCCAACGAAAGCATGCTGTCCAATTCCGCATACATAAGGGTTTGTATCGCCGGAGATACGGGATAGTACCTTTGCTTTATAGGTACGGCGTCACCCGTGTCTATATAATGTTGCACTAGATTTGTCTTCCCGAGTCCATGGGCTGCGAAAGAAGGAAATCTACGAACAACTGCTTCTAGTCGTTTAGACTCTTCATCATTCAACTTTATTTGGTTGGTGGGTCTCTCATCTGGCCCACCGGTCGTAATTCCTGAAAGACCCGCAATTACCTGAGGTGCGATCTGGAACTTCTGCCAAAAGTCGACGCCTAAATATAGACGTTGGCTCAACGATGGCACAATGTAAAGATCAATATCTTTCGTCACTCCTTTGTATTGGATTGGGGTAGTAATCACTCAAACTATGGATTGCTTGTGTCCATCGGCCTTGGACACGGTAGTCTCTACCCTCCTTACCGTAGCGTTTTTGTCCCTCAGGTAGGGAAGTATGTCGGTGCCTAAGCAACTAATACTTGCCCCTGAATCAAGAATACCTAAAAAGTTATCACCGAATAAACTAACCCTCACATATGGTCGTGGGTCGTTAGACGCACGACGCTATGCTACGGTAAGTAGTCCGCTTCCGATGGAAGCGCTCCCTTGTCCGTCGTATCCGTTCGGATAATTCTGGAAAAGTGACGATCTTTCTACGCACTTCATTATAATTCCGTAACCTTTCATGGAATGGTTTACGGTATAACGTTTCAGTAAAATTATTCTTAAAATTCAAATTCGTATTTGGATTGGGCTCTTCATTCAAAATTGGGATTGTTCTACGATCATGATTATTATTATTTGGTAATTCATTATCAATTTGGTTCGGTCTTAAAATGGTAATTTTAGGAAGTTCAAGAGGCTTTCCGCTTAGACACTTGAACTCCGGGTAGGTCTAATCCTATCAAACCCCCCTGGTTGATGGGTTGTTCCTCCTCTCGTTTCCCGCTAAACATTTCAGACAAGTCGGGCTGTAAGCATCTGCCAATCCGCAGCGGAAACAAAAAACTTTATCAATTGGTTTTGCGCAATCGCGAAAACTATGGCCAAGAACTTGGCAATTCCAACATTTTTGTAGCTTACGATCCCTCTGGATCGCTTCAATACTGGTAGTGGGCAATGCCACTATTAGATCCTGACAAGGCTCCTCTACGATTTCGTTGACGAATCGCCTTGCAGGTGGACGTTGTGCATTTGGCACACAATTCGGACGGGAATTCTCATATTGAGATTGAGCTTTCTCAATAGCTCGACAATAATAGGCTAATTGCCTTAAACTAGACGGACTGTAGGTAATTAGAAGTTCGCTCATGCGCCTACGGACATTTGTTTTTATTATTTCTATAAGCTCCTTTTCAGGTCTGGGAACTCTCATCTTGGAGTTCAGGTGTAGAACGGCATCGTAAAAGTCATTGAAAGACTCGTCATTCAACATCTTACGATCTGACAGCTTCCTGAAGAGCTCCGTGTCAGTTTCTAGACTGCGGTATTGTTCTCCCAAAGCAGTCTTCAAAGCATCCCACGTCGTGTGCTTATTACTTTTCAGGTACACCCAGTACCATGACTCTACGGACCCTGACACGAATTGATAGAAGTGCATTCTGATTTCCTCCCTGATTTGCAGCGAATGCATTCGAGGCGGAACAGAAAGTCGTCGACCGACATGTTCCGACCATCTAACTTCAAACCCCATTTGTGAAACTGATGATTTTGGTTCACAGACGTAACGTTTGAAGGTGGTGGCCTATGTGGTGAGGAAGTCGAAGTATCATCAAGGTTAAACGCATTTAAGCGTGTCATAAATTCGTCCAAATTCGAGCCTAGAGGCATTTGAGCTGGATTAACTTCCGGCATGGGAGGTACTCTAACGTGCTCGTAATTGGGAGTGGCTCTATCAGCCAATTCTTCGTCGACTGGCATATAAGCGGACGGAACATTTCTGGACGTCGTTGGTCCAGGAGGGACATTAAGATTAACGACACGTGTAGTGTCTGGGTTGGCTAAATTAACTTGCCGCGTGACCTTTTGTGTTGAAGTAGCATTTGGAGGTACAAGTAGCATAGGACGTACAGCTGGTTGAGTGGTTTTGACGGTGCGGCTTTGGAGTAGCTGAGCAACCTGCTCAAGCAAACGTGCTTGGCTTCTAGCTAATTCTTCTGCCATAAATTGTCTATCGTTGACTCTATGCAGATCAATAGTAGCAGAAAGTACCTGCTGAATGTACGCTGAATGATCAGCTGCATCTTGGCGGAGCTGCTCTTCAGCTGCTTCCAACTCCCCATCGTCTACTACAATGCTTCTCTCGATGGTATTATTTTCTGCTTGGTTGTCTCCGTCGTCTGACTGGTTATCAACCACATCACCTTGGTTACGACCAGGTTTGGGTCTCGGTGCCCCAGGAGCCATGACGATAAAGTCTTTGTACTTTGAAAAGTAAGTACTTCTAATAGCTCGCTTACGACCTGTGCCGCTCATTCAACCGTGATAATAAACAGACGGACAATTACCGACGTGTAATTCGAAAGTTCAGAAAAAGGTATTGTAGCCCGTGAGAAATTCTTCGAACGGATACTACTCAAGTAATATAACAATACAATTAAAAAAAGAAAGTCAAGTATATATGTGTGGAAAATTTCAAATATACCGTGAGCAAAACCTCAAACGGATATTTTCAGAGTATATAACTTAGTGAGAATTGTAATAAAGAAATTAATAAAGTACTTAATAATAAAAGTTTCTGATTATATGTCGTCTATTGAAGACACTACTTCAAACGTGTTTTCAGAAATCCTAAATTCAACTGGATACTTAAATGTATTCTTAAAAAGAAATATAATATATGTTAATAAAAAAAAAGAATATTAGATATACTTAATTATATCAAGAAAAATTCAATATTAGAAATCAATAATTAATCGTGTTCAACAACTAACTTCACATTATATGATCTAACACTATAAACTGCAAGTGGGCTCTATCCCAAACTATAACTAAATGCGGGCACTATCCCAAAAATTCATAAGCTGTAATCTGTAAACTGTAAACGGGCTCTATCCCAAAAGACTAAATGGTGGGCTCTATCCCAAACTTACACGACAATCAAGCAGTTACGTCTCAACTTGATTGACGGAAACTCAAAAAAAAATCAATACTTAACTAAAGTTATCTCTCAAAATAACTAAATGTCTCTAAATTGTATTTCATAAAAAGATTCGGGAGAGGGTAACCCTCCCTTCTTCAGGACAAGGTGTGTGTGTGTGTGTTTCGGTTCTTCAACTAAACCGAATCAAACAAAAAAAATTTTAATAAATGTATCAAAAGGACAATTTTAGTGTGTGTAGACATAGTAAAACTTTACGGCGTTCTCTTGTAATAGTCAAGGCAATTTCTTCTAAACGATAAGTTGTTCAGGTATGTGAAGATAACATTACGCTACTGCTGACGTACATCGGGTATAAAACTCCAACTACCGGTTAGCGCTTCATGTCCCAACACATCTACCATCACTTCCTAACATCTATCAAAAACGACTGAAAACTTCTACAACATCAATCTGGGTAGCAATAATAAATAAAAGAAACATGTTAATTTGTAGTTGAAAAAAAATTGGGTCGGCCTTGAGCGAGTGACCAGCTTCTGCAGCTGACGTGCGTCAGGCAAAAAGCTCCAACCACCTGTCAGAAGACCTGCTCATTCTACTCTCGTTCGACCGGATTCTCAGACATCACATTCAAGACATTATCTACACCTCAGCTACTGACGATCAAGCAAAACTACAGCTCAATCTGGACAGAGATCGAAGACATATCTAAGTGACAAGAGGTAGAGGATAATTAGGTAGACCTAATGCAACAGCTGACTCAGGATAATGTCACCAAACCACTGGACAAAATAGTTGCTACTCTGCTAACCCCGATGTGTTCCTCCATCTAAGAAACCTGAACAACAAAAAAAACTTTAACTCAAAAAACTGAAAAATTTCGAAAAAAAATTCTCAAAAATCTTAACTTCTTTCTACGTCACTCTGAATCGACCTAACTTTAATCAATTCTAATCTAAACTTCTCTGGCTTATTCGGGCTTCACGTTGGGTGCCATCTGTAACGTAAAAATAATGTTATTAAAAGAAAAATTTGAACTGCCAACAGACACTGGACCTCTTCACCTAAATATCCTATGGATACCCAAGTTCCAAACCGATACCCATTGACAACACAAACCGAAGAGGAAGCCAGAAGAGACAAGAACCCCCAAAACCTCCTGGAATACCAAGGAACAGATTCTCCGTCATCAACCTCCCATGTATCGGCGTATCTAGTATCCCTAAATCGATATACTTACACTTCGCTAACATGGCATCTTGCTCTTCCCACTCCTCTTCCCTTCTTTCTAATTTCACATCCATCCCCATCACAGAAGCGAGAACCATCCACCAGCCTACCATAGGTACTGACTACAAAGTCCCGTAGAACAGCCTAGAGGGTACCTGATAGCATGTTCACGCCTATCCGCTGCAAGTGCTAGATGTTCTGCTCGCAGCTGGTTCACACAGTAGCCTACACCTAAAAACCAAGGACCCTACTTATATCCCCACAAACGTACCTAAACTTGTGATGCTAATTCAATATCCATGGCTTCGATTTTCCGGAGACTCTACTCCAGTCTGCACCATTGTGCTTAGTTGACGTCATCTGAATTCGCGTGAATGGGATGGAAGCAACCCCTCGCCGGCAACGCCCCCTTTCTCACCGGCTACCCGTTGAGAGTAGTCGATGGGAACGGCATGCGACAACGTAGGGTCGAGGTCGAGATCGACCGTCGCGGTGGCTGGCAGTACCCTAGCCTCAACCAGCTCAGCCAGGCCGTGGGCACTTGCTCCGGGATCTACCTGACCGGTGTTACCTCTTATTTTTCACTGCCGACCGTTGAACTTCTGATGTGCAAGTTCGAATAATAAATGTTGATATGCTTATTGGCCCTCATAACGGTTGAAGCAAAGACATGTAAGAATTGATTGAAAAGAAAAAGTTGATTCAAGATCGCACCTCCTCCTAACAAAGAGTGAAATCGTAAATCGAAAGTACAGATTTCAAGGTTGAAATTATTCTACTAACCCAGTAAACGCGACACGTAAGAATTTCAATGCAAGCAAGTCATAGAAGTTCGTGACTGCTGTGGCATATTATTAACTTCCGCCACTTTTGCTGCCACGGTGATGAGCAAAAGGTGGAAGAAGAGGTGTCTAACTATGTGGGGAGGGAGGATCTAAGGTGGTAAGCAGATCCCCCTGGTCTCACAACCCGCCCAAAACGATCACAGAAATCATCTCTTCTGATCTCGACCTTGGCTGTCCCCGGACCTATGAGTCCCCATGACTCAAAAAAAAACGATTATCGGCAGCCCCTGATGCTTGCTTACAAATCTACTCTACCAAAACCAGGTCCCTAACATCAAAATTTCATCAAGTTTTGACATTGTACCAAACTACATTATTTTTGCACACACACCAACCTGTCCCATTCCAAAGGATTTGCAAGGGTTACCACCCTCCCTATAAATAACTTAAACTGCCATCCTGAAAATTCTGTAATATCTTCAAGAAAACTTCAAAGAAATAAATTCAACTACATAAGATTCTGTAATCGTTATAAATGTATGTCTTATTTATTAAAGATATCCAAAACAAAACTATCTGACTCTGTACCCGCGAGAGTGATTAAAAATTCTTATATTCAACAAAAGAAAGAAAAGGTAGGATACTCAAACAAGAAGTAAGACGAGACATAAGTAAATGGAGATAATCAAGGCTTCCCACCCAAAGATATATAGGTAGTTCAACAATATCAAAAAAAAGTACCATATATGTATGAATCCAGTTCGCATCCATACATATAATCGATCATAAAAATAATGTCAATATAGCGAAAAATAGTTATGTTATTATATGTTCAAATAAAAGTGTAATATCATGCATAATATTTTCTACCAATGGGGTAGTTAATAACAATAAATCAATTTACGTCGTTCCGGAAGTGCGCTCCTGAAAGTTCGTGTAAAAAATGTATGTTATATATGATATGTTATAGCTAATATTGACAATAATTTATCGTATGATGGCCCCTTTATAATTCGCTACGATGAGCTGAAGAGCGAGTGTAGATGGGTTAACATTGCACCTATCTATGGTAGTGCTTGCCTTGGCGCGAAGGGTTTGTCTTAGATACGACCGACACAATCAACGAAGTGCGGTGCTAAGCTATATGTTTAACGCGCCGAAAGAATATGACAAGAGTGACGAAACGCAACAAAAGCGAAACAAAATCAATACAAATACCAATAGTGGGGATTAAAAGTGAGTGAGATATTATAATTAAGTAAATATTCAAAGCCAAAAGCTCTAACGTAATTCAAAATTATAACCGCAACGTTAAATGAGTTTACGGATGGTCGCTACCGACGCTCGAGTATGATGTCTTAAAGACCAAGTAATAGTATTCGTGTTAACGAAGTGGTTTGTCCCGAAGACCGATTAAATGGATACCCGATTCCGGGATGATCAATCTAATCAATTGATTTCGATAATCCGTTTTGACCAATGGAGAAGAGATATGATCTGATGAAACGTACCCGTAAAGTAGGTATTATTTTTCGCGTATATCTGAACTACGACAATAAACTTTGATAATTAATGTATTAAACTCCCGTCACTAATTGATCACGATTACAAAATGATTACAACACGATAACAATACGATAACAGTAAACAAAAATATCTTGAAGACTCGGTCAAAAATGAAGATTTGGATTTTCTTTTAACCACAACTAGCGATTCACGTCCCATGGACACTATTGATTCCAATGCATTTTTAAAATTAAATATATACGATACCTCAATATCTTTAATCTAGTCATGCATGCAATAAAAACTCTAATAATGCACTAGGGTGGAGGAGGCGTGAGGTCCTCTCACCTTAGTTTCGATTGTATAATCAAGTGTATGCGTAAAACCACCGTCCGTGGTTGCTTAAGCGTTAACCGCTGCGTGGACGAAGCAAATTTTGGAGTGGTCAGAGCTTCTCTACTCCCACTCAAATCACAAATAAGAATCAAGAAAAAGTAAAATATATCTTTGTTACCTGGGTTCTATTGGAATTATAGCATACTATAGGTCACTTAAATACATTTATTTATAATTTCCGGAACTAATGCTCCTAGGTGTGTTAAAGATGAGGTGATTCTGTTTCTTTCCACGTGGCTCCAATAGAGAATCTGTATTGGAGTTGTAGATTCGATGGGGACTGGCATCCATGCGCCTGCATGCGCCAAACGTCCAATGGATCCGATAAAAAATGCTCCTTCTATTATACGAAGGTGTCTTCAGCCTTTTCGTGACTGGGTGTCCGGGTATGTAACGACTAATTGTTGGGCCTAGCAGCCAGTGTTGTAACAAGGTGTCCGCATGACACGATAGTAAAATAAAGTATAATTGAGTGAGGATGAGGAGATATCCTGGACAATGACGTGGCCGTCGGCGAGCTGGCGAGTAGATCAACGCCGATCGGTCGCACGTGGGTGTGGTGTATAGCCTATGGACTATGTCCTTAACGCAACGTAGGCACGTGCGCAGTGATGGCTTGGAGTGGTCCACAAAAAAAAATGAACTGACGACGAACACTTCATGGACTTTAGCACAATTAGTGCTGGGTAATATATTTCAATATAAATACATCGGCGTATACATTGGGCCTGCACATGCGGGCAGAATATATGTGTATACTAGTGCAAATCCACAATAAAATGATATGGTGGAAATCCTTCTGAGTAGATAAAATGAAAAAGAAAGGCGCAGCCTCGCCTGCCCTATCCAATTGGGGTAATTGTAATTTGCAATGCTCCTACTGGATGGAATCCCCAAAGACCTACAGAAAAGAAAATCACACTTTTAGTGTCTTAGCCATGTGGTATTACCTGGTCTCTATTCGTCACAGCAATTTGAGGAGTTTGACTTGATGAATAAAAGAAATTCTTGCTACTCTTACCTCAGTTTAGATGAATCCAATTGAATTTTCTTTTATAAAGATGAGTATTTCCAAATGCATGCGCAATTGGAAAACTTTATTGTTCTCCGTAGAGAAAAAAAATATATAGGCGCGGCTCTGCTGCGTAAAAAAAATTTTACGGTTCTGTAATGGAGTTGCTTACGCTCCAAAGTCTGTCTTCTAAATGAAGTCCACAGACAATTCTCACTTCCCCAATAGTCTATTCCAGGTAGCCGTTCCAGTTTCGTTTCCTTTTTCCAGGTAGCCGTTCCAGTTGACATGGCGAGTTAGATGGACTGAAGTAACGAATGTTAACGTTCTGTTCACACTGCATTATTTCTGCCAAGACATGAGTTACACGTATAATCGTGTGTTATGATAAAAATTTGAACGGAATGTCATAAACTGAGGCTCTGGTTGCACTATAGGATATGGATTTTGCTTGGTGAGTAAAATGCTGGTGACAAAAATGCTGAGTTGTCAATGACTTTTCAGAGTAAATGGTTACCACTAGGCCACGGCCTAGTGAACAAACATCGTGTTATTTATGTCATATTATCAGGACAGACCTGCGATGGCGACATAAAATTTCGAGTAGTGGGCTGACAGCTTAGTCGTAGGTTCAGATTGACAATTTTGAGTAAATAATCGGCCGCATCGACTATTTTCTTCCAATTCGGTTCTCTGACAGCTATCTGTCAGTTTGGTGTTCCCAACATACGATGTGACGTGACTGTCACCACTTCCTGCAAAATTACTTAGTGTGACCACTACGTTTGTTAATTTAGTGTATACACTACCTAATCCAAAATAACGAGTACTTGTCTCATGAGGTCCAATTTCGCTTCCATTGACTTAATGGAAACCAGACCTTACTGGAAGTCTGATTGGTAGGGGAAAATTTGTGGATTATGGTTTTGAAGTGGAGTCCAATTCCTAAAATGGCTTCTTGTCTGTGGAACCTTCTCTGGTGGAATCCATCGGGTGCGTTCAGCACATTGCGAGTAAATTTGGAGTTTCGCACATAGATGGCACCAGTGACAAAATACTTTATGCCAGTGTTTGGCGAGAAAGTTTTCCCCACACACTATAGTAATAATCAACCAACAAGAATATATAAATAAAACCATAACATTCTTTAACAACAACAACATACAAAACTTACAAAACGACCCTACAAAACAATTCGTCAAAGATATCAACCAAGCAATAAACAATTGTAAGCACATATTAATAAATACCAATAAACTTAAATTCAAACAAACAAAAGCACATTCACCAATGTTCACAGGACTTCCTAAAATACATAAACCTGGAATACCGATAAGACCACTAATCAATTACAAAACTGCACCATTTTATAAAATTTGCAAAAGAACTCCAAAAACTAATCAAAACCAATATAACAAATATATAAAGAACAACAAAAGTATAAAAATTTCACCGAATTCATAAACAAAACAACATGTACACGAACATTCCAATACAGCACACAACCAAAATATTTAAAGAAAACCTAACAACAAGAAATAAATTAAACCAACAACAAATACACGAACTCATAACAATTTTACAAATAACACTTAAACAAAACTACTTCACTTTTAATAACAAATACTACACTCAAAACGAAGGATTAGCAATGGGTTCTCCACTAAGCGGTTTGATGGCAGACATATACCTTAATTACTTTGAAAACAAATACGTATTGTCAGATCTAAATCCACACAAAAATAGAATACGTCGATGATACTTTCATCATTTTTGATGGAACCCAAAGATTTTTATATAATATAAATATAAACATCAAATTCACCACAGATATAGAAACAAATCCCTCCATCGACTTCTTAGACCTTAACATTTACAAAAACAACCATAGATTAAATTACAAGATATATAGAAAGCCAACAACAACCGACCTAACAATCCATAAAAACTCACACCATCCACATTCACAAAAAATGGCAGCATATCATGCATTTATCAATCGTCTTTCAAACATCCCAATGACGAAAAAATATTATGATGAAGAAAAAGATACAATTAAACAAATAGCAACAACAAATGGGTTCAGTGCTAACATGATTGACCAGCTAATAACTACAAAAGAAGAAAAAGAAATTAAGAACTGTAACGTAAAAATAATGCAAATTTGAAAATTAAAAGAAAAGTTTATGAAACCGCAGACACCAGACCTCTTTACCCCCAAATATCCTATGGATATCCAAGTTCCAAAACAATGCCCAGGAAGAGACAAGCACCCCATACATCCTTGACTCCCATACCAAGGAAAAGCATCTCCATCGTCCTCCGCTTGTGTATCGGTGTATCTAGCACCCCTAGTTTAGAAATACTTACACTTCGCTAACACGGCCTCCTACTCTTCTTACTCCTCTTCCCAATCTTCAAATTTCCTATCCATCCCCATCACAGAAGCGAGAACCATCCACCAGCCTACCATAGGTACTGAATACAAAGTCCCGTAGAACAGCCTAGAGGGTAACTGATGGCATGTTCACGCCTATCCGCCACAAGAATTAGATGTTCCCCTTGTAGCTCCTGTAATCTGCAGCCTACACCTGAAAACCAAGGACCCTACTTAAATCCCCCACGAATGTACCTAGACTTGAATTGCTGTCTCAACAGTTCTCGAATGAATTCCCAGAGATTCTACTCCAGTCCGCACCTGCAAGTCTAGTTACAATCATCTGTTTCTGTGCCAAAGGGATGGAAGCAACCCTATGCCGGCAACGCCCCCTTTCTAACTAACTATTTGTTGAGAATAGCCATCCAGAACGGCATGCGACAACGTAGGGTCGTGGTTGAGATCAACCGTCGCGGTGGCCGGCAGTACCCTAGCCACGATTAGCTCAGCCAGGCCGTAGGCACTTGCTCCGGGATCTACACAACCGGTGTTACCTCTTATTTTTACCTGCCGACCGTTGAATTCAAGATGTGCTAATTCGAAAAAAATCCATCAAAACTGTCGTGGAGATGTCAGAACAAACGTCAATCAGCAAGAAACGTCAGCTGGCCAGGGAACATCATCAGGTGGAAACACAATGAAAATACGTGGTTGGGACTCAGGAGTAAACGCCACAGCACATTTAAACGCAAATAATAATTATACCAATTAGGTAGATGCCGTCTGCCAGAATATAAATTTAGTAAACATTAGAATATTAAGCTACAATATAGCAGGTTTAAATAATAAGATAAATAGTTTTGATTTTTTAAATTTTATTAATGAATATGAAATTTTTATTGTTACTGAAACTCATGTTACTGTAGAACACAATACGAAATTTGAAGCATACTTCCCAAATCACAAAATTAAGTGGCAACCAGCTATTAAAATCAATAGAAAAGGAAGGGCTAGCGGTGGATTACTGATGGGCTATAAACCAAATATAAAAGGGGTTGAATTCGTTTTTAAGAACATTGAAGGTTTTTTTTTTATCTCGAAATTATGTGGTGTATCTATATGGTCCTAGTTGTTTGGTATAAGAGCGTACCACGCTAGTATATTGGGAGCGTACTACGCTTTAATGGTAAGGCGATGTCTCGCCGTAATGTTCCTTGAAACAAAAATAAATAATCTAAGCAGTGCTGCTATTTCGAGTATTAATTTAAGTCTGTTTTTATTTTCAGTTTAATGTTCCTTAAATACATAATTCATAACTGTTATACTTATCTTCTATCTTACTTCTACATTTTCATAATTACTAACAATGTTATTCTTAGCTCCTATTGGTTGTAACATAAAATAGGATCTTATTTCTATTGAGTGACATTCAGTGCAATCGAGTGTATTGCTATTCAAAATTATTAATGTTGTGTGATGACACACTCGATTGAACTTAACATGTTTTGTCACTCGTTTTGTGTTTGGTTTGAGAGCAGTGGCAGTGCATATGTGGGTACACACTACACCCTCACCCTTAAGAAAAATTTTAGGGAATAAAGTTGGTTAACATAGGTAGTATAATATCATATATATATATTTTTTTTTTTTTTTTTTTTTTTTTTTTTTTTGTTTTTTTTTTTTACAAAGTTTATATAATATGAGTTTATGAGCTAAAATTTTGATATTTATTAATAAATTATAATGAAGAAAAATTTTTTTGTTTTAACGTTTTGTATTGTTTTCTATTGGTTTCTTAGTTTATAGGGCTTAAGAAGATTGTTATGTATTTCTTTATTTATTCCATTTTTATCAATTACTGAATTTACTCCTTTTCTTTCTATTATTTTGAATGGACCAATATAAGGTGCTTGACTTTTCTTTCTATTTTCTACTTTTAGCAATACTAAATCACCTACTCCTAGATCTAACCTATTATTGTATTTCTTATTTTCTGTTGCTGTTCTTTTTTCTTTTATAGTTATTGTCATTTCTCTGGCCTTACTTAGTGCATGATGTAACCTGGTTTTTAACTCATTGGCATAATTATCGTAGTCATAAATTTTTGTTTTATTATTTAGCGTATCTGTCGGTAAGCAGGGTACTTTGCCATAAATGAGTTCGTAAGGTGAATACCCAGTGTCTATATGTGGTGTTGTATTGTATGCAAACGTAAAATATGGAACCCATTCGTCCCATTCATTATCATTGACATTTGATAATAAGAATTCATTGAGTGTCCGATGGTTTCTTTCAAGGGCACCTATAGTTTGATGGTGGTATGGAGAAGAGAATGTTTGTTTTATCTTTAAAAGTGAACATACGTTGTTCATAAGTTCGTTATTGAATTCTGTACCTTTATCTGATTTTAGAATCTTAAAGTGTCCATATCTAAGAATAAATTCTTCTACTAAAGTCTTTGCTGTTGTTGTTGCGTCTTTTGATGTCATCGGATATGCGACGACAAATTTGGTAAGTTCGCATTGCATGGTTAAAATATATCTTTTATTATTTGATATTGGTAAAGGTCCGACTGTGTCAATTGACACCACTTCAAAACTGTTGCCTGGAGTGTCTGTAATCGTTTGTGGTTCTATTGTGTGTTTTGTTTGTTTATTTCTTGCACATGAATCACAATTTGTTATGAATTGCTTTACCATTTGACTCATTTTTCGCCATACGTATCTTTGTTTTAATTTTATTAGTGTTTTCCGTATACCTAGATGTCCTCCGTGTGCAGAGTTATGGAATTCGTCAATTAGTTTGTATTTAGTTAAATCATCAAATATTTGTTTTGGGGCATTATAAATTATTATTTTTAGCTTAGGATTCTGGCCATTTATTTTTATCTTTGCATATGTTTCTTTGAATTTATCTTTTTCAAAATGCTTAAATATTTCATCATTGCTCATAAGGGCTAGCTCGTTTATATTTTCTTTATTCATTCTGGATACTAATTTCTTCAGAGTCGACTCTAGTGTCGCTGAATTATCATTAGGTCCCGTATACGTATACATATTATTATCTTTGTTTATTTCTGATGCAAGCTTCCTCGGGGTCGAATCTGGATTCGCCGATTTATCACTGCATCGCACGTGCACAAAATTTTCATCAATATTTATTTTTGAATTCCTAGCATTTTTATCAATATTAAATTTTAATTTATTTATATTTTTGACGTCATTAATGGATATGCATTCCCAGATTTGAAGTTGTACATGCTTCTCTTGAGAATTGCATTTCTCCTTGTTGTTGTCCACATTCATTTTGTTGGACATCCCCCTTGTGATAACTAAAGACTAATGTTCTTTTGACGGTTTTCCTCGATTTCGGTCGGTATCATTTGTTTTAATAAGTCTGAGTCGATTTTTATTCTAGATAGAGCATCTGCGTTTGATGGTCCCTAAGGAATGTATTTCTTCATTGGTTTTATCTGTGAGTTTGCATTTTTCTTCTGGGTAATATTCTTCATTCACTAGCTTACTTGTCATTTTGCAGATCGATTTGTCTGCACTCGTTTCTATTAAAAATGTCATATTTTTATTTTTGTGTTTTGCAACAATAAAATTTGTGTTGCTATCCGATATTCTATATACTTTTAATTTTGGCTATCTGGAATGTTCGGGTATTCCAAGCCATGTTCGTTTCCCTCTTGTCGTTCATTATGTAATAATCGTATTTGCTTTCTCGTATTTCTGAATTGGCCTTGATGATGGCTTTGTTTATTGTTTCTTGGAGCATTTTGTGTTTGGTTATTGTTCCAGTTATTATGTCGGTTGAAGTGATTGTTGCGGGTATAATTTCGATTTTGGATGTTGTTGTTGTATCGATTTTGATTCATGTTTCTTTCAAATCTGTTACGGTCATTGCCTTGTTGATTAAAGTTTTGTATGTTTGGATTGTTTGTGTTTTGTGTGCTGTGTCTATAGTGCGTTAGAATTTGTTTTGTCTAATTTTATTGCCAGGTTTGCTGCTTCTGTCAATGATTTAGGTTGAGATGCAAAAACAGTTTGTTTTATGTTGTCGTTAAGACCATTTTTGAAGATATTTAAACTGTAAATGTCGTTCATTTTTCTTATCACCTTCTTTTCTTCATTTGTAACATTGTTACC
Source organism: Platycheirus albimanus (assembly GCA_916050605.2). NCBI lineage: Eukaryota > Metazoa > Arthropoda > Insecta > Diptera > Syrphidae > Platycheirus > Platycheirus albimanus. The sequence goes on along the minus strand of OU696696.1, from coordinate 135,581,825 downwards.
TAATACTTTTATCTGTAGATTATTTAAATCAGCTATAGTATTGAGTAATTTATCCCTAAATGACGTTACTGAAAGATTTCTTTGACTAAAATTCGATAAGGTATTTTGAATTTGAGGAATGGTTGTTTTTACATTAATTGCTAGTTTTACGTGAAAAACGAATTCTATTAATTGCTGTGTGCAAGTGGTTTTTAATCCCTTGTTGATTATCTCAACTATTTTAAGAAATCTATCTAACTCCTTGAAATTTCTTGAAAACATTGGGATTGCTTTCATAGCTATTCCTAAATCAAAATCTGCCATTTTTTTTGTTTATTTCTTTTTCTCTTTTAAAAACTAAATTGTGATCCTCTAGTATCTTCTTAGTAGTATTATATATAGCTTCAAATTCTAATTTAAGTGCTTTGTTATTTTCATTTTCTTCACTATTTTCTAAATTATTAATTTTTCTTTAAGATTTCCTATTTCGCTAATTTTTGTTTAAACTGTTTCAAATTCATAAGGTCTACCTGAACTGTTCTTAATATTTGAGAGAATAGTTTCTAAGATGTTTTTTAATTCTTGCATTTGGGTAGATAAGTGAAAAGTATTAAAAATATTTTTTGATTGTTGTTGGTATTAAATAAATTTTTTTTTTTTTTTTTTTTTTTTTTTTTTTTATACATTAGTTATTTGATTTTTGTGTTTATGCACATAATTCTTAAAATATTTGTTTATTTTATATGCAGCGTAAAGGAAGGTCATGATAACTGCGGCTGTTGCCACTGATTCAGGAATTATTGGCATGTTTATTTCCTCCTGGACGTTGTTGTTATTGACTATTGTTTCCGGTCTGCTTTGGCTTTTTCCCATAGTGCTGTTTCTTCGATTTGTGGTTTGGGTTTTTTTTTTTTTTTTTTTTTACGCTTCTATAGAGATGGGCTTTGGTCCGGCGTTGATTGGAGTCGGGATGTATTTTTTTGTTGGCGGGGTTGAACCTTCGGGAATGTATTCTTCGATTTTCTTGTTCTTCAGCTCTGCCAGATACTTTTCCCGCTTCTCTACAATGCTATCGAGTTCTAGCTGTGACATTTGGTATTTTGCAGGATCGCCATGTGGTGTATCTATATGGTCCTAGTTGTTTGGTATAAGAGCGTACCACGCTAGTATATTGGGAGCGTACTACGCTTTAATGGTAAGGCGATGTCTCGCCGTAATGTTCCTTGAAACAAAAATAAATAATCTAAGCAGTGCTGCTATTTCGAGTATTAATTTAAGTCTGTTTTTATTTTCAGTTTAATGTTCCTTAAATACATAATTCATAACTGTTATACTTATCTTCTATCTTACTTCTACATTTTCATAATTACTAACAATGTTATTCTTAGCTCCTATTGGTTGTAACATAAAATAGGATCTTATTTCTATTGAGTGACATTCAGTGCAATCGAGTGTATTGCTATTCAAAATTATTAATGTTGTGTGATGACACACTCGATTGAACTTAACATGTTTTGTCACTCGTTTTGTGTTTGGTTTGAGAGCAGTGGCAGTGCATATGTGGGTACACACTACAATTAAATCCAACTACCATATTTTATCATTGGTTCCTGTATATTTAAACTGCACTAGCTGGGATAGACATTTTAATATGCTTGAAGACAACTTGTATATTACCGATCTTAAAAACATCATGCTTATTGGCGACTTCAACGCAAGAACTGGATCAAACGAGAGTGAATTTAAACCTCCAAACTTAAGCCTCCGTCGTTCAAGAGACGATATTCTAAACAGAGAAGGAAGGAAAATTATTGACCTCTGCAATTCGTTCGGACTAAGTATTTGCAATGGAAGTACACAGGGAGACGCTGATGGAGACTACACCCTCATCGGTCCTCAGGGCAACTCAGTAATTGATTATGCTATTGGTGAATGGTGATTGGTGCATGCTTATGGATAATTTCGAAGTTCTGTCGCAGATTCACTCCGATCATCTTCCTATCCAAATGTCGATTCACGTGCCAACGACTCTACAGCACGATGTTTTGTTACCTACAACACTTACAAAATACAAATGGAAACAATCGATCGCAAATATTTACGCCACAACTTTAGAAAACAACATCTCACGACAGCTAGTACCGTCCTCCACATATTTTAGTCTCTCCAAACTTGATGACACCATAGCAACCTCGATACCAACCACTTTCAAGATGCAAAATTTTAACAATACTACTCCTCGTGAGAAATGGTTTGGCAAAGACTGCTCTGAGGCTAGGAAAAAATCATTTGCTTGGTTAAAGCTTTTAAGAAAGTACCCTCAAAGTCTATTTCTCAAGCGTGAATACTTATCTTCAAACGAAATTTTAAAATCCTTATTTAAAACAAAGCGTCAATTCTACTTCGAAAAAATTGCACAGGATCTTTCAAGTTGCAGGAATGCTTCTTAATTTTGGACAAAAGTGCGTCTTATAAACAACGGTAAGAAACTACAGCAACCCACTCTACCGCTTGATCTAAAAGATTTAAGGGAACATTTTGAAAATCTCACAAAGGACAAGTTTTCTTCAACTTTTCAATTTGCTGTCCCTTTCCATATAAACGAAGCCTGGGACTCTCCTTTTAGCCACTTAGAGGTAAAAACAGTGTTGGATGAACTGAAAAACAACAAAGCTCCGGGATCCAATGGAATACCCCCTGAATTTTACAAGTTCAGCACACCTCTATTCGTGGAAAATTTTATTCTAGCGCTAAACCAAGCTTTTGATCATGGGTGCGTCCCAAGTTACTTTAAGGATTCCATCGTAACTCCGATATTCAAGAAAGGTGACCGCTCAGTTCCTGCAAATTATAGAGGAATTTTCTTGCTGAACTCATCAATGAAAATTTTAACAAAGCTTCTCTTCAATAGACTCTACAGCTGGGTTGAAGCTAACAATCTCCTGGGTGAATCCCAAGCTGGGTTCCGCAAAAACTATTCGACTATAGATCAAATCTACACACTCAGTAGCATTGCAGACATTTTTATTAAAGCCAAAAAGAAGTTATACGCCTTCTTTATAGACTTTAAAGCAGCCTTCGACACCAGAAAAGCTCTTATGCTTAAGCTATACAGCGAAGGTGTGTCAACGAAATTTGGACGTATTTTGGAAGCATTGTATGACTCCACAACATCAGCGCTCACATTCAACAACCATCTATCAGAACCATACGAGGTGGAAATCGGTGTAAGACAAGGATGTAATTTAAGCCCCCTTTTGTTTGCCCTCTTCATAGACGACATTGAGGACGTGTTACAGGGTGGAGCAAGAGTCACTGCGAATCTGCTAATGAAATCCTTGAATTTTGCGGACGACATCGTGATACTTGCTGAAACGCCTGGAAGCCTCCAACTAATGATTAACAGAATTGCTGAGTACTGCCATAAATGGAGGCTTCAGGTAAACCTCAGTAAATCGAAGGTTATGATATTTCGTAACGGTGGTGGCTCAAATTGTCGGAATGAAAAGTGGAGATTCGACGATAACGAAGTTGAAGTAGTAAATAACTACGATTACCTAGTAGTCAAAATATCGAGAAATCTTAATCTGAGAAACCATATGGCAGAAAAACTTGCTAAATCAAAAAAATGCTCTTAATGCAACGTGGAGGTTGGTTATGCATAATAAGGACGTCAATTTTAACTCCAAGTTTCGAGTTTTTGAAACAACAGCAAAGGCAGTTATGTGCTACGCTGCACAGGTATGGGGTCACATCGAATTCGACGAGGTAGAAAATCTTCTGCGATATTTTCTGAAAAGAACGTTGAAGCTCCCAAGCAGTACTGCAAATCACATTCTCATGCTCGAGGCGGGTTTGCCTCCGGTATTTATTTCAACACTGAAAATGCAGGTGGATTACATATTGAAAACGTTAAATATGGACGAGAACAGGCTGCCCAGAAAATTAACTATGGTTATTTTTAGAAAGAAATTATCTTGGTTCGAGACTTGGAGCAACTTAGCTTCCCATTGCGGCCATCAACTTACTCTCACTGTAAATAGCGTCAGCGCTGTAGATGTAAAAAAAAGAGAGGAGTTCGTAACAAGAGCAAGACAGTCAACAAATAGACGTATTTATGCAATGCTCGACTACAACCTTTCATCCAAAAGCTATTTCAAGGAAGAGTACTCGACCGCCCTCATGTCACTCGTTTTAAAAACAAGAGGAGAGTTGCTGCCACTCAACTTTATAACACACAGAGATGAACGCCCAGAAATCTGCAGTCTGTGTAATCAAGGAGAAAGAGAAAACATTTACCACTTCCTTTGTAGATGCCCTATCTTAATGGAAACCCGAAGGAGCGTTTTCGGGATGATCTTACTCGGTGAAGACGAGATGTTCAGTATTCTCAACTGAGCTGATTGGAAAATTTTATTTCAGTTTGTCAAGCTTGCACTTTCCTACAGAAAACAAATCATTGAAGAACTTTTTTAAAAATAAATTTCATACAATAACTCTTCAAAGTTTACAATTGTCAACTGGCAGACAGCTTAGGCCATGCTCGATAATGTTAGTATATTACTATAAACTGTGTTAAACTTAAAGAAAAATAAAACATTTATTAATCTTAAATCTAAATCTAATTCGAATATGATGTTGAAATGCTTAAGGGCCCTCATAGTCTACAAAGAAAAGATTAATGTGAATTGAATGTAAAGAAAAATTGGTTCACGGACGCACCTCATAACAATTGTAGAGAGTGAACGTAGACCGAAAGAGAGAAATCGCGGTTGAATTATCATATCAACCCGTAGAACAAAACATGTAAGTATTTTGAAAGCAAGCAAACCATAGATGTTGGTGGTTGCAATGGCGTCTGTTATCTTCCATCCACTCTGCTACCTCGATGCTGCGCAGAAAGTGGAGGATGAGGTGTCTAACCATGAGGGGAGGATGGATCAAAGGTGTTCAGGTGATCCCCCTGGTCTCTTAACCCACCCAAAACGAAAGCAAGAGCCAACCCTCCTACCATCGACCTTGGCTGTCTATAGACCTAAGAGTCCCCACGACTCTTTATTATTGTAGGCAGCCCCTTACTATGAAAGGAAGCAAAAAAAACTTTGCCTGCTTACAACAACACCCTTACTAAATCATCGTACCTAATAAAGATACTACAACAAAGGAAGAGAAAGAAACCCCAACGTTGCACTATGAATACACCATGTGTATTACCTCTTTAGACCACCTTGTTCCGTCTGAAGATATGGAGTAGATTACCACTCTCCCTAAAAATAACTTACTCTGCCATTATAAAAATCTGTAAATTCCTTTGAAAAAAAAAACTTCAAGTCCAAAACGAATTAACTCACGTGAAAATTTTCTTAAAACGTTATAACCTAAAAGTTATAAATGATTTATTAATATTAAATCTTATTGTCTAACAAGATGGATGTCTTAATTATCAAATTTTAAACTCTTTTCTGAAATCTTCATACGATTATTTACGTTAAGTTCGAAAAATTAATGTACATACAAAAGATCTCAATAAAATTGATTGTATGGCTATTCAATAACCAAGAAGAAACTTATAAACTACCTTAAGATTACAAATTTATTGTGCTAAGTCTTAGTAAAAAAAAAGTGCTTTATTATCTGGTTGATTCTACGTTTAAGTGTCAATGACATAGTAAATCTTCGAAAATTTTATCTTGACTCTAACCAAAAAAACGCGATGTTCGAAAACGCGAGTTGCTAGTCCAGTATCTGCTGATTGAACCACAAAAAGAAAACTTAAAGAAAGTCTCTATTATCGCGGCGGTGGAATCTTACTATCGACTGTAACCGGTACGTCGATTATATATACAAGAGAAAAGGTTTGTATAGCCGCCAAAAATGGAATGGTTTGGGGAGTTTAATTTTTAAAACACGAAACATAAAAGACGACCTAATCAATTATCAGATTATGTACAAAAGAAGCAACAACTACAGGCATCAGGAATCTGTTACAGGTGAAACACCCATAACAACAAAAAGGTTATCAATTTGTGTTACCATAAAATACCATATATGTCAGTACACAGTTCGTGTCTTAACATATATTCGATCATTAAAATATATTGTAAAGTATCAAATATAAATTTTTTTTAAAGTGTTAATATATTTTAGTTGTTTTCTACTGTTGTTTGTGTAGAATATTCCAATGTTCTTTTTACATGGGAATTCAGAAGTGCACTCCGGAGCTCACCCTGTAAAAGTGGTAATAATATACTAAAGTAAAAAAAAAGGTGTAAAAGGTATTTTATGCCACCAATGATATCCACTGATGATGAGCAAGTTTTACTTGTGATGATCATAGATAATATAGGTGGCGAAAAGTACACAAGAGATGTTGATTTTTATCAGACTCTCTCGGTGTATCTAATCTGCCTCGGATATGACGAACACAATCAGTGAAGCGCAGCCTATGAAAACGAATGTAAACAGTTATAGTTTCCAGAGAATCTTGTAGATCGATTCTATAATTCTAATACCCGACGTTAAGATAGTTTAAGTCGATTGCGGAAGTGTGATTGAAACAAAGTAATTCCAAAAAAAACAAAATCTTGAACGAGGCGTTATAGCGCGGGATGGTCGCTACCGACGCGAAATGTCTATGACTCGAAGACCGAGTAAGTGGGAAGAAATTATAAAAAGTTAATTCTTTGAAAGAACTCCGTGATTCAAAACAAAAAAAAAGTATTTATATTCACCGTCTACGTAAAATTTACCGAGGTGGAGCGAAGATATATACTTCCCGAGGAGTGCGCAACGATTTGGTATAGGTATAAATCACCGTACCATCAGACCTGCTTCCGCTTATGGAGTGGTCAATTACCGAGATGCAACAAACAAAATTTCGATTGGATTTTAAACTCTTTTTGAGCTCGGGGAGTAGTCAAAGTCGACAACAAAAGGTAGTTGCCGCACCAAAAACTCATCCCAGATTTCATAAATGCGGGTTGGATTGAACCGAGTTACGAATAACAGATGCAAGCTTTGCGTACTTATCTCAACACGATAACCGTTAAAGAAATTCAAAACGCACCGGCGGATTAATATGATACTACGTTATCGATAGTTAATAATTTAAGACACTATTAGCACTGATTTCACATATGTTTCTCTAGGATATAGATAAATACCTATTGATCATAATATGGATGAATGCATGCAATAAAAATAACACCTATATGGTTGGGGAGGCGTGAGGTCCCGCCTACCATCAAGTATTTGATTCAACTACAAAAATAATCGCTGGTACCACCGACCGTGGTCGTCGGCTTCGAACGCTACTTATAGCGTTTGGTCGTGGAGCTCTACTGCCCCAACAATTTTCAAGAATACAAAAAGAAAGTGCAAATATGTTACCTGGTAATAACTTTAGGAATTGTAACGCCTTATCGGCTATTACTTCTTTTATAAATACACTGAATAATATTAGGCTGAAATGCTGCTACGTATAGATGGTGATTTATATAGGTGAGTAGTGGATTTCCCTGAACGTTCTGATGATGAAACTGGTATTAATATACAGCTGATGGACCGGCATCGGCGAATTAACGCAAGCCAGGCGCCCAGTAGAATCTTGAAGAGGATTCCCTTCCGCTTCTTATAACGTTATCAAGATTTCGTGACTTAGGTATCTGGTGAACTATATGATTGCTGCTGTACCGCCTATCTGTGGGCGGTGTGATCCTGTATTCATGGCGTGGCCGTTGGCGAGCCGTTATCGGATCAACGCCTAGACGGTGACACGCGTTCGTTCTTTCTTGGAGTAGTAAAAAAATCCTCTCTAGGTGCTCCTCGGCGTCACATGTGTGTGACCAGGAGACGAACGTTGTGTGTATATGTACACACAACCACAAAATACAAAAAGAAAGAAAAATAAATTTCTAGGCCACCAAACTGTATGCTATGGAACGCGCAGCCTGCGCTTCCATGTGTATTTGAAACGATATATTCACAGGTACATATATATGAAAGATGTGAACGCGTGCTTGGGCCAAAGAGTGTGTGATGAGATTTCCAAACGATGGTTTCTGGAGTGAGTAGGTATATGACTCCACTGATGAAATCCCGTTCCGCTTCCTTAATATTGGATCGCGATTAATAGATCCATCGCCAGTGCATCTGATAGTTTGGTGGGCCTAAAGACAAGAAACATTTTTAGACCAAGTCGCATGTCTGGTGTATGACGTCGTCGATTTTCGCACCAGTAGGCAGAAAACTACGTTTCTTTACTTAAATTTGCATTGCGGCACTATATCTTACCTTAAGTTGTGTTATTATTCAGCTTCTTCCTAATCTTTCTCCTATTTGGGGATTGGAGATAAAGTTTCCATCTAGAAACTTCTAAAAATGGCTGCTGCTCACCGCGTTTGGATTAAAGTTCTGCGGTGGTGATGTTCCTTGGTTGACTTCTTGCTTCAAAATGAAGTCCACAGCACGGACCAATAAGATACAGACCGCCAACTCACTGTATGGTCTCTCTTTTTGCCTACAAGCTAAAAATCAGCTGATATGCCATTTATTTTGAGAGTGTGAGGCTCTCCCTTGCTTTTAAAACCCATTTAGCAAACACACCTAAAAAATAAATGGCATACGCAGGTATAGTTGCCATTACAAAATGCACAGAGAGAGATGTACACGTATTCACAGACTGGAAAAAATATTTCGAGGGTGTTTCATTCAAGAGGAGTACGAGTTGGCGGTCTGTATATTGGTCTGTGGTCCACAGTCTAATTTCCTTAGCCATATACCTATCTTTCCAGGTAGCCAACGCCCTACTTTCCAGTTTATTTCCTTCGTTCCAACGTTTGTTCTGATTAAATGTTGGCACGATAGGTGGCGTGCTAAGGGTCTGTGCTCACTGCACACTTTGTCAAATGGAATTTAGGAAATTGTAAGAGTGTACTTCAGATTGATAAATAGAATGACATTTGACTGTTCTAAGGGTCTGTTTATATTAAATGTCAGAATTAGGTGTCATCTCGACAATTGAACTGGGTGATTTTAATCTTCGTGACAATCAGGAATAATTTGTTCAGACCACATTTGTCAGAATAAAAAGGGTGGAAAATACTGACAGAAGAGATGTGATGCCGTTTGCAACATCAATGAGACTATAGCGGTATAATTCGCTGCCTAGATTCCTGATCTTAATCAAGAATTATGTCTTGCTCTGATCTGACACTTGTCGGGTGTGGATCATAGTAAGCTCAGTGTTGACATTTGTGTTAATAAAAAGAGTTGTTTTGACCGGTAAATGTCACTATCTCTCCACTGATCCGGGTTTATGATATTTTCTTAAGAATGAAGATGGAATAGACCTAATTTCTCTTAGGTGTTAAGAAATGTGACATCACTTTGTATCTATTTATTTTGTCTTTATATTTGCCGCGCTTAGTCTACCGTACTTTGAGTCACACTGACAGCTGAATATTTCCTAAAAGTGACATTAAGAAATCTTGATTACCAGACAGTGACCGTAATGTATCGGTTCAGGTTGACAAATGGGAAAAATGTTCGGCCGCATCGACTATTTTATCCACATTGTTTTCTGACGGCTACTTGTCACTTTTTCTTGTATTAAATATTCTACATGTCGGATGTATCTCCAGTTTTGGCACTCTCACTAGTGTGATCACTATGATGCTAGTTATAGTGCGATCGGGGTACAAATTGATCTAATGTGTATTTGATTCTGGATGGAATATCTTTCCCATCGGACTTATGGAAAAGAGGACATTATGGAAAACTGATTTGCCTTTAAAATAAGTGGATTCCAAATTGGGAGTGGAATCCAAATTCCAAATTAGCTTCCTTTTCGTGGAACCTGATTTGTGGTGCGTTCAGCATTGTGCGAATAATAATGAAGTCTCGCTGGTAGATGGCGGTAGTGTCATTTACTCATTGCCAATGACTGGCGAGAAAGTTGTCCCTACAAAACAATAATAACAACTATAATGATGACACACCTAAAGAAAATAAAAAAATACATCTCAATAGACTACACTAATCTATTACCACAAGTCTTACAAAATCAATTAAAAAAAATAAACATCTCCTTCAAAACGACTAATAACATCCATAAAATCTTATCAAACAAATCAACAATAGATAACAAATCTTCATCCTATGTTTATAAAATAAAATGCAACGATTGCGACTACTTTATAGGACAGACGGGAAGGACGTTTTACGACAGATTTTTGGAACATAGACCGAAACAGAACACAAAATCCACATACGCAATGCACTTAATAGACAAGAACCATAATTACACCGACTTCGAAACAAACTTAATACTTTTACATATATGTAAGAAAGGAACAAAGCTAGAAGAATACGAAATTTACAAAGCTTATAAGTATGAACAAGACAAAATATTAAACGACAAATTAACTATCAAAAATAATATCCTATTCAACACAGATGAACAGATGTCAATTCAAACAGCAACCAACAAAATACAACGAAGAACAACAAAATAAAAGGGAAACGAGAACTTGGCACAACAACAACACTATCAATCAAACCGAATAAGCCGGATGATGGTTTACAAATAAAAAAACCGAAACGCGTCGCTTAAAAATTTATAAATAATAAAAATATTAATGTTGTGAAAATTTTTCCAAAAAAATTTCAATAAATTTTAGTAAAATAAATATAAGTGTTATTTATTTTTATTTTAACTCTTTTAACTTAAACAAATCATTTATATATACAAAACATGGAGACTAAAACATATCTTCATAATTCAAGCTTGCGCCCTTCACAGTAAATTACAACTTTTTTGTCGCAATTTACTACTTCAAGGGAATAATTCCATTTATACTTTTTACCAATCTGGATTTGCTAAAATTATTTCGTTATTTACATTCACTGAATGTTAAAATCAACACAAGTGTGTCTGACGGCTACGTCAAAGGTCCCGAGTTCGATTCCTGCCTCCAAATAATAATTGTCTTCTTTTTTTTTGGTACTGTCTCTTTTGGGGAAATGAAAAATCCTCCAAGAATAAATCTGGTTAATATTAAAAGTGGATCTTTGTTAGCCATTAGGATTCAGCGGGCAATGATATTCCACAGCATATCAACGCACATACAAGAATCGTTCAGAATATAAGTCATTAGGCTCTGAGCAACGCTTGTCCAATAATTCCTTTTTTGTAGTTCTATTATGTACACAGGGAGTACAAGGTTGAATTTCAACCACACAATATATAAAATTTCTTACCTTTAATCAAATGATCATCACAAAAAAATTTTACGTTAGACGTCCAAAATAAGACGACTATATTTTTTTCGCCAATAAAACATAATCTTAATTCAAAACACCCCTTAAATGTTACTCATATTTAGGTTGGTTCAGAGAAGTAAAGTGGTATCAACTTATCAATTTTTGATATCCGACTTGGATACACCATGGCCTAGTAGATGTGTACTAGATTGGTATACAGAGGGTCTCGAGTTCGATTCCTGGAATCAGCCAAGTAAGTATAAGTTTCATTTTTCAATAAATAATAATAAATGCATTTCAATAAATAGAAAAAAGTTACAAATTGAGTAAAATGGGGTTGCAATTTACGAATTATCCACTAATTTTTTCAAAAACAGATTTTTTATTCAAAACAAGAAGATGTAAATCTAGTGATGATTGCCACACAATAAGGTTGAAGTTTCAGCAAACCATTTTCTTCTAATGCTGTTAATTATGTTTGTTGCTTGCAAACGACATTAAGCATAGTTTCCTCATTAACGGCAAATATCTATTGATTTATTTCAGGAAGCTTGGTCCACACTGAATTAGCCTTGATCATTTTTAGTTCGCATGTTGACAGATCCGATATATTGTTGAGCAAGCTGATTTCGCACAAACTCAAATTAGTTCCAGCTTGACAAACCGGATGATTTTGTCTACATAAATGATGATCTCCATTAGTAGTGATACATCTAAAAAAGTTCATCTTCGGTTATGAAATAATATTGGTCATGTTGAGCACTCACAGCTAGGCCGTCTGTTGACAATTGTATGGCTATGTATCTGTTATAAGTTGCTGCTGGAATGGGAATTAGCTTGTATGCTATGAATTCTTCTAACCCGAGTTACGGCAGTTCAATGTTGAATATGATATGATTTGAACTAATGTGTCCCTCGATATTCATTAGTTTATAGAGTTGTTGGATTTGGTCAGGTTCAACTGGAATCCGAAGACCTGGTGGCAGATGACTTATTATTTTACCTTCTTCAATTTTAAGTTGTTAATAGGTGATCAAAAGATGATTTACTCGCTCTTAGTGGGTATCTGCCAAAACATCTGTTATGGATGTCTGCATTCTTTGAATATTAAAGATTATAAGGGTTGCGTGGGTTTACCAGGACAGAAATAATTCTTTCGGTTTGGTTTGGTATAGTTCTTCAGTGCCATTGTGTACACGATTGAATAATTGACTCAGTTGATTATCAAGCGCATGTTGTTTTTTGACATATCGTCTTGGCTTTATTTCATGATTTTGACTGTCGAGTCAAGAATGGAAGTGTGATTTTTAAAAGGTTCATAAATTGATCCTCGTTCGATTGGATGCCTTCTAAACGTTGAGACATTTCACTGGCGTATTTGGAGTCAAGAACTATGAAGAGTAAATTTGCTGTGTTTCCGAAAATGTCGATGGCTCCTCGTTTAATTCTTACAGAGGGATTGTTTGATGGAATAATATTATCTTCATCTAATTCTTGTGTTATAAGCCGTAGCTGTTGTATAACAGCAGTTGACAGCCCTGGTATTATCTATTCTGCCCGCTAAAGTTTTGCCTCTGCGATTTTTCATTAAATTTCCTAGAAAAAGTTGTCTGTCTGTTTCTAAAATTTCGGCATATAATAAAACAGACAAATTTTCATACATTGTATTATTAGTTCGAGTGGTTTTTATCTAATTTATTAACTAAATCTGCAAAATAAAATTTTCATATTCCTCAATTTGGCCTACAATATGTAACGTAAAAAATTATATATATATAGAAATTAAAGAAGAACCTACATACCACCTGTATTGTCGACAGGCATCAATCTCTTCACCTAAAAACCCTATGGATATCCAAGCTCCAAACCAACACCTGTCCACAACACCAGTCGAAGAGGAAGCCAGAAGAGACAAGAACTCAGAAAATGTCCTCTACTCCTATACCAAGGAACAACCTCTTCATCATCAACCTTCCATGCATCGGTGTATCAAGTATCCCTAGACAGACATACTTACACTTCGCTAACATGGTATCTTGCTCTTCCCGCTCCTCTTCCCATCCTTCTAATTCCATATCCATCCCCATCACAGAAGCGCAAGCCACCTGACAGCTCAACACAGGTGCTGACTACAAAGCACCGTAGAACAGCCTAAGGTGTACCTGCCAGCATGCTCGCGCCTATCCACTACGAGTATTAGATGTTCTCCTCGTAGATGTTTCTCGTTGTAGTTCACACCTAAAACCAGGGACTCTACTATACCAGGTACTCACGACTAGGATTGTAATGCTGTCTATTGAATGTGTAGGTTCTTTTCCAGAGGTTTCACTCCAGATTGCATCTATCACCCTAGCTATGACTACCTACTTCTATCTCTGAAGAGATGGTATCGATCCTATGCCGGTAACGCTCCTGTTCAGTATTTAATAGTGTTCACAACGTTTAATTTAAATCTATGTGCTAATTCCTTAATATGTAACTTCCTCATTAAATTTATTTCTATTTGTTGGTTTGTGAATAACACATTCACAATTTACCCTATCGTATAATCTTTTTAATTTGCTATTCTCTTTTGTCATCTTATTTGTTTTTCTGGAATTGTAACGTTACTAGCTGTAATTATTATGAGCTTAAAAATATTTTCCTGTAATTCTGCCTATTTGATTTGAACCACCAAGCAGACTACATCTCCAGCAATAAAAATAAGTATTCAGCATACCTACTAACTCAAGTCATTTTGATTAATAATTTCATTTAAGAGAAAACATACTGGTCCTTCGAGCCGGATCTATTTAATTTTGAAAAAAGCTGTCGAAGAAAAATTAAATTGGTGTGATAAAAAAGTCTTGCTTAGACATAGTAGCAACATTTCATTTTTTGATAAAGGAATAATTTTCGGTATACTCGAGTACTTATGATGTTACCAGTAACAATGAATAAAATTAGGGCGAGGCGCGGAAATGTGAAAGGTATTATAAGCCGCGCTGCGACATTTGCCGAGTCTGTTAATATGGACACACCTGCCGCGTTGATAGAAAATCGATTAATAAAATTAGAGGAAACGTGGTTATTATTTAATGAACTCCATGATCAAATGTTTGATTTCGTTGCTGATCCTGAATACGTAGATCCAGAGACAGATTATGAAGAGTACGAGAAAAAATACTATTTAGCCCAATCTATTTTTGCAAATTTTCTACAAGCAAAGAAATCATTAAATCCTCCAGTCGAGTCGTTAGCTGAAACATTAGCAAGTCAGCAAGCTAAGTTCCTAGAAAAGTTAAACTCTTCTTCAAAGGCTCCTGCTTCAATTTCATTGCCCAAAATATCTATTCCCGTTTTTTCCGGTGAAGATTATAAAGATTGGCCAACTTTTAAAGATATGTTTACGGGTTCGGTGGATTCTAATTCCTCACTAACATCTACACACAAGTTTTATCTACTGAAATCTTTTCTAAGCGGGAATGCGAGTAAGCTTCTTAATGGTATCGCGATTTCGGAAGAGAACTATTTTGAAGCGTGGGAAAAATTGGAACAGAGGTACGATCGTCCTCATTTAATAATTCAGTCGTTCATACAAACGTTTATGTCGTTGCCCTCAATTACCTCATCAAATATTAATCTTCTTCGCAAATTGACTGACGGTGCAGATGAAGTTATTCGTGGACTCAATGCAATGAGTTCCAATGAGAGGGATCCGTGGCTTATTTATTTGCTCGTCGCAAAACTTGACCCAGAAACAAGGCAAGCTTGGGCTGAGAAAATAGGTTATAAATCGGATTCTACTGTTGATGAATTTTTGGATTTCTTACAAAATCGTTGCGTGTGTTTGGAATCAGTTGTGTCGTCCTCTCGTTCAATACAAACAAAGGGCAAGATTCAGTCAGTCATCCGATCTCATGTCGTCGAATCTAATCAAATTATAGAATGTCCTCATTGCAAGGAAGACCACGTGCTCTTCAACTGCAAATATTTTCTCGCCCTTTCAGTAGAGGCCCGGCGTAGTTTTGCAAAGGAGCAATCCTTGTGCTTCAATTGTCTTCGTGCAGGTCATTCTTCTCATAGATGCAAATCATACAGGCGCTGTAAAACATGTCATTCACGTCATCATTCCTTAAAAAAAAAAAAAAAACCCATCGTCAACCTCAAATCCAAAAATAGCACCAAATAAACCTCTTTCGCTTTGCTCATCTATTCGCGCAGAAGGTAACTCGTCGTATCAACATCGGTTTACACAAACTTTATTGCCTACAGCCATTGGTCGTGTTCTAGATAATCAAGGAGAGTCTCAAAGCATTCGAATGTTGCTAGATTCAGGATCCCAGGTGTCCTTCATCACAGAACAAACAGTTCAGAGACTGGGTCTTATTAGGAAGAAGGCACGCGTTCCGATATTAGGTGTTGGATCCACTGCAGCAGGTGTTACAAATGGTGTTGTAACGCTACAAATTTCGTCTCGTTATTCACTAGCGTCTGTTGAAATACAATGCTATGTAATCTCTAAGCTCACATCGTTTGTACCTGCTTCTAATATCCCTATCCCAGAAAGTAAATTCGTCGACTCTTATATACTAGCAGACCCGAGTTTCAACATACCTGGTCACGTCGATGTTCTCATAGGGGCCGATAAGGTTTTCAGCATTTTTAACGGTTCAGTTGTACAAGGACAGTCAGGATTACCAGACTTAATTTCTACGATTTTTGGATGGGTTGTTTGTGGCAGCGTAGAACCATTTACCTCTGGAACTTATGGAAGTATGAATTCTTTTAGTACCCAACTCGACACGACTCAATTATTCGATCTGGAGCGTTTTTGGCGCCTTGAAGAAGTTAATGTGGAGCCAAGAATCTCTAGTGAAGACCAGCGCGCTGAAAATATTTTTGCAGAAACTCACGAACGTTTATATAATGGAAGGTATTCAGTTCAGTTGCCGTTCATATCTGATCAAGAAACTGATTTTGGAAACAGTCTGAGTGTTGCAACAAATCGTTTTCGTTCCATCGAAAGGAGAATAAACTCTGATCAGAATCTAAAGGATAGTTATGTCAGTTTTATGAGGGAATACGTTGCTCTAGGACATATGAAGGAGATTCCACCTAGTGAAATTCCACGCTTGTCAACCAAATGTTTTTATTTGCCACACCACGCTGTGATTAAAAATGATAGCAGCACAACCAAGGTTAGGGTGGTTTTTGATGGGTCTGCCAAGTCAGGAAATAGTCTGTCATTAAATGAATCTCTCTTAATTGGTCAAACTTATCAACGTGATTTATTCTCAATTTGTATACGATTTCGTCGTCATAAGTACACTATTTCCGGTGATATTGAGAAAATGTATCGCCAAATACAAGTTTCAGAAAATCACACCGATTTTCAGCGGATACTTTGGAGAGAATCCAGTGAACTTCCCCTCAGGCATTACAGACTTTTGACGGTCACTTATGGCACTGCTTGCGCACCATTTTTGGCGGTGCGTACTCTTTACCAGTTAGCATTAGATTCAAAGGAAAAATATCCTCGCGCTGCAGAAATTCTCCTCAATGATTTTTACATCGACGATGTCATGACAGGTGCAGATTCGATAGACGAAGTCACTTCATTACGTTTAGAACTTGTTAGCCTTCTTCAATCAGGTGGCTTCAATCTCCGAAAATGGACAACCAATTGCTGGCCTTTACTTCTAAGCCTTCCTGAAGATCAACGCGAGCTATCACCCAAGGATTTTGAAGAATGTAGTGCTATAAAACTATTAGGTTTGCAATGGTCACCGTCCAAGGATTCGTTTTCTTATAAGGTTAATTTGAGTGACGATTCTTCTTTTACAAAGCGTCGCATTTTGTCCGAGTCATCGAAAATATTCGATCCTATAGGGTTCCTAGCTCCTGTTGTCATTGGCGTGAAAATTCTCCTTCAGGAGTTCTGGCGAAAGAAGTATACCTGGGATGATGTCATATCACAAGAACATTCGAGCCAATGGTGTTCTATTCGTCAAGATCTTCCTGCTCTTGAATCTTTAAACATTCCTCGTGCCATATGGGTAAACAAACGCAATATTCAGTTCCATGCATTTTGTGATGCTTCACTAGATGCTTACGCTGCTGTAGTTTATTGTAGATGTGTGGATGAAGATGGAAAAATTACCAGTAAAATCGTAGCAGCCAAAAGCAGGGTAGCCCCCATCAAGGTAGTGTCTCTTCCTCGCTTAGAGCTTTGTGGAGCAGTTCTACTGACAAGACTAGTCAACAAACTTAAATCGTCTTTACATTTTAAAGACATGCAAGTTTTTGCTTGGACTGACTCTACCATAGTTCTACATTGGCTTTCAGCAGTACCTAAAAAGTGGTCAGTGTTTGTTTCAAATCGCACGTCTGAAATTTTGACATCCTTACCAAGAGAATCATGGAGTCATGTGCGATCTGAAGAAAATCCAGCTGACTGCGCATCTCGTGGTATACTACCTTCTCATTTGCTTAATAATGAGTTATGGTGGAACGGACCGCGATGGATCAGGTTTGAACGAAACCAATGGCCATCATTTATTCATTTTGACGAGAGCATCCAGGTGGAACACATTGAGGAGAGACGGGCTCAACCAGCCCAGGTGATGATATCAGCCAGCAAACCTACAAACCTTCTCGACGAGTTAATCTCGAATTCATCTCGGTATCTAAAAATAGTTCGGGTACTCGCATATATCCGGCGGTTCATGTCAAATGCGAGTGAAAAAAGTGATGAGGGTGAAAAAAGAAAACTGGTAGATATTAGCAATGTGTACATTCCTCCACTTTCTGCAAGCGAACTTTCAAAAGCAAAGACAGATTTATTAAAGCTACACCAAGCTCAAAGTTTTCCATTAGAAATAATAACTATTCGCGCCGGTAAGGAACTCAAAAAGGGAAATAAGCTTGGGTCTTTGTGTCCTTTTATCGACACGGAAGGAGTTCTTCGCGTCGGTGGCCGAATTCAAGAATCGGATATTGCATTTTGCTCCAAACATCCGGGTATTATTGAGAAAAATTCGCAGTTCGCGAGACTAATTGTCGAGTATATCCATGTTCGTTATTATCATGCCGGTGTTTCACAAATGTTCGCTATACTAAGGCAGGAGTATTTTATCGTTGGCTGTCGAAACCTTCTCCGAAAGGTTGTTTTTGGCTGTGTTGAGTGCTTTCGACACAAAAAGACTACCTCGGTCCAACTCATGGGAAATTTGCCTACTGAGCGTGTTCGGATGTCGCGTCCTTTCAGCAAGGTCGGTGTGGATTATGCGGGACCAATCACTTTGCGTTTAGCCAGGGTACGAAATCCCAAATTCGTTAAGGCTTACATTGCGTTGTTCGTGTGCTTTGTGACAAAGGCAATCCACTTGGAGTTAGTTAGTGACCTCTCCTCATCCGCTTTCCTTGCTGCCCTCGACCGTTTTGCTTCCCGTCGCGGTAAACCTACTGAAATACACAGTGATAACGGTACGAATTTTCGCGGTGCGCAACGGAATCTCAATGAAATGTTCCAGCTTCTCCTCAGTCAGCAACACAACGATATTGTCACCGATCATCTGTCGAAGGATAACATCGCGTGGAAGTTTATTCCCCCTTCTACACCTCACTTTGGAGGATTGTGGGAGGCGGGTGTAAAATCAGTGAAGTTTCATCTAAGGCGCGTTATCAAGGACCATAGGCTCACATATGAAGAGATGTACACTCTTCTCACGCAGATCGAGGCGTTACTGAACTCTCGACCTATGTGGCCGACCTCTGATATGGATCCTATTGCCCTCACACCAGCTCATTTTTTGATTGGTGAACCGTATATTTCTATTCCTTATCCTGATACATTGGAAAAACATGTTTGTCCTTTCACTTATTGGTCTCTTTTACAGACTTTAAAACAAGGATTCTGGAAGAGATGGCATGCAGAATATTTGACTTCCCTTCAGCAGCGTCCGAAATGGCAAAACCCAAAGAAGGATATCCAAATCGATGATGTCGTCATGCTCAAGGACCCAAATCTGCCTCCATCTAAGTGGATTCTTGGTCGTGTAAAGTCTGTACATCCAGGGAAGGACAATCGAATACGTATAGCAACGATAGTGACACAAACTGGCGAATATGTACGACCAATCGTTAAACTAGCTCCTCTTCCTTTAACTGAAAGACCTTATAGTCTTTCAGGGGGGGGCTGAATGTTCAGTATTTAATAGTGTTCACAACGTTTAATTTAAATCTATGTGCTAATTCCTTAATATGTAACTTCCTCATTAAATTTATTTCTATTTGTTGGTTTGTGAATAACACATTCACAATTTACCCTATCGTATAATCTTTTTAATTTGCTATTCTCTTTTGTCATCTTATTTGTTTTTCTGGAATTGTAACGTTACTAGCTGTAATTATTATGAGCTTAAAAATATTTTCCTGTAATTCTGCCTATTTGATTTGAACCACCAAGCAGACTACATCTCCAGCAATAAAAATAAGTATTCAGCATACCTACTAACTCAAGTCATTTTGATTAATAATTTCATTTAAGAGAAAACAGCTCCCTTTCTTGGTAATCATTCGTTAAAAAAAACAATCACCCAGAACGGCATGCGACAACGTAGAACCGTGGTTGAGATCGACCGTCGTGGTGGCCGGCAGTACCTTAGCCATCACTAGCTCAGCCAGGCCGTGGGCACTTGCTCCGGAATCTACTTAACCGGTGTTACCTCTTTTTTTTCTGCCGACCTTTGAGCTCATGATGGGCGAGCTCGAATAAAAATATTAGAATGCTTAAGGGCCCTCATAATCTCCAAAGAAAAGACTTGCTAGAAATGACCGAAACGAAGATTGATCTAAGGTTGCACCTCAGGAATAATATTGAGAGTGAACGTAGGATTGAAGCGAGAAATCACGGTTGGATTGTTATCTCAATCTGAAGAACGAAACACGTAAGTTTTAATGAAAAACCGGCAAATCATAGATGTTCATGATTGCAGTGGCTTATAGTACCTTCCTTCCACTCTGCTACCACGATGCGCTGCAGAAAATGGAGGATGAGGTGTCTAACTCAGAGGGGAGGGAGGATCAAAGGTGTTAATGTGATCCTCCTGGTCTCTCAACCCGCCCAAAACGATAGCAGAAATCACCTCTCCTACTAACGACCTATGGCTGTCCATGGATCTATGAGTCCCCACGACTCAATAAAATTTTTGGCAGCCCCTTAACATGTAAGCAAGCAAAAGAAAATTGCTTGCTGACTATAACTATCTAATTAAACCATGGTACCTATTGAAAATACTGTACCAAAACAAAATAAACTCCACCGTTGCACAATGAAAACCTCAACGGGATTTCATCCCTATCTCCACCTTGTTCCGTTCAAAGATGTATGAGGGTTACCACCCTCCCTATAAATAACCTAAACCATCATCATAATAATCTGCAAAAGTCTTCAAGTAAATATTAAGTTCAAGAAAGCAAACTCACTTAAGACGTTATAAAACGAGTAAATAGTTTATTTATAACCAATCGTAAATCTTAACAAACTATTATCTTAACTGAAAATACCTTAAAATTACTTCTGAAACTAACCTTAATATTTAATCATACATATTAATACTATTGATTCTATATATTTGAAAGTAATATATTTGCTATTTCAAAAGATAGCAAAAAAGTGTATTAAATTGAGTGTGTTTCTTTTGTACACGATTAACTTTACAACTTTCATTACCATAAGGGCCAATGTCTGTTCAAAATAAGTTCCTTATTAAGAATTGATACTATCAGATTCAGGCGAAGAGTTATCAAAACTTATTTTTCCTTACTGATCGTTAAAAAAAAAAACTTAGACACGCGTATCAAAACCTAAATTCGATAAATATTATAAAAGATAGTGACCAAATTTTATAGACGCGATGGATTGATTTGAACATCATCTATCTGCTAACGCGATTTAAGAAACTTTAATAAATGTCGCTGAGTATAAATTTTTTTAAAAGAATTAAACCTAAACACAAAGACAAAACGAGATTCTTCAGACAAATAATTCAAATACTCAAAATAGGAAGCAAAGCAAACGAGCATCAAGTAACTGTTTGAGGATACCTTTCCTCAGTACAATAAAAGGCAGTCAAAGTTTAAAAGATAGAAATATAACGTATATGTAGGAACACAGTTCGCGTCCAGCATATACTCGATAATAAAAATTTATAACAATATAATTCAAATATAGTAAAGCAAATATATCAAAAGCAATATAATTATTAGATACTATAGAGATAATATATCTCAGTATCTTTCTTACTGTGGAGATCCGGGAGTGCACTGCTGGATACCTTCCTGAAAAAGATGTTTATGGATTAAGATATAAGTGTCTCTACGTTAATCTTGACTTTATCTGTATATTGTTTCAGGGTGCTGAGCATAGAATATGAAGACATAAATGGATACAAAAAAAAAGGAAACTTAATCGTCATTCCTTGTAGACGGTTATTTACTATTGGTGTTTCGGATACTATCAGCGACTCACTATGTGGTAGTACCTGAGTATAGCTCATACAAAAAAAAGGAATTTTTCCAAACCTGTAAGGTAAAGCACGAAGATTAGCTTGTGGTACTATGTGGACTGGATTAATAAAGCGATCTAAATCGAATCTAAAATGGAATTAGGTAGTAATCAATCGATCGTAAATGCATTACGAAGAATCACACAAAAAAAATTACTACCGCGGCGTTAAAACGCGAAGTCGAGTGGTCGCTACCGACGCAAACTTGAATGTCTTAGCGACTAAAATAAAACCATGAAGTGAAACTGTCTCTATATAAGAGATCCGTGAAGGAAAGTAAAATTTAAAAAAAATAATTAACCGAGTTGGCAAGTGAGTGAAAATTCAAAAGAAATCTATGTGTAACACCGAGAAAAGTGCAATAACTTGGTATTAACACTGAAATTATCTGTACTCCTGCCACCAGATCTGATTCCGAATCAGATGTAGATATATCCACGAATGGTCCTACACAATTTTCGAAAGATTAAAACGATTTTGTTAAACTTTCTATTCGCGACACCGATCTCAATATCGTTATCGAAATTCCCGAAAGAAAAAAAAAATAATTCTTCGAGCATTCGTTTTGTTATCTTATCTAACGATCAGGGATTTTCACAACATTTCACTGAGCTCCGAAGGATATAGATTAATCAACTACAACACAACACTTTATAATAATATGCCTAGATACCTAAATAGGACAAATACACATGTAAATGGCGTCTCTCTTATCTAGGTGCGGAGGAGGAGGCGTTAGGTCTTGCCTTCCGAATATAAATGATAAACAAAACTGACTTCACCACCGTCCGTGGATGTAGGCGTTGTACGCTGGCGTATATTGATCGCAGCAGCGCCAGAATTAGGCGAACTGGAGTACCGGACTGTGTGGTTCGAGCCGAAACGCTCCCACAAAATTCACAATTTATACTAATATATAATATATTTGTTACCTGGTATAATCTGGTGGTACTCTATTACCGTTTTTGGGTGATTTATTTTATCAATTTATATACATAAGTAAGCTGGAACTGGTGCGTTTATAGTTGGATTTCTATCCGGAACTGGTGAAGTTATAGCTGAGTACGTATATCTGGAACTGATGAATCTGGTTATTGATGAGTAGATCCCGCGTTGTAGGTATGATGACTGTGTTGTTAATGGATTGGCATCTATGCATAGGCATACGCCAGGCATCATGATGTCATCTTCGAAATATCTTCCTGATTAATGGTGTTTTCTTCAGCCTCTTCGTGGCTGGGTGTATAAAATCGTGTCTAGGGCGTAGATGACTTCAATTTAGTGTTATCTCCAGATGAAAATATGCGTGGATGAAATATCACGAGTAAGGACAGAATCGTGGCGTGGATTGCCACGAGGTAAGGAAGTTGGTGTAGCACAAATTGGCCACAAGTACGTGCTATGTGGCGGCGAAGATTTGCCGCTGGTGCCACAAAAAAAGGTGGCGTGTTTTTGCCACAGAGTGGTGGCGTATATTGCCACAGAATGGGTCGTAGATTGCCACAGAAAGGTGGCGTAGAATGCCGCAAAAAGTGGTCATAGTCGAGCCAAATGGATCAACGTCGTACGACTACGACAGTAGATATGTCCCACGTTTCCACAAAAAAAGATAAAACGACGTGGATGAAGTTAAATGCTGTGCAGCCAGCGCGCACATGTGTATTTGGTACGTAAGTACATTTCTGGATATACTGTTGCCTGTCTATGAGTATAGGCGTATGTATATGTAAAAAAAATATATTGCAGCTCCTCGTGGTTCGCTGTGCCGGTAGTGGGCAATTCCTTCAGGAGGCAGATATCCAGTACTGCCTGTCGGATCTGATGCTCCTTATTGTAGAATTTTCAGGCTGCTACCCCTATTAGAATAAGAAAAATTTACTCCTTTAATACTCTGGCCATGTGACGCGACAAGTTTTCCTTATATCTCAAAGCAAATATTCCGTATTTGCCCTGAGACTCAGGTAACGAACAGAAATTCACACTTCTTACCACTTTTATATAGTATTTCCAATAATATAAATGTTCATCCTTTATTGCATGAGCAATTTAAGAAGTTTTCTAAAAAAAAAAAAATGAGTGCGGTTTGGCCGCTTGGATGTAAAAAAAAACTTTTTTTTTCTTATGGATTCTGCTGAGGTGTTATCTCGTATGCTTGTGCCTTCAGAATGAAGTCCACATCCGATATTACGATAGACATTGCTACTTTCCAGCCTAGCTTCCAGTTTTCGGAGTTCTTTTTACTTCATCGTTGACACGATAGGTGGCGTGTGTAAAAAGCATTAAGGTGCTATGCTCACTGTGTCATTTTGCTAATTCGGTGTTATGACATTTCCGGAATATACTTCAAACTGAATATTTTTGAAGTAATCAATTGAGTTAAGGCTCTGGTGACATTAAATATTGAGGAATTGCTGTTGCCCCGTACATGTGATAGGAAGAATTTGATTGCCGTAGAGGTACGAAATACTTATGTCATGATCATTTTAGATGAAAGAAAAGGAGGAAGGTGCGTAAACGTTGTGGTGACGTAAGTATTAGTATTCAGACCTGAATCTTAGTACATTTGCTTTAAGGATTCTTGGTGTCAAACAGAATTACTAACTATGAGATCTGTCACATATCATGCCTTGTGCGACCTAATTGACATGTATGAATCTGCAGGAGTTTCTATTTGCAGGATCTATATGATCTGTCATAATTTTGTTTGTCAATTCATGTGATTCATGACAAGAATCCGAACCGATCAGTGATGATTGTGACACTGATTTTTATTATAGATGTCGTAGTTGACTTGTCAGATTCCTTGAATCTGACTTTTATAGATATCTGGATTTTCTAATAGAGTGGCACAACCAAACCTTGTGTAATAAAGTGTAAAATTGTAGCGTTTGTGTCAGGACGACGAATAGAGAAAAATTGTTCGACCGCCTCGAGCAATTTCTCAAAATCGTAGTCTGACGTCTGTCTGTCACTTTATTTTGAGTCAAGCATTATTCTGGCCACCTATATCACTACTTTTCTTCGCATTCCAGTTGATGTGAGCACCGTGCTTGTCTTGCTAGGTGTGAACGGGGTGTTATTTCGGACAATGAATATTCGATCTTTCGTTCCATCACATTCTTCCATCGAAAATATATGGAAACGAAGGCATATTGGAAATTAGATAGCGTGGGGAATTTGTGGAATCCGAAGATAGGAACCAGAGTCCATTTTGTATGTGGATTCCAATTTGGTGTGGAACCTTCTTTGGGTGGATCCCATCGAGTGCGTTCAGCACGTTGCGAGTAAAGTGGTAGTCTCGCAGATAGATGGCAAAACTTGGAATTTCGAATAAGTCCACTTAGTCTAATTTCCAAGAAAAAGGAGAACTGCTCGCAAAATAACTTCACGATATGAAGTTTCCTCACTAGTCGTATCGCAATGACACTGGGACTCTTTTACGTCTAGTCGGTCGAAGACAAAAAAAAATGAATTATACATCTAATAGCAATTGAGTACTCTATGGGTTACCTGAAAGTAAAAAAAAAAAAATTTTAAACCAAGAGTCTCATGCACAGCTGAGAGCCGGGCATACGTCATGCTCTAAAGCAAAGTATCCGATGCAAAAAAAAAATGCATGTCAAGTCTGAAAAAAAAATGTTTGCGATCTCAACGATCGAATCTTAAATGATAAAGAAAAAATTTTGTACGTCTGGAATTTGAATGTAATTTCATAGCAGGGAAGCAAGTACTAAAAGTACTTGTATTGTCATGTTCGGTGCAACATTTACGATCTCAAAGATCGAATTAAAAATGTTTAAGTCTGGGATTTGGTTGTAATGCAAGTGTATTATCTCTTTAAGTCCTTTGCATGGCAAGTTGACTTATGGCCTCGCCTGTCTTCAACTTCATAAAGATTGTTTCCAATTACTTGACTTACACGAACTTTAACAAACTTCGGTTATAATTTCGCGCTCAGATGTTTTGTCGCTTCACTCAAGATATGATTTCTTGCATAGATTTCATCTCCTACCTTGTACATCACTTTCCAACTCCGAAGATTGTAATTCTTCTCGTAGGCTTCATGAGTCTGGATGAGTGCTTGTTTGAGGTACGAGTGAACGATGTTCATTTTGGCGACTTTGGGAAGCCAATCTATCTCCGAACAGTTCAATCCACCCAACTCTCTCAACAAACGATAGTCTGCCCCATGCTCTATCATGCGCTGCCCGAATAAGGCTTCGTATGGGAACATCGAGAGGGTTGAATGCACTGTCGTGCGTAAAGCACTACTGATCGAAGACAGATGGGCATCCCAATCCGTCTGTCGTGGGTTGACATACGACCGAATGGCCACAAGAATTGAACGATTTACACGTTCGCTCGCATTCGACTGGGGAGCATACACTGCCGTTCGGTAGTGTTTGACCCCGAAAACGTCCAAGAGTTTTTGGAACTCCTTTCCAACAAATTGTGTACCATTATCAGAGAGTATGCTCTCTGGTACTCCGTAAATCAGAAAAACCTCGTCCTTCAAGAATTTGACTACGTTCGCGGCCGTTGCCTTGCGCAGTGGTTTAATGAAGACAAATTTAGTTAGTTGATCTAACACGATGACGATGTAAGCATTTCCGGATCTTGACCTTGGGTACGGCCCGAGAAAGTCAACATATAAATGTTGGAACGGCCTATCCACCTCGAAACTGTTTTCCATCTCTGTTCTTAATGTCATGTTAGCTGCCTTACTGGTCTTGCACATCTCACACCTGTCTACGTATAGTTTGACTTTCGTTTACATACCAGGCCAGTAGAATCCATCTTTCAACCTGTAAACCGTCTTAACCACTCCACCATGCGAAGCACGTGGCGCATTGTGAGCCAATGAGATCAACGACTCCGTCATCTCTGAGGGGACCCACAACTTCCAAGTTAGATCGTCGGCCAAGGGATTACCAACCGCATGTTTAGTGCGTTTGTATATGTACCCTTCCGACACTTTGAGGTCAGGTAGACGCTCCTGCTCCTCCCTGATATGACTGATGATATCAAGGTAACTTTCAGACTTAAAGGACGGATCCTCAAGGTCGATGTGGAGTGCTTCCGAGGCACCGATCTGTGGTAGACAAGAAAGGAAAGCTGACACTGTCAGCTCATCGTCTTCATATGCTCTAGATAGAGCATCTGGCACGACATTCAATGTACCCTTTCTATGCTCTACCACAAAATCGAAACCTTGGAGTCGCATACTCCACCTCGCTAATCTTCCAGTTGGATCCTTCATAGTCATCAGCCATTTCAGGCTGGAATGGTCTATAATGACACGAAAATGGTATCCCTCAACGTAAGATCTAAACTTCTGGATACCTTCAAAAGCAGCTAAGCATTCGCGCTCTGTCACCGAATAGTTTCTCTGTGCAGCGTTCAGTTTCCGAGAGAAGTAGTATATAGGCTGCTCCGCCCCGGACTCGTCCTTCTGACAGAGTACACATCCGATGCCAGTCGCGAATGCGTCGCAAAGAATGATGAATTCTTTAGAGAAGTCTGGATTGACTAACACAGGCGCTGAAGTCAAAGCTTGCTTGATTTGCAGGAATGCTTCAATAGCTCCTGGTCCTAGCTTGAAAACTTTTCCCTTTTTCAGCGTCTCGGTCAAGGGTGCGGCTAGGGTGCTGAAATCCTTAACAAATCGCCGATTTCAACCTGCCATACCGAGATATCGGCGAACTTGGCGAGTTGTGGTTGGCAAAGGAAAGCTAGTAATAGCTGCGATCTTATCTGGATCAGCTTTCAGACAACCCCGACCGACCTTATAACCGAGATAGTGAAGCTCACCAAAACAAAACTTCGACTTCTCGACGTTAATCGTCAGTCCTGCCTTAGTCAAGCACTTTCCGACTATCTCCAGAGTCTCTAGGTGTTCGTCGAAATCCTTCGACACAACCAATAGATCGTCTAAGTATACAAATACTTGATCTCGTAATCCCGATGGGATTACACGACTCATTAAGTAGCTTAGACTTTGTGCCGCATTACATGGACCGAAGGGCATGACCATAAATTGGTACAGTGGTCGGCCAGGCACCGTAAAAGCGGTCTTCTCCCTCGAACTTTGCTCCAGCGGTATCTGCCAAAACGGATCCTTCAGATCCACGCTAGAAATATAACGTGTCTCTGTCAGACGTGCCAGCAGCCCCTCTATATGCGCAATCGGACGAGCATCTTTCTTGGTTACGGAGTTCACCTTCCGAAAGTCCAGACACAATTGGTTCTTACCAGGTTTGCGTACTTGCACCACTGGGGAACTCCATGCGCTGGAACTTTCCTCGATGACTCCCAACGAAAGCATGCGGTCCAACTCCGCATACATAAGGGTTTGTATCGCCGGAGATACAGGATAGTACCTTTGCTTTATAGGTATGGCATCACCCGTATCTATGTAATGCTGCACTAGGTTCGTTTTCCCGAGTCCATTGACTGCGAAAGAAGGAAAACTACGAACAACAGCTTTTAGTCGTTTAGACTCTGCATCATTCATCTTTATTTGGTTTGTGGGTCTTTCCTCTGGCCCACCGGTCGTAATTCCTGAAAGTCCTGCAATTATA
This sequence comes from Platycheirus albimanus, assembly GCA_916050605.2. NCBI lineage: Eukaryota > Metazoa > Arthropoda > Insecta > Diptera > Syrphidae > Platycheirus > Platycheirus albimanus. The sequence goes on along the minus strand of OU696696.1, from coordinate 135,553,453 downwards.
TTTGGTGTGATCTGGAACTTTTGCCAAAAGTCGACGCCTAAATATAGACGCTGGCTTAACGATGGCACGATATATAGATCTATATCTTTTGTCACTCCTTTATACTGGATTGGGGTAGTAATCACTCCCACTATGGATTGCTTGTGTCCATCGGCCGTGGACACGGTAGTCTCTTCCTTCCTTACCGTAACATTCTTGTCTTTCAAATAGGGAAGTATGTCTGTGCCTAAGCAACTAATACTTGCCCCTGAATCGAGAAGACCGAGGACGCTGTCTTCAAACAACCTAACCGACACGTAAGGACGTGGGTCATTCGATTCTCGGCCTAACGTTGCCGACGCTATGTTACGGTTAGTAGTCCGCTTCCGATGGAAGCGCTCCCTTGTTCGTCGTATTCGTTTGGACAATTCCGGAAATGTGACAATTCGTTTACGCACTTCTTCATAATTACGTAGCCTTTCGTGAAAGGATTTACGATATAATGGTTCAGATGTATTACAGTTTAAATTCAATTTAGTATGGGGTTTTGGTTCTACATTCAAAGTAGGGATTGTTTTACAATCATTCTTGTTACTGTTCGGTAATTCATTGTTAATTCTATTAGGTTTTAAAATTGTAATCTTTGGAAGTTCAAGAGGCGCTTTTTCGGATTTGACACTTGAATTCCGGGTATGTCTAATCGGAGCGAACCCCCCCCCCCCCGGTTGTTGGGTTGTTCCTCCTCTCGTTTCCCGCTAGACATTTCGGACAGGACGGACTATACGCATCTGCTAATCCACAGTGGAAACAAAAAACTTTATCTATTGGTTTTGCACAATCGCGGAAACTGTGGGTAAGAACTTGGCAATTCCAACATTTCTGTAACTTTCGATCCCTCTTTATTGCTTCGATGTTGCTATTACTCAACGCTACCACTAGATCCTGACAGGGCTCTTCTATGATTTCGTTGACGAATCGCCTTGCAGGTGGACGTTGTGCGTTTGGCACAAAATTCGGACGGGAATTCTCATATTGAGACTGAGCTTTCTCAATAGCTCGACAATAATAGGCTAATTACCTTAAGCTGGATGGACTGTAAGTAATGAGTAGCTCACTCATACAGTTACGTTCACAGAACGCCCTCACATTCAAATATAATAAGTTTCCTCTTAGTCACATCCTCAATAAAAAAGATACAAAGTATCTTCAGTTTATAATATCATAGATACAAAGTATCTACTGCACAAATTGTCATAGAAGCACTTTTTGCCTTCAGCAACAAAGACTCTATTTTCATCATAGAATTAAACAAAGATTTAATTAAGATTTGCTGCATAAGTATTATTATTGTATAAAAGAAGCTTCCAAGTCGAATGTAAAGAGCAGTATTAGAGTTCCAGTTCTTCGTATAGCTGAAGATTTCCCCCCACCAGTGGTAAGGGATCCGAAGCTAAATAAATATAATTCTCAAATTAATCTCATGAGTTATTATTTTCAAGTGGAGTTCTCTAACGAGAACTAAAATATATAATTTTTTTTAGAAATAAAGAACCGAAAACGAAATTGGCGCAGTCGGTAGGATCCCGAAAGATCCATAATTAATATAAGTGTGTCGTACTTTTTTAAAAGTTTAAATCGGGATTAAATCGTTTTAACTAATTTAAATAGTTTGCCGGTAAATTCATATTATTCATATTATTATATCGGACATAAAAAAAAAATACTTCAGTGATAAACATAGTGAATTAAGATCCGTAAGGGACAATTTCACAAAATCTCATAGAGAGAGTGTTGAACTGAAAAAAGTGTTTTAACTAAAAAAAGAAAAAAAAATATATTTGGAAACGTGAAAAGTGTATAATTTTCGAACGAATATCGAAAATTCACAAATTCAATGACGAATAATTTCATGTGCAGAACGAGTGAAGAAAAAAAAACTTAAAAGAAAAATTATTTTATTTAAATGCTGCCAGAGGAAGTTAATACTCAAGAGGGAGCAGAAGCACCACATAAAGAAAATTTAAATAAACCAGGGGAGAACTCACAAAGTTGGATAGACGACGAAGCTACTGCTGATTTTCAAGAGCACATAAAAGCCCTACAACAGAAAGTGAGACGACAATTATTGAGGCAAAACAGAGGAAGAAATATTAAAAAAAAAATAATTTAAAAAAAGTGAGAAAAAAGTGTAAGCTCAATAAGAAAAAATATTTTGTTTTAAAAAGAAGGAAGAACAACTTTACGTGGCATAAAATATCCGAGTCTAAAGCCCCAACGTATTCAGAAACAGATGAAGAAATACAAGCCTTATCATATTCCAACTGCGTTATCAACAAAGGAATTTGAAACATCAGAGGATAATTGCATTGAAAGTACAACTATAAAACCAGAAGGAACAGATCCAGAATCCAGGAAAAATCAACAAACAGAAGCAACAGAAGAAGACAAAATCATCGAACAAGAAATTAAAGAAAAACAGGTAAAAATGGCAGCTATAAATATTGATCCTCTTAAATTATTAAAAATTTTGCCAAATTTTGATGGTAAATCATGTAGTTTAATTATTTTTATAAAAAAAGCAGAATTTATAATTAATGCAACAAACTTATATAATGAAGGTTCCAAAGATTTCATAACAAATGAAATCAAATCAAAAATAATAGGATTCGCTTTAGATGTAGTTTTACGGGGTGGCGACTCAAATGATTGGAAGGAAGTGAAAACCATTTTAATTAATAATTTTGGTGAGAGAGAAACATTTTTAAAATTAAAAGAAAAGGCAGACAAGATTTTTTGCAAAAACATTTCCCAGATATATTATTCATTCTCAGATATACTCTGCAGATTAAATAATAAATATTATTTATCAGAAGTTAAATTAGAGGAGTATAATCCAAACAATAATGAAAAGTCATTATAAGCTAAATTTTGCGAGAAAATTCCACCAAATGCCAGTTCAATAATAATAAATCATAATATTAAAACGTTAAGCGAAGCATATTATAAATTAGAATCTTGTCACTGAACAACAGAAAGTTACAATAATAGAAATGAAAGGAATAATTATAGAAGTGAAAACTATAATAACAATTTTAAAAGTAACAACAGGAACTTTAATAAAAATGGTCAAAACTTTTATAGAAATAACAATAATCAGAGAAATCATAATGAACAATATAGTAGGCAACAAAACAGAATAGGCAATAATCATAATCAAAGAAATAATAATGAACAGTATAGGCAACCAAATAGAAGTGGTAATTTTTCTATCCAATATCAACATCAAAGCCCATTTGCTGCACAAAATAGAAGAAATATTGTAGAACCCATGGAAGTAGACCATTTGACCCGGGACACTTCAAATTTTCAAATACATGCCTCGAAAGACCATTACCCTGCATAGATGTTCATATCCTAAATACAAAGTTAGATTTTTGGTAGACACAGGAGCTGCAACCTCTGTTTTAAGAGAAAAAACATTCCCTAGACATTTTGAAAGTAAACTTCACAAACCAATTACCCTTCAAACATTATATGAAGAAAATTTAATAAATACTAAAATAATTTTGCCATTACCAAGTGAATTTAATAAAAATAAATCAACCATGGAATTTTTAATTACTCCAATTACTAACAGTTCATTTGACGGTATTTTAGGAAATAATATCCTCATGCCATTACAAGCCAAATTATATATATATTATATTATATATTATATATTATATCATATATTACTCATACATTGAACATTAAAAATGTCAAGATTCCATTGCTTTCAAAACCCAAAAATTACCCGTTAGATAGTTATATTCAAGAGTTATCAAATAAACAAATAAACCTCTGTAGTATTGATTTATATTCACAAGATTTAATTAACAAATTAATAGAACCCTATATGAACATAGAAGCAAAAAAAGCTCTTACTGAAATAATGAAGAATAATAGACAACTATTTTATAAAGAAGGGGATATTTTAACAAATGTAAACGAAGTTACACATAAAATCGAAACAAAAAATGATAAGCCAATATATTCACGCCTATATAGATATCCGGAAGTACATAAAGAAGAAGTCGATAGACAAATAATTGAAATGTTAGAACAGGGCATAATAAAAGAAAGTAGCAGTCCATATAATGCTCCTATCTGGGTCGTCCCCAAAAAGATAGACAATTCAGGACTCAAAAAATGGCGTATTGTCATTGATTATAGAAAACTTAACGAAGTAACAGTGGAAGACAAGTTTCCTATACCAAATATTGATGACATTTTTAGTAAATTTGGGAAGAGCCCAATATTTTACAACGTTAGATCTAGCTTAAGGTTTCCATCAGATATTGGTGAACCCTAAAGATAGACACAAAACTGCTTTTTCAACAGCTACTGGTCATTATGAATTTAATCATATGCCTTTTGGATTAAAAAACGCCCCCGCTACTTTTCAGCGAATGATTAATCACGTATTAGAAGGTCTTGTAGGAAAAATATGTGTTGTCTATTTAGACGACATTCTTATATTCAGTACATCATTAGAAGAACATATTTGTTCAATAAATAAAGTATTTCAGAAACTTAAACTATATAATTTAAAAATACAAATAGATAAATGCAAGTTTTTAAGCAAAAATACAGAATATTTAGGGCATGTAATTACTACAAATGGAATAAAGCCAAACCCAGAGAAAATAAAAGCAATTGATAAAATACCAATTCCGTCTACAACAAAACAAATAAAATCATTTTTAGGGCTTACAGGTTACTACAGAAAATTTATTAAGGATTATTCAAAAGTAGCAATACCTATGACCAAATATCTTAAGAAAGGAGTTAAGATAAACACTAAAGACCCAGAATATTTAACAGCTTTTGAAGAACTTAAATTACTCATATCTAGTGATCCAGTTTTAAAATATCCTGATTTTACAAAGGAATTCGTGTTGACAACAGATGCATCCAATTATGCAATCGGGACTGTTCTTTCACAGTCAAATCACCCATTATGTCTCGCACTCTTAATGAACATGAACGCAGATATAGCACTATCGAAAAAGAATTATTAAGTATTGTATGGTCAACAAAATATTTCAGACCATATCTTTACGGTCGCAAGTTTAAAATACGCACCGATCATAGACCTCTTATATGGTTAAGTAACCTTAAGCAACCAAACTCAAAACTCCAGAGATTGAAAATCAGTTTAAATTAATATGACTTTGATATTGAATATTTAAAAGGAAAAAAAAATCGTGTTGCAGATTATCTTAGTAGACTTGAAGTAAATGCATTTAATAGGAAAGATGAATCATCATTAGCCACAAATCATAGCGGAATAGAAGAAAGAAATGATCACATAGGAATTTCTGAATTACCTACAAATATGTTTAAGCATCAAATAGAAGTAATAGAGTCAGAAGACGAAAGTAAAAATATTAAATTTATACATCAAGGTGTTAGAAGACTTACCATTATAACAAAAAATGTAGGCGATTATTTTACTGAAGCATTAAGAGAATTCTTACCCGATCACGGTAAAGTGGCAGTATACTGTCCAAGTGATAATTTATTTTGCAAAATTCAGGAAAAATATGTCGAGCTTTATAGCAATCAAAAGTAAATTAAAATTACTTAGATGTATTACGCTTTTAAAAGATTTAAGTAACACAAACGATGCATTGAATCTCATTCAAAGGATTCATGAAAAATTTAATCACAGGGGAATACATGAAACATATCTTGAAATTAAAAATGAATACTATTTTCCAAAGCTAAGGGAACTAATTAGAAGGTACATAAACAATTGTACTATATGTCAGATAGCAAAACATGATAGAAGCCCAGAAAAAATTAAATTTGAAATAAGCAAAACTGCACTAAAACCAAATGAACTAATACGTATGGACATTTATATTCCAAGCAAAGATATTTACATTTTGACCTTTATAGACAAATATACAAAGCATTTAACAGCTTTTCCCATTGCTAGTAGAAATACACACAAAATTATTGAACAACTTAAGCTTAGAAATTCAATATTAGGCAAACCTGAAGAAATAGTATGCGATGATGAATTTAGCAGCCTAGCATTTAAAGAATATTGTAACGAAGAAAATATAAAAATAAAAAATAGTACCCCAAATCATAAGACAGGAAATGCAGACGTAGAAAGAGTGCACGGTACACTCAATGAACATATAAGAATATTTAATGCTCAAGAAAATAAAAAGAACATATTAAACTTAAAAGAAAAGGTTATAAAAGCAGTTAGTGTATATAATTGTACAATTCATTCAACGACATTAAGAAAACCTATAGATTTTATAAAAAACAAAATAAAAGAAAACGAGCTGGAAGAAATAGGAAGAAGGATTCAAAAAGTTAAAGAAGATAATATAAATAAGCTTAATCAAAATAAAACAGACTTTGTTGAACCAGATTTAAACAAAGATTTATATATAAAAGCCAACGTAGTTAGAACAGCTAAGAAGATAGCAGCAAAATATAAGAAAACTAAGGTAGAAAAGATAAATAACAAATATTACGCAAATAAGAAAAAATTACACAAACAAAATTTTAAAAGAAAATATAAATATCAAAATAGTGATACTAATTTAATCTCTTTACAGGCAATATGAAAACTATAATTAATATATATTTATTCTCCATTGTAACCATGATAAAATCAGAGTTCTTTTTACAAGAAATCCACAATCAAGCAGGGTATGTTATAATTAAACAGGAGCCCATTGAATTAATCGGAAAATATGATAAAATTCTTCATATAATTAATTTAGAAACATACAGTGAAATTATAAAACAAATTGAATTTTCTATAGAAAACGGTTATAATAATTTCAGGGATACAAGATTAAAAAGATTGATGACAGATGCGTTAGGAGATTCTAAATCGAAATTAAAAAGTATCCTCCCATATTCAAGACAAAGCAGGGGATTAATAAACAAAGGAGGCAGCGGGCTCCCTTTTCTTTTTGGGGTAATGGACAATGATGAAAGAGTAGAAATTGAAAATCATTTAAAAATAATAGAAGAAAATAACAAAAACGCCATTACAGAGTTAAACAAACAGGAACTGAGTAATACACAATTTCAAACAGAGTTAGAAACAATGGCCGACCGCATAAACAAACATCAGTATGTATTGAGGAACTTCATGAATTCTACATATATTCAACAGGAAAATCTAGCTAAGAGCATATTTTCACTGCAAATTAATACGGATATAATGTTATTAAACAACAAAATAGAAAAATTAAAAGACAATATAGTCTTTTCACGATTAGGCATTTTAGGCAGGAATATCTTAACAAAGGAAGAAATTAAAAGATTTAACATATCTGCAAACAAGTTAGAACACATAGAGAGTAGCCTATTGACCAGAAGCAACCAATTAGTTTTTGTTTTGAAAATACCTACATGTACATATAAATATGAAAGCATAATGATTTTACCTATTCCAAATAATCAAGGATTTGAAATTGAAATATCGAAATATAACTACATTAATTATAACGAAACGTTATATGAATATAATGAAATAAAATATGTAAAAAACCTAAAAAAAAAGTCCAATATGTATCCAAAACTTGTACGAAACAAAACATGAGAATTGTAAAATAAGATTAAATAAAGATCAAGAATTAATAGATTTAGAAAATGGACTCATTTTAACAAAAAACCTTTTCAAAACAAGTCTAAGTAACTATTGTAATAATATTGAGTACGAAATTGTAAAAAATAACCTTATATATTTTAAGGACTGTAATATTAAAATAAATACAACTATATACAACAATGAAAAGGAAACATTTAAACAAAACATTGTTATTCCATCATACAACACATTAAATGTTACAAATATTAATCTGACATTGGAAGATATACATATAAGCCAAATACAAAATCTAAAATATTTGCAAGAACTAAAGTACTATAGTAATGTTAAACATATTATATCATATAGTGGTATCACATTTATAATTATTTCAATTGCAATTTTACTATTATATTTGAAACATAAAGTAAAAAAAGTTAAAATTGAAAACATAATTGTAGATTCTCAGGAGAGCATCAAACATAAGGGGAGAAGAATTACGTTCACAGAAAGCCCTCACATTCAATTATAATAAGTTTCCTCTTAGTCACATCCTCAATAAAAAAGATACAAAGTATCTTCAGTTTATAATATCATAGATACAAAGTATCTACTGCACATATTGTCATAGAAGCACTTTTTGCCTTCAGCAACAAAGACTCTATTTTCATCATAGAATTAAACAAAGATAATGCAGCCAAACCAAGATTTGCTGCATAAGCATTATTATTGTATAAAAGAAGCTTCCAAGTCGAATGTAAAGAGCAGTATTAGAGTTCCAGTTCTTCGTATAGCTGAAGATTTCCCCCCACCAGTGGTAAGGAATCCGAAGCTGAATTAATATAATTCTCAAATTAATCTCATGAGTTATTATTTTCAAGTGGAGTTCTCTAACGAGAACTAAAATATATAATTTTTTTTAGAAATAAAGAACCGAAAACGAAATTATACGCCTACGGACATTTGTTTTTATTATTTCTATCAGCTCCTTTTCAGTTCTGGGAACTCGCATCCTGGAATTCAGGTTAAGAATGGCATCATAGAATTCGTTGAATGTCTCACCATTCATCATCTTGCGATCTGAAAGTTTCCTGAAGAGCTCCGTCTCACTTTCTAAACTGCGGTACTGTTCTACCAAATCAGTTTTTAACTCGTCCCACGTAGAGTGTTTGTTTCCTTTAAGGTACACCCAGTACCAAGACTCTACGGATCCTGACACGAAGTGGTAGAAATTTGTGGTAATATCATACCACGGCACACCATAACTACATCGAAAGCAATCGAGGCGGAACAAGAAGTCATCGACCGACATGTTCTTGCCGTCAAATTTTTATCCCCACTTATGAAATGGGTGAACACGGTTCATTGAAGTCGCGTTCGAGGGAGGTGGCCTAGGTGGCGACGCTGCGGACTCGTCGTCGAAATCGAAAGCATTCAAACGAGTCATAAACTCGTCTAAGTTCGAGCCTAGAGGCATTTGGGTTGGATTGACTTCCGGCAAAGGTGGCGCTCTAGTTGGCTCGTAATTTGGTGTAATCCGGTTTACATCATCTTCATTGATCGGCCTATACATGGACTGGAAATGTCTGGAAGTGGCCGGTCCAGATGGGACATTAAGATTTAGCTGCATTGGCTTGTCGAGGGGCTTGTTGTGTTGAAGTCATGTTAAGAGGCACTGGTGGCCTAGGAGGAGCAGCTGGCTGAGTAGTTTCGAGCGTGCGTTTTTGCAGTAGTTGAGCGACTTGATCAAGCAATCGTGCATGGCTCCTCTCTAAGAATATTTAATGCTCAAGAAAATAAAAAGAACATATTAAACTTAAAAGAAAAGGTTATAAAAGCAGTTAGTGTATATAATTGTACAATTCATTCAACGACATTAAGAAAACCTATAGATTTTATAAAAAACAAAATAAAAGAAAACGAGCTGGAAGAAATAGGAAGAAGGATTCAAAAAGTTAAAGAAGATAATATAAATAAGCTTAATCAAAATAAAACAGACTTTGTTGAACCAGATTTAAACAAAGATTTATATATAAAAGCCAACGTAGTTAGAACAGCTAAGAAGATAGCAGCAAAATATAATAAAACTAAGGTAGAAAAGATAAATAACAAATATTACGCAAATAAGAAAAAATTACACAAACAAAATTTTAAAAGAAAATATAAATATCAAAATAGTGATACTAATTTAATCTCTTTACAGGCAATATGAAAACTATAATTAATATATATTTATTCTCCATTGTAACCATGATAAAATCAGAGTTCTTTTTACAAGAAATCCACAATCAAGCAGGGTATGTTATAATTAAACAGGAGCCCATTGAATTAATCGGAAAATATGATAAAATTCTTCATATAATTAATTTAGAAACATACAGTGAAATTATAAAACAAATTGAATTTTCTATAGAAAACGGTTATAATAATTTCAGGGATACAAGATTAAAAAGATTGATGACAGATGCGTTAGGAGATTCTAAATCGAAATTAAAAAGTATCCTCCCATATTCAAGACAAAGCAGGGGATTAATAAACAAAGGAGGCAGCGGGCTCCCTTTTCTTTTTGGGGTAATGGACAATGATGAAAGAGTAGAAATTGAAAATCATTTAAAAATAATAGAAGAAAATAACAAAAACGCCATTACAGAGTTAAACAAACAGGAACTGAGTAATACACAATTTCAAACAGAGTTAGAAACAATGGCCGACCGCATAAACAAACATCAGTATGTATTGAGGAACTTCATGAATTCTACATATATTCAACAGGAAAATCTAGCTAAGAGCATATTTTCACTGCAAATTAATACGGATATAATGTTATTAAACAACAAAATAGAAAAATTAAAAGACAATATAGTCTTTTCACGATTAGGCATTTTAGGCAGGAATATCTTAACAAAGGAAGAAATTAAAAGATTTAACATATCTGCAAACAAGTTAGAACACATAGAGAGTAGCCTATTGACCAGAAGCAACCAATTAGTTTTTGTTTTGAAAATACCTACATGTACATATAAATATGAAAGCATAATGATTTTACCTATTCCAAATAATCAAGGATTTGAAATTGAAATATCGAAATATAACTACATTAATTATAACGAAACGTTATATGAATATAATGAAATAAAATATGTAAAAAACCTAAAAAAAAAGTCCAATATGTATCCAAAACTTGTACGAAACAAAACATGAGAATTGTAAAATAAGATTAAATAAAGATCAAGAATTAATAGATTTAGAAAATGGACTCATTTTAACAAAAAACCTTTTCAAAACAAGTCTAAGTAACTATTGTAATAATATTGAGTACGAAATTGTAAAAAATAACCTTATATATTTTAAGGACTGTAATATTAAAATAAATACAACTATATACAACAATGAAAAGGAAACATTTAAACAAAACATTGTTATTCCATCATACAACACATTAAATGTTACAAATATTAATCTGACATTGGAAGATATACATATAAGCCAAATACAAAATCTAAAATATTTGCAAGAACTAAAGTACTATAGTAATGTTAAACATATTATATCATATAGTGGTATCACATTTATAATTATTTCAATTGCAATTTTACTATTATATTTGAAACATAAAGTAAAAAAAGTTAAAATTGAAAACATAATTGTAGATTCTCAGGAGAGCATCAAACATAAGGGGAGAAGAATTACGTTCACAGAAAGCCCTCACATTCAATTATAATAAGTTTCCTCTTAGTCACATCCTCAATAAAAAAGATACAAAGTATCTTCAGTTTATAATATCATAGATACAAAGTATCTACTGCACATATTGTCATAGAAGCACTTTTTGCCTTCAGCAACAAAGACTCTATTTTCATCATAGAATTAAACAAAGATAATGCAGCCAAACCAAGATTTGCTGCATAAGCATTATTATTGTATAAAAGAAGCTTCCAAGTCGAATGTAAAGAGCAGTATTAGAGTTCCAGTTCTTCGTATAGCTGAAGATTTCCCCCCACCAGTGGTAAGGAATCCGAAGCTGAATTAATATAATTCTCAAATTAATCTCATGAGTTATTATTTTCAAGTGGAGTTCTCTAACGAGAACTAAAATATATAATTTTTTTTAGAAATAAAGAACCGAAAACGAAATTATACGCCTACGGACATTTGTTTTTATTATTTCTATCAGCTCCTTTTCAGTTCTGGGAACTCGCATCCTGGAATTCAGGTTAAGAATGGCATCATAGAATTCGTTGAATGTCTCACCATTCATCATCTTGCGATCTGAAAGTTTCCTGAAGAGCTCCGTCTCACTTTCTAAACTGCGGTACTGTTCTACCAAATCAGTTTTTAACTCGTCCCACGTAGAGTGTTTGTTTCCTTTAAGGTACACCCAGTACCAAGACTCTACGGATCCTGACACGAAGTGGTAGAAATTTGTGGTAATATCATACCACGGCACACCATAACTACATCGAAAGCAATCGAGGCGGAACAAGAAGTCATCGACCGACATGTTCTTGCCGTCAAATTTTTATCCCCACTTATGAAAAAGGTGAACACGGTTCATTGAAGTCGCGTTCGAGGGAGGTGGCCTAGGTGGCGACGCTGCGGACTCGTCGTCGAAATCGAAAGCATTCAAACGAGTCATAAACTCGTCTAAGTTCGAGCCTAGAGGCATTTGGGTTGGATTGACTTCCGGCAAAGGTGGCGCTCTAGTTGGCTCGTAATTTGGTGTAATCCGGTTTACATCATCTTCATTGATCGGCCTATACATGGACTGGAAATGTCTGGAAGTGGCCGGTCCAGATGGGACATTAAGATTTAGCTGCATTGGCTTGTCGAGGGGCTTGTTGTGTTGACGTCATGTTAAGAGGCACTGGTGGCCTAGGAGGAGCAGCTGGCTGAGTAGTTTCGAGCGTGCGTTTTTGCAGTAGTTGAGCGACTTGATCAAGCAATCGTGCATGGCTCCTCTCTAGCTCTTCTGCCATAAATTGTCTATCATTGACTCTATGCAGATCGATAGTAGCGGACACTACCTGCTGTATATATACAGAATGATCGGCTGCATCTTTTCGTAACTGCTCTTCGGCTCTTGCCACTTCGTCATCGTCTACTATTACACTTCTATCAATAGTATTATCTCCCACTTGATTCTCGTTTTGACTGACTCCGTCGTCGGAGTGATTCTCAGCGATATCGTTTTGGTTACGACCAGGTTTAGGTTTTGATCCCCCAGGAGCCATTGCGACAAACTCCTTGTACTTTGTAAGATAAGTACTTCTAACAGTTCGTTTAGGTTTTGAGCTGTTCATTCAATCGCAGCAAAAAGGAAATCGGTTAAACCACGCCAAACGCGTAAATCAAGGGTTCAAAAAAAAAGATAATTATATTGTAGCCCGTGAGAAATTCCTCGAACGGATACTACTCAAGCAGTATAACAATAAAAAAAATGAAAGTCAAAGGTAAGTGTGTGGAAAATTCCAAATATACCGTGAGCAAAACCTCGAACGGCTATTTGTTAATACAATTCAATGTAAGTTGTAAATCTGGTAAGTTATAAACAAATTTTCAAGTAGTCCGTATGAGATCCTCAGTCGGATACTACTTGGGGTAGCAAATGTTGCTTCGATTAAATCAAAAAGTGAAAATTCAAAATATTCCGTGAGCAATATCTTCAACAGATATTCGTCAATCGGTTAATTCAAAAAAAAAAAATTATGTTTATGGATTTTAAAAGTGCTTAATACTAAGGGTAAGTATATATGTAAACTATTTGTCTATCAAAAACGTTATCCCAAAATGTTTCTGAAATTTTAAATTCAACCGAATACTTAGATAGGTTTATACTTAAATGTAACTCAATAATTTTTTTTAATGTATACGATAATAGTGGGTACTGTCCCAAAAATCCAAGAAAGTCTACATGGTGGGTTCTATCCCAAAGTATATCTAAGCGCGGGCACTATCCCAATATAAAAACTATAAACTGTATACGGGCTCTATCCCAAAACTTCTCAAGACTGTAATCTATAAATGGCGGGCACTATCCCAAAAGACTAAAAAGCGGGCACTATCCCAAACTTACACGACAATCAAGAAGTTACGTCCCAACTTGATTGACGGAACCTCAAAATAATACGAAATACTAGATACCTTGGAAACGGTATTGTTTTCCAACTATCTGAAACTCAAAAGATACTTAACTTAAATCTCAAAAATAACTGAATATGTAAACTTATTTTTCATAAAAGATCCGGGAGTGGGTAACCCTCCCTTCTTCGGAACAAGGTGTGCAAATTTTTTGGCTCTGCAACATAACCGCCTCAAAAAAAAAATTGTCAAAAAGAACAAAAAACTTAAAGTCTGTAGACTTGGTAAACTTGCGGCGTTCTATTGTAAGTGAAACGACAATCTCATCTGAACGAAAAGTTGTTCAGGTATGCGAAGGCGAAATTATGCTACAGCAGACGTACATCGGGTATAAAAACTCCAATTCCCGTTAGTGCTTCATGTCTCAACGCATACCGTCACTTCCTAACATCTATCAAAAATGACTATTAACTTCAAATACAAAAAAACTAGATCGGATAACAATCAAAAGAAAACAAGTTGAATTGTAGTTGAAGTGAATTGGGTCGCAATTTGAGTGAATGACAAGCTTCTGCATCTGACGTGCGTCGGGCAAAAAGCACCAACTACCGGTCAGAAGACCTGCTCATACTGCTCTCATACGACCTGGATCTAAGACATCACCTTTTGGACATATCGACATCTCAGCTACTGACGACCGAGCAAAAAAAAATTACTGCTCAATCCGGACAAAGATCGAAGATATTCACAAGTGACTAGAGGTGGAGGAAAAGAAGGTAGACCTAATGCAACAGACTGACTCGGGAACATTTTCACCAAATCACTGGACAAAATAATGCCTATTCTACTAATCCCGATGGCATTCCTCTATCTAAGAAACATATCCATCTACCAAACAACTTCAAATCGAAAATTGCAAGACTACAAAAAAAACTTTTTGTGAAAAAAAAAATTCTCAAAAATTTCTAACTTTTTCTACGCTACTCAGGATTGACCTAACTTTCGTCAATTCTAATCTTATCTTTGCAAACTAATTCGGGCCCCCCGTTGGGTGAAATCTGTAACATAAAAAATTATATATATATGGAAATTAAAGAAGAACCTACATACCACCTGTATTGTCGACAGGCATCAATCTCTTCACCTAAAAACCTTATGGATATCCAAGCTCCAAACCAACACCTGTCCACAACACCAGTCGAAGAGGAAGCCAGAAGAGACAAGAACTACCAAGATGTCCTCTTCTCCTATACCAAGGAACAACCTCTTCATACTCGACCTTCCATGCATCGGTGTATCAAGTATCCCTAGACAGACATACTTACACTTCGCTAACATGGTATCTTGCTCTTCCCGCTCCTCTTCCCATCCTTCCAATTCCACATCCATCCCCATCACAGAAGCGCAAGCCACCTGACAGCTCACCACAGGTGCTGACTACAAAGCACCGTAGAACAGCCTAAGGTGTACCTGCCAGCATGCTCGCGCCTATCCACTACGAGTATTAGATGTTCTCCTCGTAGCTGTTTCTCGTTGTAGTTCACACCTAAAACCAGGGACTCTACTATACCAGGTACTCACGACTAGGATTGTAATGCTGTCTATTGAATGTGTAGGTTCTTTTCCAGAGGTTTCACTCCAGATTGCATCTATCACCCTAGCTATGACTACCTACTTCTATCTCTGAAGGGATGGTATCGATCCTATGCCGGCAACGCTCACTTTCTTGGTAATCATTCGTTAAAAAAAACAATCACCCAGACCGGCATGCGACAACGTAGAACCGTGGTTGAGATCGACCGTCGCGGTGGCCGGCAGTACCTTAGCCATGACTAGCTCAGCCAGGCCGTGGGCACTTGCTCCGGGATCTACTTAACCGGTGTTACCTCTTTTTTTTCTGCCGACCTTTGAGCTCAAGATGGGCGAGCTCGAATAAAAATATTAGAATGCTTAAGGGCCCTCATAATCTCCAAAGAAAAGACTTGCTAGAAATTACCGAAACGAAGAATGATCTAAGGTTGCACCTCAGGAAGAATATTGAGAGTGAACGTAGGATTTAAGCGAGAAAGCACGGTTGGATTGTTATCTCAATCTGAAGAACGAAACACGTAAGTTTTAATGAAAAACCGGCAAATCATAGATGTTCATGATTGCAGTGGCTTATAGTACCTTCCTTCCACTCTGCTACCACGATGCGCTGCAGAAAATGGAGGATGAGGTGTCTATCTCAGAGGGGAGGGAGGATCAAAGGTGTAAATGTGATCCTCCTGGTCTCTCAACCCGCCCAAAACGATAGCAGAAATCACCTCTCCTACTAACGACCTATGGCTGTCCATGGACCTATGAGTCCCCACAACTCAATACAATTTTTGGCAGCCCCTTAAATTGTAAGCAAGCAAAAGAAAATTGCTTGCTGACTATAACTATCTAATTAAACCATGGTACCTATTGAAAATACTGTACCAAAACAAAATAAACTACACCGTTGCACAATGAAAACCTCAACGGGATTTCATCCCTATCTCCACCTTGTCCCGTTCAAAGATGTATGAGGGTTACCACCCTCCCTATAAATAACCTAAACCATCATCATAATAATCTTCAAAAGTCTTCAAGTAAATATTAAGTTCAAGAAAGCAAACTCACTGAAAAATTTTCTTAAGACGTTATAAAACGAGTAAATAGTTTATTTATAACCAATCGTAAATCTTAACAAACTATTATCTTAACTGAAAATACCTTAAAATTACTTCTGAAACTAACCTTAATATTTAATCATACATATTAATACTATTGATTCTATATATTTGAAAGTACATAATATATTTGCTATTTCAAAAGATAGCAAAAAAGTGTATTAAATTGAGTGTGTTTCTTTTGTACACGATTAACTTTACAACTATCATTACCATAAGGGCCAATGTCTGTTCAAAATAAGTTCCTTATTAAAAATTGATACTATCAGATTCAGGCGAAGAGTTATCAAAACTTATTTTTCCTTACTGATCGTTAAAAAAAAAAACTTAGACACGCGTATCAAAACCTAAATTCGATAAATATTATAAAAGATAGTGACCAAATTTTATAGCCGCGACGGATTGATTTGAACATCATCTATCTGCTAACGCGATTTAAGAAACTTTAATAAATGTCGCTGAGTATAAATTTTTTTAAAAGAATTAAACCTTAACACAAAGACAAAACGAGATTCTTCAGACAAATAATTCAAATACTCAAAATAGGAAGCAAAGCAAACGAGCATCAAGTAACTGTTTGAGGATACCTTTCCTCAGTACAATAAAAGGCAGTCAAAGTTTAAAAGATAGAAATATACCGTATATGTAGTAACACAGTTCGCGTCCAGCATATACTCGATAATAAAAATTTATATCAATATAATTCAAATATAGTAAAGCAAATATATCAAAAGCAATATAATTATTAGATACTATAGAGATAATACATCTCAGTATCTTTTTTACTGTAGAGATCCGGGAGTGCACTGCTGGATACCTGAAAAAGATGTTTATGGATTAAGATATAAGTGTCTCTACGTTAATCTTGACTTTATCTGTATATTGTTTCAGGGTGCTCTATTACTCAGCTTGTATGTTAGCAAATATCTTTGCTGAGCATAGAATATGAAGACATAAATGGATACAAAAAAAAGGAAACTAAATCGTAATACCTTGTAGACGGTTATTTACTATTGGTGTTTCGGACACTATCAGCGACTCACTATGTGGTAGTACCTGAGTATAGCTCATACAAAAAAAAGGAATTTTTCCAAACCTGTAAGGTAAAGCACGAAGATTAGCTTGTGGTACTATGTGGACTGGATTAATAAAGCGATCTAAATCGAATCTAAAATGGAATTAGGTAGTAATCAATCGATCGTAAATGCATTACGAAGAATCACACAAAAAAAATTACTACCGCGGCGTTAAAACGCGAAGTCGAGTGGTCGCTACCGACGCAAACTTGAATGTCTTAGCGACTTAAATAAAACCATGAAGTGAAACTGTCTCTATATAAGAGATCCGTGAAGGAAAGTAAAATTAAAAAAAAATAATTAACCGAGTTGGCAAGTGAGTGAAAATTAAAAAGAAATCTATGTGTAACACCGAGAAGAGTTCAATAACTTGGTATTAACACTGAAATTATCCGTACTCCATCCACCAGATCTGATTCCGAATCAGATGTAGATATATCCACGAATGGTCCTACACAATTTTCGAAAGATTAAAACGATTTTGTTAAACTTTCTATTCGCGACACCGATCTCAATATCGTAATCGAAATTCCCGAAAAAAAAAATATAATTCTTCGAGCGTTCGTTTTGTTATCTTATCTAACGATCAGGGATTTTCACAACATTTCACTGAGCTCCGAAGGATATAGATTAATTAACTACAACACAACACTTTATAATAATATGCCTAGATACCTAAATAGGACAAATACACATGTAAATGGCGTCTCTCTTATCTAGGTGCGGAGGAGGAGGCGTTATGTCCTGCCTTCCGAATATAAATGATAAAAAAAATTGACTGCACCACCGTCCGTGGATGTAGGCGTTGTACGCTCTCGTATATTGGTCACAGCAGCACCAGAATTAGGCGAGAAGGAGTACTGGACTGTGTGGTTCGAGCCGAAACGCTCCCACAAAATTCACAATTTATACTAATATATAATATATTTGTTACCTGGTATAATCTGGTGGTACTCTAGTACCATTTTTGGGTGATTTATTTTATCAATTTATATACATAAGTAAGCTGGAACTGGTGCGTTTATAGTTTGATTTCTATCCGGAACTGGTGAAGTTATAGCTGAGTACGTATATCTGAAACTGATGAATCTGGTTATTGATGAGTAGATCCCGCGTTGTAGGTATGATGACTGTGTTGTTAATGGATTGGCATCTATGCATAGGCATACGCCAGGCATCCTGATGTCATCTTCGAAATATCTTCCTGATTAATGGTGTTTTCTTCAGCCTCTTCGTGGCTGGGTGTATAGAATCGTGTCTAGGGCGTAGATGACCTCAATTTAGTGTTATCTCCAGATGAAAATATGCGTGGATGAAATACCACGAGTAAGGACAGAATCGTGGCGTAGATTGCCACGAGGTAAGTAAGTTGGTGTTGCACAAATTGGCCACAAGTACGTGCTATGTGGCGGCGTAGACTTGCCGCTGGTGCCACAAAAAAAGGTGGCGTACATTGCCACAGAATGGGTCGTAGATTGCCGCAGAAAGGTGGTGTAGAATGCCGCAGAAAGTGGTCGTAGTCGTCGACGAGCCAAATGGATCAACGTCGTACGACTACGACAGTAGATATGTCCCACGTTTCCACAAGAAAAGATAAAACGACGTGGATGAAGTTAAATGCTGTGCAGCCAGCGCGCACATGTATATTTGGTACGTAAGTACATTTCTGGATATACTGTTGCCTGTCTATGAGTATAGGCGTGGGTATATGTAAAAAAAATATATAGCAGCTCCTCGTGGTTCGCTGTGCCGGTAGTGGGCAATTGCTCCTTGTTGAAAAATTTTCAGGCTGCTATCCCTATTAGAATAAGAAAAATTTACTCCTTTAATACTCTGGCCATGTGACGCGACAAGTTTTCCTTATATCTCAAAGCAAATATTCCGTATTTGCCCTGAGACTCAGGTAACGAACAGAAATTCAGACTTCTTACCACTTTTATATAGTATTTCCAATAATATAAATGTTCATCCTTTATTGCTTGAGCAATTTAAGGAGTTTTCTACAAAAAAAAATGGGTGCGGCTTGGCCGCTTGGATGTAAAAAAAAACTTTTTTTTTCTTATGAATTCTGCTGAGGTGTTATCTCGTCTGCTTGTGTCTTCAGAATGAAGTCCACATCCGATATTACGACAGGCATTGCTACTTTCCAGTCTAGCTTCCAGTTTTCGGAGTTCTTTTTACTTCATCGTTGACACGATAGGTGGCGTGTGTAAAAAGCATTAAGGTGCTATGCTCACTGTGTCATTTTGCCAATTCGGTGTTATGACATTTCCGGAATATACTTCAAACTGAATATTTTTGAAGTAATCAATTGAGTTAAGGCTCTGGTGACATTTATTATTGAGGAATAGCTGTTGCCCCGTACATGTGATAGGAAGAATTTGATTGCCGTAGAGGTACGAAATACTTATGTCATGATCATTTTAGATGAAAGAGAAGGAGGAAGGTGCGTAAACGTTGTGGTGACGTAAGTATTAGTATTCAGACCTGAATCTAAGCACATTCGCTTTAAGGATTCTTGGTGTCAAACAGAATTACTAACTCACTCTGACTATGAGATCTGTCACATATCATGCCTTGTGCGACCTAATTGACATGTATGAATCTGCTGGAGTTTCTATTTGCAGGATCTATATGATCTGTCATAATTTTGTTTGTCAATTCATGTGAATCATGACAAGAATCCGAACCGATCAGTGATGATTGTGACACTGATTTTTATTATAAATGTCGTAGTTGACTTGTCAGATTCCTTGAATCTGACTTTTATAGATATCTGGATTTTCTAATAGAGTGGCACAACCAAACCTTGTGTAATAAAGTGTAAAATTGTAGCGCTTGTGTCAGGACGACGAATAGAGAAAAATTGTTCGACCGCCTCGAGCAATTTCTCAAAATCGTAGTCTGACATCTGTCTGTCACTTTATTTTGCGTCAAGCATTATTCTGCCCACCTATATCACTACTTTTCTTCGCACTCCAGTTGATGTGAGCACCGTGCTTGTCTTGCTTGGTGTGAACGGGGTGTTATTTCGGACAATGAATATTCGATCTTTCGTTCCATCACATTCTTCCATCGAAAATATATGGGAACGAAGGCATATAGGAAATTAGATAGGGTGGGGAATTTGTGGAATCCGAAGATAGGAACCAGAGTCCATTTTGTATGTGGATTCCAATTTGGTGTGGAACCTTCTTTGGGTGGATCCCATCGAGTGCGTTCAGCACGTTGCGAGTAAAGTGGTAGTCTCGCAGATAGATGGCACCGCTGGTGTACACTGAATTGTGTACTGGCGAGAAAGTCTTCCCTACAAATAACACAAAAAAAAAAGAAGTGTTGAGTGTTTCTTGTAAACGAAAAACTCTCGTCCGTCTCTTCTTCTTCTCATCAAAAACTGCAAATCATTCATTGCTTTGCCTCGTCTTCCCCGGTGAGTGCACTTTTTTATTTGTATATGTTCTGCTTATGAAGCAAAACCTGTGATTCTACAAATTAAAAAAAAAAAAAAAAAAAAAAAATTTCTCCTTGTGCCTACTTTGTGCGCTGCACCCCGTCGAACGTTGAAGAGAGTCGTTGGATAGGCCGTCGTCATCATCACTGATACTTTTTTTTCGTCGTGACTCCATCGTGCCTAGCATCTACTGATCTGAAACCCTGCACTACACGAAAAAAAAAATAATATAAATTCTCTTTGCCTCATCCCGCCCCGGTGAGTACAATATTAGCATATGTTCTGCCACTCACTAGCTTGAATAATACTACATTCTAACATACATTATTGCTGTTTTCTACTCATTCGCCTACAATTATTAACAACAACAATTTCTGACGTGGAAAATACTCACAACGACAAAACATAAAATGGATAAGGAATTACACTGCGGTTACATTGATTGTGCTGTCAATGATAAAATAAATGATTGGGTAAATTGTAAGGGTATCTGTGGCAAATTTGTCCACCCTTTATGTATTGGCCTAAGCAAACGTGCCAAGGCCTATCTGCCAGAATATTTACTCCATTTTAATTTCTACTGTGGAGAATGCAAAACATTGACAACCTCACATAATACTACTTGCACTTAAATGTAACAATGAGCGAATAGACCAATTATCCGATACTATCGCCGAATTAAATAAAATGCACGACTGGGTCACACGTACTTGCGCTGTGGGTGCAACAGTACGATGAAAACAAACTTTTCGATCAATGAGAAGAACTCATTTTTGAAAAATTTGGTAAAACCTGAAAAAACTTGACTGAAACTTCAAAAACCGATATACGGGAGCTAACGTTAAGAAACCTTTAATGTTTAAAATTAAGACGTTATCTTTTGGGTGTTATAAATGATACAAATGTCCACTTATGGCCAAATTAATAATACTGTTAAAAGCAATTTCCGCTATTATCATGTTTAGCCAAAAACTAAAAATGCAGTTTTGTTTGAAGTATTCTATGTGTGTTACATACAAAGTTTCATAAAAATCGGGGGAGCCTTTTTTGAGTAAATTAGAAAAAATGAAAAAATTGGCCAAAATCTAGTGGCTCTTTGTATAGGAGCCACCGTTTAAAAAAGAGGAACTGAAAAAAAAATCAATGCCATCTGATAGGAAGCTGTAAGGAACTATACCAAACAAAGTTTGTTTGAATTCGATACAACCGTTGACAGCTTATGGCCATTTGAAAAAAAGACGTTAAGATCAGATCTCCGTTATTAGCATTTTTTGCCAAAAACTAAAAACGCAGTTCTCTTAAAAACACTAAAAGAA
This sequence comes from Platycheirus albimanus, assembly GCA_916050605.2. Classification (NCBI taxonomy): domain Eukaryota; kingdom Metazoa; phylum Arthropoda; class Insecta; order Diptera; family Syrphidae; genus Platycheirus; species Platycheirus albimanus. Next base: position 135,531,248 of record OU696696.1, on the reverse strand, counting down.
TATATTACACCAAAGTTAATCAAAATCGTTAGAGCCATTTTTGAGCAAATTAGAAAAAACCTAAAAAAAATGGCTAAAACTGAACGGCTCGTTGTATGGGAGCTTTCATTTAGAAAGGTTTCACTGAGAAATTTACAAAACCATCCTATAGAACGCTTTATAAAACGATGCCAAACAAAGTTTGAGTCAATTCAATCAAGCCGTTGCGAACTTATGGCCATTTGAAAAAAGCCGTTAAGAGCAGATCTCCGTTATTTGCATTTTTAGCCAAAAACTAAAAACGCAGTTCTCTTAAAAACGCTAAAAGAATTTTAACACAAAGTTTCATCAAAATCGTTAGAGCCATTTTCGAGAAAATTAGAAAAAACCAAAAAAAGTTGGCTAAAACTCAACGGCTCGTTGTATGGAAGCCACCGTTTAGAAAAGCTTCAGTGAAAAATTTACTAAACACTCTTATAGAACACTATGAAAAACTATGTCAAACAAAATTTGAGTTGATTCAATCAAGCCGTTGTGAACTTATGGCTATTTGAAAAAAAACCGTTAAAACCTGATTTTCGTAACGACCATTTGAGCCAAAAACAAAAAACGCAGTTTTGTTAGAAATGCTTAAGGTAAGCTAAATTTTGAGTTTAATCAAAATCGTTAGAGCCGTTTTCGAGAAAATTCAAATTGAAAAAAAACCGTTACTTGAAAGGTACCAGTTTGAGCCGGGCTAAAACGAAAAAAAAAGTCTCGACAACCGTTTTTCTTGAAACTGCTATATACCAAGTTTGAAGAAAATCCGTCAAGCCGTTTAGGCTGTAGCATGACGTGAAAAAGCGCACAGACGCACATACGCACATCCGCACATCCGCACATCCACACAGACAAACCGACGGACGGTATGGCGAAAACCACTTTTTTGGGCTTCTCTATCATCGTTATGTCATGTTTGATTAAAACCTCGATTTTTTGTTTCTGCACGAAACCAATACTTGCCCTATAGAGCAAGTAAAAATGAGATTCGTAACAGCTCTTCCAATATAAATAATCTCATGGCCGAGAATAACGAATCCACCACTAAACACCTTGAAAGCCATCACTTTTTATTCACTTCTCAACTTTCGAAACAATCTTTTTCGGATTGTGTTACTGAGCCTGATGCACAATATTTCGAGTATCTAAAACATTCTTCACAAACTTCTTTCTCATCGAAACAATCTTTTTCGGATTGTGTTACTGCGCCTGATGCACAATATTTCGGGTATCTAAAACATTCGTCACAAACTTCTTTCTCATCTCTTAATATTTTCCCAATCATGGTTAATGATAAAATTGATAAACTGAAAGAGGACTACTCTACAGGACCTGATGGCATTCCGGCAGTGGTCCTCAAAAAATGCTCAAGTGCTTTCATTCATCCACTGACCTCTCTGTTTAAACTATCTATTTCTCAATGTGTTTTTCCACAATCTTGGAAAGTATCATTCATAGTTCCTATTCATAATAAAGGACCAAAGAATAATGTGTCTAACTATCGCCCAATAGCCAAGCTTTCTTGCATACCTAAAATGTTTGAAAGTATTCTCTATGATGTTCTTGCCTTTTATTGTAAGCCCATTTTTTTCCCCCGTTCAACATGGTTTCTTAGCCGGAAGGTCAACTACAACAAACCTTGTGCATTTTGTGTCTCAGACGCTGTGCACCGTGGAAAATGGGGATGAAGTAGATGTCATATCCACTGACTTTAGCAAGGCATTCGACAAAATATCTCATAAAATTATTTCCTACAAATGAAAATACCTCGGCTTCCCCCCACATTTCATTTCATGGATTGACTCCTATTTATCTAATAGAAATTAAATTGTCCGTTTTAGATCCTCCCTTTCCTCTCCTTTCAGCGCATCCTCCGGTGTTCCACAAGGCAGTCATCTAGGCCCAATGCTTTTCATTTTAGCAATAAATGATGTTGCAAACATTCTGGAGTGTGATCTTTTAATTTATGCGGATGATATGAAAATATTTAAAAGCATATCAACAACCACTGATTTCCGATATCTGCAAGACAACCTTGATAGATTTTCCCTTTGGTGCCTAAAAAGCAATCTCGAATTAAATGTAAGCAAGTGTCATACTATGACTTTTTCCCAGAAAACGCCAACCTGGGCCACATAGACCCTATTTTATTGAGGGGGAGTCTGTGCCATATGTTACTTCCTCTCAGGACTTGGGTGTCCTATGTGATAGAGAGCTTAATTTTCACTCCCATATTGACAATATCATCAATAAGGCTAATTTTATGCTTGGGTTCATCAAACGTTGGTCCAAAGAATTTCCAGACCCATATGTCTCCAAATCACTTTTTATTACCTTTGTCAGACCTATTCTTGAATATGCTTCACAAGTTTGGTCACCGCATCAAGTTACCCAAATAAAACGAATCGAAGCTGTTCAGCGTAGATTTCTTCGATTTGCTCTGCGCAGCCTTCGGTGGGATGATAATTATCATCTTCCTCCCTATGTTGATCGATTACAACTAATTAATCTGCACTCCCTTAAAAAACGACGTAAAGCTGCAGATATCGTTTTTATTCACGATTTACTTACTGGTACCATTGACTGCCCAGCATTAGTAAATACTATTTCCTTTAATACCAACCCCCGTAATGTAAGAACTGTTCCCCTCTTCCGCATCCCTTATCACCGCACAAACTATTCCTTTTTTAATCCCATATCTCGAATGCTTCGTAACGTTAACAACTTTTCAAATGGGTTTGGTTTCCATACATCTAAATAAGTCCTTCGTAATACCCTCCTCTCAAATATACCCCAGTAATGTACTTAAAATCATTCATTTTCAATTTTCTTCTATATTTTTTTTTTTTGTATTTTTATTTTAAATTTTTAAAATTGTTAATCTTTTTCTGGTATATCATATTAAACTTGTATTTATTATTAACTAGTTTTTAAGTTCTGCTTGTACTAAGCATTGAATAAATTATAATAACTTGGGAGCAGAAATCTTTGGAGCAAAGTTTATTGCAAATATGCCCCTATAGTGTAGTACTGTTGTCTGATGCTTGGAATTCCTTCTGGTATGGCTCGAGATTAAAGTTTACTACAAGGTTCATCTGTGACGAATCACACTTATTGTCCCATGTCATTGAAAGTGAATTCCAGGGGAAGCATTGTTGAATTTTATAACATCTATGTCACTTGCAATTACAATTGGAAGAATTATACCAATTAATAATGGTGTAGTGAAGAAGTTTGGGTGTGTTGAGTTCGCCCTAGCTTGAGTTGTTGATTTTCTTGCTGAATTTGATGATGATGATTCACTAGGACTTATCATTTCTTCGCTTCCGTTCAGATGATGGCGCGTCTGTTTGAGGTTCAGACGGAGCTTCATTGTTTCTTAACAAAGGTGCAAGTTTGTGTATTGGACGCCGCAAAACGCCTGATTTTGCTCGTACGTCTGCGACACGTACCAAACCGTCGTTTCCATAATGCACCTTTTCGATTCTACCTAGCGGCCATTTCATTATAGGAGTGTTGTCTTCCTTCATAATTATAACGGTGCCAGTTTTAATGTTTTTGGATTGCGTTGGAAATGGAAATTTTGTTCGAAGTTGGAGTTCATTTAAATATTCTTGGGACCATCGATTCCAAAATTCTCGTTTGATGTAAGATACTAGCTTCCATCTGGTTAATAAGGTACAATTGATCGGTTCAGCCTTGTTATCAACGACTGCCTTTAAAAAATCCCCGATTAAAAAATGACCTGGTGTAGTACGCTCAGGTCGTTTGGATCATTGGACAGTGTCTCGAATTTAAAATTGCTTTTATTTCTGTAGTGATAGTACAAATCTCCTGGTAAGTTAATGAAGCTGTGGCTGTTTTGCATCGTAACAAATGTTTTGCAGATTTGACTTTTGTTTCCCACAATCCTCCAAAATGTGGAGCTTGTGGTGGAATAAAATGTAAATCTTTTCCCTTCGACTTTTGTGCTTGCTTTGAATATATGCTTGTTTTAAGCTCTTCTAGTTGATACCAATACAAATTTTTAATGTGGCCACATCGGCTCATAAATCTTAACAAGGCTCCAAGAAATGCATCTGTAGTGAAATTTCTGTTGACTTCGATGTGTACCGCCTTTGTGGCGAAGCAGCAAAATATTGATAAATAACATTTTTGTGCTCGGCTCCCTCTCGTTCGGTAATGAACCCATAATGGACCGCAAAAATCTACTCCTGTATTGATGAATAGACGTGATGGTTGGCGCTGTTAATTTCCCATCATTTCCGAGTACATTTTCGGTTTCGCCTTGACGCAAAATATGCAGTGCTGGACAATAGAGCGGGCAATGTTCTTGCCCCTGAATGGCCAAAATCGCTGTCTCGTGATTGGAAATAGGCCTTGAGGTCCAATATGATTATTATTGAAGTGAAGATCCGTCATGAGCATTTTTACGAGTGGTTGAGAATATGGTAGCAGCATCAGATGCTTGATGTCGTATGGTAAATTTGATGCTTGAAGTCTGCCTCCGACACGCAGATCACTTTGGTCTAAGAATACAACGAGTCCCTTCAATGGACTTTCCTTATATAGTTCTTTGTGTGCCTTCAGGAAGCGTATGTCTTTATGGAAACCGTGATTTTGGACTTCCTTGATAATGAACTGCATGGATATTTCTAGTTCCGAGGTTGATAACGACCATGCGGCTCTGACGCCTTTTTTGGGGTTTGTCTGACGGATTTTAGTGCATCCTTGAGTTTACCTGACTTGCATAATTGGACAAATCGAAAACAGTAGGCTAGAATTACATTAATTTCGATGAATGAGTTTTAATGCTCTGTTCCTTCCAAAATACTTTGTACATGATCGACGTCCTTAGTGGTCAATAGCGCCTTCTTTTCATCTGTTCGTGTTTTGCTGAGTTTTTAAGGGGGTAGCCAAATTGATTCCGATCCATGCAAAAATCTCGTACCGTACTTCCATAGTGTATGATGCTGCCATTGATTAGTGCTGGTTAGAGATTGGATGTTGGCAATTCGACGTCCAACTGGAAGGATTCTGCATTTGAGTTAATCCAACTCAATACCATTTGTGAGTCAGACTACAGAAGACTTTTGGTCTTTTCCAACTTTTGGTCACCCTTGACTCGTTTTCAGAGTCCGGCAGCTAATGGTGCCACACATAGTTCTAAACGTGAAATTGTCATCGATCTCATTCCTGATGCTGTTTTAGTAGTTGGTGCAACTCGAGATTTGGAACACAGCAGTGGCACTACGATTGTACCATCCCTGTTAACTGATCTGATATATACAGCAGCCCCGTAGGCCTTCTTTGAAGCATCTGCAAAGGTAATCATTTGCATTGATGAGGTAATGTGATGACCAAAAACGTGTCTGGGAATTTGGAATTTATCTAATTCTTGGAGGCCTTGGTAGTATTTGTTCCAGCTGGTGCATATTTCTTCTGGTAGACAAGCATCCGAATCTTACTTGAGTTCCCACAATTCTTGCAGAAAAAGCTATTAAGGATACTGGAGCGACTATTCTAAGTAGGTCAAAAAGACGTGCTATATCTGAGGCTAAAGATTGCTTTGTGAATCTTTTTGATGTCCTATAATTTGTTTTAACGCAGAAGACGTATGGCTTGGGTCGCCATATTAACTGAAGAGTCTTGACAGCGCCTTCGTTATTGTCGTCTGTGAGAGATATCTCCTGATCTTATAATGGAACATTACAAAGTAATTGCTGTTGGTTTGAACACCACTTTTTTAACTGGAGCCCTCCCTCCCGCAACAACAATGACAATTATGACTGGATGTCTTTTGCTACTACAATGCTGTCTGCACCTGCCTTAACTTCATCCACGTAGAAGTCTTTGAGCAAATCTTTCGAGCCTAATGTATATTTTGCAGAATATTCTGAAGCTAAGACCTGAGGCATTTTATTGCGAGATATGGAGCTGACGTGGTTTCATAAGTCACGGTATGAAGTTTATAACATTTTATAGGTTAAGTTCGATTGGGTCGACACCATATCAGCTGAAAATGTTGGTCTTCTTCTCGTATGAGTATTTGCGTATACATTTTTTGAATGCCGGCCTTAATAACAAATTTTGGTAATCTTAAACGCAATAATATTGAAAACAATTCGTCTTGAATTGTTGGCCCAGAAAAAAATAAACCTTCTGACTTGAGCACGCAATGATGAGGCAGAAAGTAGTGTGGTGTTGGAATTGATTTGAAATCAATCTCTGTCATGTGTCCCAGTTGAATTTATTCATTAATGAATGTTCGGTACTGGTTATATAATTCTGGGTTTCGGTCGAACCTGCGTTCCAACGCGCGAAATCGACTGAGGGAAATGTCGCTAGATGACCTTAGTTTATTTGAGTCCTCAGCAAAGGGTAGACTGACAACAATCTTCCAGTTGTTTTTTTTCTTCAAATTTTTCTTCTGCGATAGTGCGACTTGATGTTGGACACAAAAGTTCTTCGGTTTGCCAAAACTTCTTATTGTCTGCTTGAGGGATGATTCTTCGGTAGCTATTCCACAAATTGTATTTCTAGATGAATATTCGTTCACCTTTCCAGTGACTATTGTAACGTAAATTAATATTGGAATTAAAAGAAATTTAAAAGAATAATTCATACACCCTGTATATACTCTCACCTGTAATTGTCAACCGACATTCGAGTTTACACTGAACACCCTATGGACATCCACGATCCAAACCCCCATGCCCATCAACAACACAAACCAGAGAGGAAGCAGGAAGAAACAAGCGCCCCGCTCATGCTAGACTCCTATGTCCAGGGTACAGCAACTCCGTCGTCTTCTATCAGCGCATCAGTGTATCTAGCATCCCTACATTGGATATACTTACACTTTACCATCGCGGCCTCTCGCTCTCCCTACTCCCCTCCCCTTCTTCAAATTCCATCTCCATCCCATCACAGAAGCACGAGCCATCCAACAGCGCACCGTAGGTTCTGACCACAAAACACCGTGGAACAGCCTAGTAGGGTACCTGTCAGCATGCCCGCGCCTATCCACTACAAGTTATAGATGTTCCTCTTGTAGCTGTGTCGTGTCGTAGCCTACACCTGAAACCATGGACTCTACTCAGATCCCTCGCTCACAACTAGTATCGAAATGCCAAAGATGCAAAATGTCGTTTTCAGTTCCGAAGACTTTACTTCAGATAGCATTCACTAAACCAGCTATGGCTACCTAATTCTGCACTGAAGGGACGGAAGCGATCCTATGCCGGCAACGCCCCCTTTCTCATCAACTGGTCGTAGAGAACAGTCATTAAAAACGGCATGCGACAATGTAGAACCGTGGTCGAGATCGACCGTCGCGGTGGGCACTTGCTCCGGGATCTACTTCACCGGTGTTACCTCTTTTTTTTCACTGCCGACCGTTGAACTCATGGTGTGCGAGTTCGAATATGTAATGTTAGATTGCTTAAGGGCCCTCATAATCAATGTCGACAACACTGAGAAGAATTGATTGAAAAGTAACGAGGATTCAAAATTGCACCTCTTATTTTGAGTGTTCATAGTTCAGAGGAAAAGAATCAGGACTGAATTACTAACTAACCCGACGAACATAACTCGTAAGTATGCGCGTGAAAGCAAACCATAGATGGCCGTGGTTACATGGCTAATTTATCACCTTCCTATCATTGTGCCGCCACGATGTATTGCAGAATGTGGAAGAGGTGACTAACATTGCAGGGAGGGAGGATCATGGGTGTATATCGATCCCCCTTGGTCTCTCAACCCACCCAATTCATAAGCGAAAACCAACTCTCTCGCCTATGACCTTGGCTGACCGCGTACCTGTGAGTCCCTAGAGCTCAACACTATTATTGGACGACCCCAGATATAACAAGCAAGCAATGTATTGCCTGCTCACATCGCTATCCTAACTCGAACCTAACATCTTAACAAGATACTAGAACTCATCTCTCCACTGTTGCATCAATAATACTTCCTATGAGTATCTGGCTGTACATTGCCTTGTCCTTCACGAAGAAAGTGTGAGGGCTACCACCCTCCCTAGAAATATCTTACTCAAACATCCTGAAATTCGTAAATGGCTTTCATATAAATCCAAGAAAAATAATTAAATTCAAATGCAAAAATTATTTTAGGAAAACGTTATAAAAGAAGTCTTATCTATTAAATTTTTACTTAAGAACTAACAAGATATCAATTTATTGGTATATCTTCATAATCAAATATAAACAAAAGTAGTTGTTGTATTCTGCCATAACACAGCGAAGGAGCATGCAGGCTGGATGCCTCCACCCTATTTTCGAGACACTTCTATAATTATGTAACTTAACGAAGATTTGTAATTGTAAGCAAAGGTTATATGAAGGGTAAAAAATAAATGTCATGGAAGTATCTACTGAAAGTATTTGGATGTGTTTGATTTTGAAGTTTTTTTAATTTGCAATTTTTGAGTTTTATATAGCGTTTTTTCCGAGTTACAAAACATTATTTAGTATCGAACATTTTGGTCCTTCGAGAGCCGTTTGGAAGTGAATTCAGCACTTAATTAAGTGGCAACAAACTAATTTCAAATAAAACAGAGTGTGCCGACATTTTGTCGTATTGTTTAATTTATTTTAAATACCTGTAAAACGATTTTATAAAGCGGTACAAATCAAGTTTGTTTTTAAGGCAATTTTAATTCAAAATTAATAATAAAATTAATTCAATTAAAAAGTGAATCCTGATTTGAAGAACAGCATCACTACCATAAGCAATTGAGGAGCGACAACTGCAGTACACTGAAAAAAAAAACACAGTGAGTACATATACTTACTTACTATATTTTATCTTTTTAAATCATATAAATAAAATAGTCTTACAATATGAGTGAGGGAAAGCTTTTAAAAACTCATGTAAGCAGATTTCAAAGGATTTTGAGAATTTTAAAAAGACTGTAAGTCCCAGTCGTCGGACGAAAAATTATGTTGCTACACGTCTTGATCTACTCGAAAGCAATTTGCTTAACTTGGAGAAGCGTTACGAAGACATTCTTTGCAATGAAGAATTTAAGGAAGACACTCTCTTAACTTTCGAAGAGTCTTATAAAGACACAAAAGAGATTTACGCTCAATATAAATCTCAACTTTTAGATGAGTTAGACAAATTTTCTTCCCTTACTCAAGTAAATGAAAAAGCAACTGTTAGTGAAAATACAGCTGCAACTGAAAAGATAGCTGCAAATGGAAAAGGATCTTTACAACAAAACGAACAAAGGCAACACGATGTAAGACTTCCAAAAATTCAGCCGCCAATTTTCACTGGCGAATATCAGGATTGACGTCCATTCCACGACCAATTTGTTTCACTAGTGCACAATAATACGTCATTAACAAACATTGAAAAATTACATTATTTAAAGTCTTGTTGCAAGGAAAGCGCAAGCACTTTGCTTGAACATATCAATGTAGATGACGCAAGTTATGATAAAGCATGGGAGCTTTTGAAATCAAGATACGACTTTAAGCGAATTTTAGTCAATCATGAGCTTAAATTATTTTATGAGTTGCCTGTAGTTCATGGAGAAAGTGCCAAAGGCATTCGTGAGTTGTTGGATAATTCAACAAAAATATTACACGCACTCAAGAATTTGGAATTGCCAGTTGAACATTGGGATACAATAATAATTTTCCTATTGTTGAAAAAACTACCATCCACAATACAGTCATTATGGGAAAATCATTTAGGCACAAAAAAGGAGACACCGACATACAAAGACTTTTCTGAGTTTTTGGAAACGAAATTCCGAACGTTGGAGATCGTTGATCAGCAGCAAAACGCAAAAGCACATACATCAGTAAACAAACGGCAGCAAAGAAACGTTTTTCATGTCAACCCAGAAACTACAGACAATTTTACCTGCAAAGTATGAAATAGGGGTATTCACTCTCTACGAACCTGCAGCAAGTTTTTAAAAATGGATGCCAAGGCAAGGCAGCGCATTGTAAAACAATTCGGAAATTGTTTTAACCAAACACTCACGCTTTCTCTTACAAAGTGCATTAAGTTTGAAGAGAAAAAATCAACTATTTTCTGTTAACACTAAATCGGGCATCGTGTATGCAAAAACGAGCGCAAACGGAAAAAGTTTTTCTATTGAATCTCCTGCTGATCTACACTCCATTGCTGCTGGTGCTGCTGTTGCTGGTGTGAGTGTGACTCATCATCATCACTAAACTCAACTGTATTGAATTTATTTATTGATTATTTGTTATTGCAATTTATTTTTCTTCTTTCTTTTCCTTTCTTTCTCTTTTCTCTTTTCTCTTCTGCTCTTTTACTTTCTCAAATCCACTCTTAAGTGTTTGGCATTTCTTATTTTTTTTTTCTTTCTACCTCTGGTCTCTGTGTTTACTTTTTTTTTTTTGTCTAAATATGAATGTTGAATCTTCTAACTACAGTGTGGGTGAAAAATCAACGCATGCTATGGTAAATGTTCTTTCTAATTATTGTCGTGATGGTTTCAAGGTTTGTAATTTAAATGCTCGCAGTCTAAACCAGTGCAAATTGGATTATTTGAAATATTTATTTATGGATTCTGGAGTCGATGTGGTTTGTGTCTGTGAGACATGGTTTAAGCAAGATGTTTGTGATATGCAGTGTAATATCCCTAAATATTTGGTCTCAAGGAATGATAGAGTAACAAGTACATGTGGAGGGGGGATAGCAATCTACTGCAAATCTTCACTTAAATGCAGAGTAATAAGTAGTTCGGTGGGCTTAGACGTTGAATTTTTAATTGTTGAAATACACGATGGTTGCACTAAATGCTTGGTCGCCTGTGCATATGTTCCAAACAGACGTTGTTCTCCTCAATCGTTTTTTTCTGTTCTATCACAATTTTCACATTTGTATGAACATGTAATAGTAACAGGAGACTTCAATGCTGACCTACTCAAACATGATTCGCGAGCTTTCCAAATTAATGACTTTGTCTCTTCTTTAGGTCTTCAAATATTGAATACAACTTATCCCACGCGATTTGCAAAAGATTGTACCCCTAGCCTTCTTGATTTGTGCATTATATCTGATCCCACATCTGTCCTTCTTTTTGACCAGCTTTCTCTCGACTGTATCTCTGATCATGATCTTCTGTTTTGTACGTACAATGTTAATTTTAATCACACTATTGCTCCCTTATCATTCACTTTCAAAGATTTTCGGTCAATAGATGTACCTGCTCTTCATCACGCTGCCTTTAGAGCCCCTTGGAATAACTGTCTTTTTATATCTGATCCTGATGCCAAACTGAATTGTTTCCAAGAAGTACTCCTCGGATTGATTAATGATTTTGTTCCCATCAAAACGGTAAATATCCGTAATAAAAGCTGTCCTTGGTTCAATTCTGATGTTATTGAAGCCATTAAGGTCCGCAACAAGTTTTATGGAAAATGGAAACATTCTCCATCAAACTCTAATTGGATTGCTTACAAGGCAGTAAGAAATCGTTCGACTGTGGTAATACGAAACTCCAAAAGAAATTATTATTCATCTAAACTTAATACAGCCCTCCCCCCGAAAACTCTTTGGAATAATTTGCGACAGATTGGTATTTCCGGTTCAAGAAATGTTTCTAAGTGTGAAATCGATCCTGATGTGCTGAATAAATGCTTTCTCGAAAATGATACTCAGGAGTTAGATTTTAACTTCTCTGATAGGGTAAATCCGCACATGCAGGCGATTAGGGGTTTAGTTATAGAAACAGTTGATGAGAATGAAGTAATAAACTGCATAAATCAAATCAAGTCAAACGCTGTGGGAGAAGATGGGTTACCTCTTCGATTCATTAAACTAATTCTACCATATATAACACCAAGCTTGACTCATATAATTAATCATTGTATCACAACATCAACCTTCCCGAAGTCATGGAAAATAGCCAGAGTTGTGCCTGTTGCAAAAAAATCCAACCCAATGTGCGTTACTGATTTTAGACCTATTAGTATTTTACCGTGTTTGTCGAAAGTCTTTGAGAGATTGATTGCCAAACAGGTTCTTCAACACTTGTCTTTGTACAACCTTCTCTATGCTGGACAATCTGGTTTTAGAGCAAAACATAGTTGTTCAACTGCAATGGTCAAAATATTTGACGACATAAGACAAGACTACGATAAGGGACATGTTACGCTTCTTTGTCTTCTTGATTTCTCAAAGGCTTTCGACAAGGTAAACCACAAAATTCTTTGCGGGAAATTAAAATATCTTTTCGGTTTCGGTAATTCTGCAGTGAGGCTAATTGAAAGTTATCTGTCTGACAGACTTCAGAAAGTTGTAACTAATGATTCTTGTTCGAACCTCCTACGTGTAAAACAGGGTGTTCCTCAAGGATCAATTCTAGGTCCTATCATTTTCTGTATGTTCATTAATGATTTACCATCTGTTTGCAAACATACCACAGTACACCTCTATGCTGACGACGTTCAGCTGTACCTGGCTCGACCAATTAACTGCGTTATTGAACTAGTGGATAAATTAAACGAGGACCTTAGTGAAATTTATTCTTGGTCTAAGCAAAACGGTTTACTGCTAAATCCCAGAAAATCTCAAGTCATTCCAATCACAAAAAAGAAACTATCACCTAATAATCTATCTGAAATTTTTTTATCTGTAGATAAACTAAAACTTGTTCAAAATGTGACAAGTCTGGGCTTTGTTTTAAACTCTAACCTATCCGGATACGACCATACTAACTATGTTATAGGTAGAATTTATGGATGTCTTCGGAAATTATGGATGACTGCAAGCTTTACTCCGCATGATACCAGACAAAGGCTTGTTAGAACTCTAATTCTTCCACTTATTACTTACTCTGAAGTCGTATACCCCAATCTAGATTCCTTATCCCAACAAAAACTGCAAGTTGCGTTCAATGATTCCGTTCGATACATTCATGGACTCCGTAGGCATGACCATATTTCTCAGCATGTGAAAAACTTTTTGGGAACTACTTTAGATAAATATATTGATGCCAGAAACTGTATCTTCATACATAATCTTGTTACTGGTAAGACTCCGCTGTATTTGTATGATAAACTAAATTTTGTTCGTTCTCTTAGAACGTTTTGTCTTATTCCATCACGCTATAAGTATCTTAATTCATCCCGTTTATTCTTCATTCACACCGTTAAATTATGGAATTCTTTACCAATAAACATAAGATCTATCTCTAATGCCACTCACTTCAAAAGTGCAATTTTCTCTCATTTCTCTTTAAATTAATCTTACAGATACCTCTTTTACTCTTTCAAATTTCTCATTTGTATACTCTTTCTCATTCTCCTTTTATTTATAAGATTTATCTTCATTTTTAAAAATGTCTTACTCTATGCTGCTATCCTTATAAAAATCTATTATTGTGAATTAAATTTAGTTTTAAGTTATTTATTTTAAATTGAATACATATAAAACTAAACTAATAGCTATATATCTTATCTCTGAGTACTATAAAAGATATTAATCTTAATGTACAAATATTTTTATTATGTATCCAATAAATTGAAATTGAAATTGAAATTGAATTGTTTACCTTACAGCCATCGTACAAATAGCTGCCAAAGCAATAAAGTGTGTCATTTTTGCCAAAGACCACACAATTCATTACTCCATCTGGGTAAAAATACACACAATACAAGTTTTAACAATTCAAGTTCTAATCCACAAATACGCTTCTCAAACACTATACCATATAATTCACACCCACAACAACCATTCACTCAATCTTATGCATCACAACAATTTAATAACGCTAATATATATTCTCAATCGCAATCACAGCCGCACCCTCACACCCATACACAGACACACTCAAATAATAATCAAAACATGTATAGTCACTCAAACACAAACACTAACAATCAAAATCAATCTCAAACCCATCACATATCCACTCAAATAAACCCAAGTGCAGCAGCCTTTCACCCTCCTGCACAACAATCAACATCGTCGTCAAACTGTTTTCATTTAAATGAGGTTACAAACACCCAAATTCTTCTTGCAACCGCAATCATAAAAGTCAAGTCAGCACACAACAACTTTGTGAAATTAAGAGCATTGATTGATCCGGGATCACAAGCGACATTCATAACAGAATCTGCAGCTCAACTTTTGGGTCTTAAAAAACATTCAACGTGCTTTGACGTTTCGGTCTTAGGACAGAGCAAGACCGGTTCTTGCCAAAACTTTGTTGAACTAAACCTAGGCTCAAATTATTCAGATTTCATAACATCGACAAGAGGCTACATATAAAAAACTCTGACAGGACTTGTACCAAGCCAAGAAATAATCTCGTCAAAATGGAAACCTATCCAGGGTTGGAAATTAGCAGATCCTACGTTTTATCGAGCTTCAAACATAGACATTTTGTTAGGCAATGACGTTTATTGCGATGTAATTATGAATGAAGTTATTCGAGATGAAGAACAAATCGCTCCAATAGCACAAAAAACCGAATTTGGTTGGATCATTTTGGGAAAAGTTCCACTCGAAAAACGTCATTCCCTTCACGTCTCTACACAACTTGTCGACATAGACACGCAAATAAGAAAATTTTGGGAAATTGAAGAATCCCCATATGAGAAAGCTGAAGCAGAAGAAGATGTCATATGCGAAAATCACTTTCTTCAAAACATCAAGAGGTTGCCGGGAGGGCGCTTTGAAGTTTCTTTACCTTTCAAAGAAAATCATCGTCCAGAGCTGAAGTCTACACAAGAAACTGCATTAAAGATGTTCTACAAACAGGAAAAGAAATTGTTAAATACCCCAACACTACACAAAGAATATAATAAATGTTTGGAAGAGTATCTTCAACTCAACCAAATGGAAGAAGTTAACAGTAACTTAGACAAAACATTCAACTCACCTTTTCATTACGTCGTACCTCATCATGCCGTCATCAATGATTCCAGCAAAACAACAAAGCTTCGTGTAGTCTTCAACGCCTCATTCCGAACTTCGGACGGAAGTTCGTTGAACGATCATCTGATGATTGGACCTAAGACACAGACTGATATTATATCAATTGTTTTAAGGTGGAGGACACACAAAATTACCTTCACATCTGACATTGAAAAAATGTACCGCCAAATTCAGATTCATCCAGATGATGCGTATTACCAATTGCTTTATTGGCGTGAAGATCCAGCAACACCAGTAAAACTTTATAAAGTTAAGGTGCTAATGTTCGGCACTGCTCCAGCCCCATATTTGGCAAATCGAACATTGAAGAAACTGGCCTCGGACGAAGAATCGATATATCCACTAGCCACCCAAATGATCCGAGAAGATATGTATATCGATGACTTGGTATCAGGTGCAGATTCTGTAGAATTAGCCAAAGAAAAGTGCAAACAAATTTCAACGCTACTATTATCTGCTGGATTTCATCTGCGCAAATGGATGAGCAACGACAAAGAACTTCTTCAGTTCATACCGGAAGAGGACCGAGAAACAAGTATTCCTTTGACATTGGGATCGTTGGATCATACAAAAACTCTGGGAATCAGTTGGTTCCCTTCTTCTGATTCCTTTTCATTTAAAAGGTTCGCCATTGAAAACGTCATTTCGAAACGTACGATACTTTCAACGATCGCTCGCCTGTTTGAGACACCGACACCGTATTAACTGGAGCTTTGCGGAGCCGTCATGTTGGCAAAGCTTCTCAATTACACTCGTACAGTCCTCTATTCGAAAGTATGCCCTTATTTGCATGGACAGACTCCACAATTACCCTGTGTTGGATATCTGGATTGCCGTCGAAATGGAAGACATTCATCGCCAATCGAGTTACAGAAGTCCAACGTATGACGAATGTTAACATGTGACGACACATTCCCACCAAGTTAAACCCAGCAGATCTGGCATCCCGTGGTGTTTTACCATCCAAATTGAAGAGTAACACGCTATGGTGGAACGGACCAGACTTTCTTTAAGAGAAATCGGATTTCTCAGTACCGATACAACCCACTCAATTGGAAACCGAAGAAGAAAAAAGAGAAATCAAGGTTTGTGTTGCCATCGAAGATACAAATAGAATTCTGGATACAATTTGTGGACAATCGAAACTTGTCAAGGCGTTAAGAATTATAGCCTTTGTTAACAGATTCGTCTACAGCGTAAGGAAAGAGAAAGTTTTCAGGATAACGTCAGTTCTTTCACCCATAGAACTTGACATTGCATTACGCATAGTCATAAAAAACGTGCAACAATTCATGTTCCCTGAAGTATTAAACGAGCTCGAGAAAAAAGAGAGAACTAAGCTCAACAAAGCCTTTAATTTATTTATTGATCAATGGGGTATAATAAGAGTCGGAGGCCGACTCCAAAATTCCAATCTCACCTATGATCAAAAGCACCCTATCGTATTGAAACTAGACCACAATTTTTCGAGACTCATCATTAAAGATGCCCATGAAAAGACGTTACATGGAGGAATACAGCAAGCAATAGCCTATGTTCGGAACCAATTTTGGATTTTTAATATGAAACGAACAGTGAAGAAGTGGCTACATAAATGTTGTATATGTTTCAAAAATCAACCTAAATCAATGCAACAACTAATGGGATGCCTTCCCGCACAAAGAGTTAACATGTCTAGGCCCTTGGCTCACATGGGTGTAAATTATGCTGGACCTATAGAAGTGAAAGCCTGGAAAGGAAGAAATTCAAAAAGGTTCAAAGGATATTTTGCAATTTTTATATGCCTTTCGACGAAGGCAATACATCTTGAAGCTGTGACAGACCTAACATCTCAAGCCTTTATTGCCGCATTCCGAAGAGTAACATCTCGCCGAGGATTATGTTCAAACCTCTATAGTGATTGCGGAACCAATTTCAAAGGTGCTAACACGGAACTTCAAAAGATGTTAAATGCTGCTAAATACGACTATGCAGAAATTGCTGACTCATTGAGTAAAATGGGCACTAAATGGAATTTCATTCCTCCCGCTTCTCCTCATTTCGGAGGTTTATGGGAAGCAGGAGTGAAATCTGTGAAATACCACTTGAAACGTGTTGCCCGAAATCAAGCTCTAACCTTCGAGGAGCTCAGCACGCTTCTAGCGCAAATAGAAGCTTGCCTTAATTCGAGACCCCTTTGCCCGGTTACAGATAGCTTGGACGATTTCAACGCCCTAACACCAGCGCACTTTTTGATCGGCACATCGATTCACACAGTTCCTGAAGCAAACCTAACAACCGAAAAAATTGGTAACCTCGACAGATGGAAATGTCTAGAAGCGTCACTTCAAACCTTCTGGAAGGAATGGAGCGGAGAATACCTGACAAGGCTTAAAAATCGACCGAAATGGCTTAAAATCCAGAATCAACCTAAAATCGGAGATTTGGTATTGCTACGGGATGAACGGCTTCCACCCACGAAATGGTCGATGGCAAGAATCATTGAAACCTATTCAGGACAAGATAACCTAACTCGCGTGGTAAAAGTTCGAACCCAGAACACCGTGTTCAAAAGGGCTATCACCAAAATCTGCCCACTGCCATCAAATAACACTAATTTCGATACCACAATCATCTGAGGTGATGCAAATCACCCAACACGCTAAAACAATAAATCAATATGCTATACCATACAACATTCAATACACTACTCATTGAAGTCAGTCATCCAAAACACTCACTCGAAATTCATCATAATACTTATTGAAGACAATTACCGAAACCACTCACTCAAAACTCAAATAAGATACTCGATTGGTCTTCCAAACACACACACGACAGATTTCCGCTTTCTAATAATTCCCACTTTTGGAGAAATTTCCCTGGTCAAAAGTGTTCCCTTTTTAGGAAATTTTGCCTGTCAGATTAAATTCTTTCATGGAACAATTCCTTCCTACTCTGACAGAAATTATCCTGAAATCGATCCTGTTGAAATTATCTCTGTAGTGTTCTTGTTTGTAAGTGTTTGCTTACTATATTGTTCAACTCTATTTCTGTTAAATAAAACACGTCTGATCACTGTTAATACTTTATTCACACTGTCACGATCACCATATATTTGAATAATACGTAGGTATCTATTCATCAGGCTGATTGGTATAACGTATAATGAGTATCTAATGAGAATTAAGAGTGCTGCCAATTATTGAGACATTACATTTCCTCTCTTGCTTAATATTAGGCATACATATATTTAAATTAATATTTACATATTTTTACAAAGCTTATTCTTCTAAGATATAATCTTGGAATCGTTTCGGCTTTTGGCATCTGGTGCTGCGCTTGTGTTCATAGCTTAATTGCTGTGGTGCGGTTGGTGGTGTGGTGAAAAGTGCAAAGTCCTCAACTTCAACCCTGTTGTCTGTGTTGTCGTCAGTGTCAACACCATCTGTTGTTGATGTTGGCAAATCTTTATTTTGAGTTTGAATTTCCTCGATTTGAATTTCTTCTTGATTTTGGTTTGGTGAGGAATAAATAATAAAGTTCCTTTTATTTTTAGATCTCTTTGGATTTGGATAGTTGGGTATGTGTTCCTGGTTGTTTCTGGAGAATTGTTTGAAGAACGAAGAATTCCTGACAACAGTTTTGTCTTCTCCTTCTCTTTTGGCCCAGATTTGTGATCCGATGACTTTGATTACCTTCATCGGTTCGGGATTGTACGGTGGTGTCAGTTTGTTCAACTTCCTCTGCTTGCAAAGGACCTCATATCCGATGTTGAAGTTCGAAGGTTTTGTCCGTCTTCGGGAATCCGCGTATTGCTTGTTTTTAAGTTTGTGTTTTTTGTTTTTGTTTTTGTGTTCAGTGATGGCAGAAAATTATACATCTTTCTATTGAACATCATTTCAGAAGGAGATACCTCTGTTGTTGCTTGTGGTGTTGACCGGTAGTCCATGAGAAACATGTCCAGTTGATGTAAACAATTAGAGTGTTCCAACTCAGATGATATCAACCATTTTTTAATTGTTTTTTGGCCTCTGGCCAATATGGTGTTGTTTTGTGGTGACAAATGTTGTGTTGTTCCATGAATTCTTTGAAATCATGGCTGCTGAAAGGAGGGCCATTATCTGATTTTAAATTCAGTGGTGTACCGAACGCTGCGAAAATCTTTATCAAAACTCTCTTCACATCGATGAATTTCGTAGAGTTGATTTGTTCAACAAATGGGTATTTTGAGTATTCATCGACCAAAATTAACAAATACTTCCCATTCGGAAGCGGTCCAGCGAAGTCCATCGATACTTTTTCAAATGGTGTTGATGCAGGTTCGATAATCACAAGTGGTTCACGGTTGTTTTGATTGGTAACGACTTGGCAAATGTGACACTGTGATATTATTTCTTCTACTTCTTTGTCGAGATCAGGAAACCAAATTTTTGTTCGAAGCAGTTGTTTCGTTTTAACTATCCCCATATGTGACTTGTGAGCTAGGGCGATTGCACTTTTGACTAGCTTCTGGGGTAAAAGTATCTGTGAACCTTTGAGTACACATCCTTCTGCTAAGCAAAGTTCTTGACGTACTCCTTTATATCTTGAAATTTCCTTGCTGTTCCAGATGTTATTGTTGTTGGTTGAAATCGCTTTGATAAGCAGTTGCAGAGTTGAATCTTCTTTTGTTTCTTGTTGAATTGTTTTAAGCGAAATTGCTTTAGGTAAAGAATTTTGTATTATAAAATTAACGTATTGTTCTCTTTCGTTGTTGCTGTTGCTATTGTTGTTGTTTGGATGTCGAGAGAAATAGTCTGCGGGATTTGAAATGCCTTTTTGATGTTGAATGTTGAAACTGAATTCTTGTGTTTTGAGAAGTAGACGTTCAATTCTGCTTGTTGGTTTCGATAATGGGTTTTTGAAAATGCTTATCAATGGCATGTGATCTGTATGGAGCGTAAACTTTGTTCCGTACAAATAGATCTTAAAATGTTCCATTGCCCATGTTGCTGCTAACATTTCCTTCTCAATCTGGCTGTAACGTTTCTCGACTGGACTGAGTGCATGACTTGCATATGCCACAATCTCGTATCTTTTGTTGTGAAACTGTGACGAAATTCCAGATAGACCTTCGGGACCGGCATCGACGTGTAGATCTGTTGGCTTGTTGACGTCATAGTACGCAAGTTTTGATGCATCTCCCATTAGCTTCTTCAGAAAAGTAACTGCTTCCTCGTGCTTTTTTTTCCAAACGAACTCGGTGTTTTTCTGAACCAGCTCTCTTAGCGGTTGGGTATGTGTTGCTAGCTCAGGAAGAAAAGGTAAAGCAAAATTTAACATACCGAGGATGCTGCGCACTTCTGAAACGTTGTTGGGTGTTTCAAGTTTTTCGAAAACTGCTACTTTTTCCGGATCCGGTTGAATGCCATCTTTGGAAAAAACAAAACCGAAAAACTTCAGTTGGGGCTGACTAAAAACACATTTTTTCTCGTTGACGGTAAGATTGCTTGCTCGAAGTCTTTGAAATACCTCTTCCAATGCTACATCATGTTCGGTTTGTGTTTTTCCAAAAATGAAAATGTCGTCACTCACATTTAGAACGTTTTCGATGTTGTTGAGTGTTTGTCGAATTATGTCCTGGAACTCTTCTGCTGCTGTGTTGACACCGAAGTTTAATCTTTTGTATCTGTAGACTCCACAGTGAGTGCTGAAAGTTGTTATGAACCTTGATTCCTCTTCCAACTCTATTTGATGGTATCCTTCGTTGAGGTCGATCTTACTATAGACAGTTGTGCCATTCAGTGATGCAATTATGTCCTGTAGTGTAGGTGTTACTTTCCTAACACGTTGAATGGCTTTGTTGGCAGCTCGCATGTCAATGCACATTCGAATTGCAGTTGGGTTGTGGGGTTTTGGTACGATAACCACTGGTGATACCCAAGGTGTTGGACCCGTTGCTTTTTCGATGATGTCTGCTTTGAGTAAGCGATTTATTTCATCTTCAACTGCTGGTCGTATATGGAAAGGAATCCGACGGAAACGCTGTGCCACTGGTGGTACATCTTTGTCGATGAAAAGATGAACTTTGTGTTTGTTATGCTTTCCTATTCCTCTGAAAACCTCTGGATACTTCTGTTTGATATTTAGATTGATATTATTTGTTAAATGTTGGACTATGTGGATTATGTTGAGTTGTTTAGATGCATTGTAACTCAATATTGATGTTGCTTGACTGTCTATTACGTATACTGCTTCCGCTGTTGCATGTTGAATTTTCCGATTATGGGCAATGATGTGTTGGAGTTGTACGGCATAATTTTTCCTGTGTGTTTCGTTAGTGTTGGTCTATTTGTAAGTTTCTTGAATACACTGTTGCTGATTATTGTTGCTGTCGATCCGGTGTCTATTGTGAACTTTGTTGGTGTTTTATTGATAAATATTGTAACTGTGGGCAAAGTGTTGTTTGTGCCGTTCAGGTTGAATACAATATCTTGTTCTTCATTATGTGTTGATGTTAAATTGTATGTTTTCTGAGTACTTGATGTGTTTTTTGTTTTCAAACACACCTTCGCAAAGTGTCCCTTTTTTTGCAATAGTTGCAAAAGATGTTTTTGGCTGGGCATTGTTGCATTCCGTTAGAATGCCAACCATTTCCGCAGTTCATACACGTAGATTTCTTGTTTTTGTTCTGCAAATTGTGTGTATGCATATGAATCCCTTTGTTGTTTGCGTTTGCGCGTCTACGATGTTGATGTTGTCTCGCTCTCGCAATGTGGTTGCATTGTTCTGATGTTTGTTGTTGTTGGGCTTCAATTTTGATGGCGTGCTCCTCAGACATTTCGATTGTTTTCGCCTCTTCTAACAACCTTTGAAGAGAAGGTTTTGTTTGGAAAGCGAAATCTCTAAGTCTGTGTGATGTTGTTGTACATATTATTTGAGACTTGATTTCTTTGTCTCTGTCTGAGAAATCACAGTTAGAACTCAATTTTAGGAGCCGTGCATAAAATTGGCAAACTGTCTCGTTCGGATTTTGTTTAGCTTGCCGGAAAGAAAATATTTCGAACTCAACATTCGTTTTGGGCGAGAAATAATGTAATAGCTTTTGTTTCGCTATTTCAAAACAGTTAAGGTCAACTGTTGTTCTCGCACCCTTTTCGTCTCTTGTTGTTCTGGTCGGCTCAGGCAGATTGTGAAAAATCTCGAAAACATCTTCACCTGCGTAGTGCAGTAACAGCGCTTTTTGTCTCTCGATGTTGCTGATATCGCTCGCTATTAAAAAGTTCTCGAAACGAGCAATCCACTTCTTCCAACGATCACCAGCGTTAGTTGCATCTTCGTTCAGATTGAAAAATGGAATTCTTCCACCTTCCATGTTGATATTTTTTTTTTTTTTTTTAATTTGTACCTTTGTACCTCGTCGCCAAATGTAGTGTTCTTATTTGTAAGTGTTTGCTTACTTTATTGTTCAACTCTATTTCTGTTAAATAAAACACGTCTGATCACTGTTAATACTTTATTCACACTGTCACGATCACCATATCCCTTCAAGCAAAAATCACTGACTTCAGAATTCTCGGTTCAATTCTGGCTCACCTGAGTCTGCGTTTAACGAGGCCTCTCACGAAATTGCATGTTTGGCATACAAAATAAAGAAAGAGAATCGAGAGTCGAGCATTTTTTTTTTTCCTTTTCAATAGA
This sequence comes from Platycheirus albimanus, assembly GCA_916050605.2. Taxonomy (NCBI): domain Eukaryota; kingdom Metazoa; phylum Arthropoda; class Insecta; order Diptera; family Syrphidae; genus Platycheirus; species Platycheirus albimanus. Next base: position 135,508,616 of record OU696696.1, on the reverse strand, counting down.
TTGAGAGAGGGAGGGAGAGAGCAGGAGCCTTTTATTCATGTATAATATGTTTACTTTTTAGTAAACATCATGGTCTTTTTGAGTGGACACGTACTTTATACTCGTGCTTCAAATACGTTTATAAAGTAATTAGTTATTTGCCTAAAATTCAGAGTTGTCTTAATATAATTAAACAACAAATAAATATAAATTGTGTAGCGCGGCCACTTCTATATTCGGCAAATATATATTAATACCGTGTTAATTTATAATGAATGAAATGTAATCATACCCTGGAAAAAAACCTCAATAAAGTTATACAACTACTACTACTATGTTTACTTTTTGGTTTATAAAGAATAAAGAATAAAAAAAAAAAAAAATTATGGCAACAAATTTTATTTATATTTTGTTTTGGACGACAGAAGTTTTTTTCGATACTCTCCAACTCGTTTGCTTTTATTATATTTTTGTTTTCAAGTTTGTTTTGGGTGCAATTTCGCTGAGCGGGACGCGCTCGCTCGCTCGCTCTCTCCCTCTCTCTCTCTCTCTCTCTCTCTCTCTTTCTCTCCCTCTATTTCTCTCTCACAAGTGAGTCCGTGGGAATTCTAATTTACATACTAAATGGAGCCGACAAACGTCGTTTTACGGCTCCTTATTTGGGTCCGTATGCGGAGTCTAGTATGTGAATTTGACTCCGCGCGTGGATCCAATTCGGATCAATTTGCTTGAAGGGATATTTGAATAATACGTAGGTATCTATTCATCAGGCTGATTGGTATAACGTATAATGAGTATCTAATGAGAATTAAGAGTGCTGCCAATTATTGAGACATTACAATCTCTTCGGCTTTTTATGTCTGTTCTGACATTTGCACCACTAATGACAGTGAGTTCCAAATCTGGAATCCGATTTGGCTATATGTATTAGTGTCAGTGTGCTATTCACCAGACCGACTTGGTGGTGAAATTAGTTTGTATAACAATTATACCACACTGAAGAGAAACAGGAATTTTGATACTATTTATTTCTGATGACGTACTTGTCTGGTTTAGATTTCCCCATGGCGAGGTCAGTTTCGGAGTAATAAATGTTTTTATATTACACAGATCAACCAATACATTCATCAGATATGAGCACGATGTGACAGAGTTGATTTGTCACCAAGTTGCATTGGTTTAAAAATTTCAATGATTGTGGAATTTATTTTCCTCTAACGCATGACCAACATCCCACATCTGATGGAATGGTTGACACACGTCGGTTGGACAAATTGGAAGTTATAATCCAATTGTTTAGTTGAATTATTCCAAGTTCCATGACGGTGGTGACATCTAGGCGTGAGCCAGATAAACTAATATTAAGGACATTACTATTTGAACATGCCCCAGCCACAGAGAAATTTCCCTACCGCTACTATGAGTGGTTTGATACTCTATGGCCAGCCATATAAAAATATGATCGAGATCATATTTCTGTCTATTTCATATTCGGCCAGCCTATCTACCAGTCACATTTTCAAAAAAAAGCAAGTTCTGTGCAAGCCATCGGATATTTCTCATCCTAATTGGATTATTTCTGGAAAATAAGGTATGTAAAGTATAAAATATTAACGATAAACACGCCGAAAATATTCAGCCTGTTTATCTGTATAATATTCAAACAGTTTTTACGCATTAATTCTACATTTCAGGTAATTTTTCAACCCCTGAAACTTTTGTCCTCGAACTTTTTTTTCTTGGCAAAATTTTTTGCGCGTCGGTGGTACCACACAACGTGGCTTGATACGACGCGGCGTTACTTCAATTGTACTTTGTACAATCCTTGGAATCATATCGGTAGGATTTATAAAGAATTTTAACTGATAAATACAGGTATGTTTCGTAATCTTTCAATTTATTCAAAAGTTGATACATGGCATGGTTTTCCCTTAGGAAACGCCAGAGCACATGGTGCTGGCATTGGCAATCCATGTGGCCATCGACGCATCAAGGGCAGGATCATCATTAAATCCACAAAATTCCTATAACATCTATACTTACTTATCAACTTTGAATTGTTGAGATTTCTGCGGCGGTTTCCGGAAGGGATCCCGAAGGATCTGATTAAAGCTCCAGATATATCTAAAACTCTGTGAAGTGTTGTGCTTTTTGTGTTTTGTTTATGAGGACGGACGCTAGTCCGCTCATCTTGAAGGAATTATTCTGCTAAGGCCACGTGCGGCTGACGCAGTCCCGCACCACAGATCCGTGATTTCACTGTTGTCTGGAGATTTGTTCCTCACATACCTCACCCTTCCGCATACTTTTTCTGGACGACGTGGAATTCGTGAAGCAATCGTTGCACCGTCCTGACGCCACGGTTGCAGAACATCATCCATCATATCTACTAACAGTGTTGTACGGTTTCTGAAGCACCACCTGCGGTGCCAAGAAAGCCCACCTGCGGGCACCTACACTTTGTTTTATAACATTTACTGTGAGCAGGAGATCTCTGAGAGCAATCTTTGAATATCCATCTGTTTGGACAAGTGTTCCTCAGATTGGATACATCATCACCTACATCTGTACTATAGACCCCACGCGCGGTGTATTCACCAAGCGCACATCAGCTCTGTTGCGGATCCGCATTGGATTTGGACGTTTATGCCTCCAATCTAGCGAAACGTTTGCATCCCTACAACTGGAGTTACGTTTTGGTCTTCTTCGAGTCTTCAAGCTTCATCAGTTCGAGTTATTTTTATCAACATTGAGGATATAAAGGAGTGCGATTACAAATCTATCTCAACAAAAACAAAATTCACTTGAGTATCATTTTTCAATTTTACTTTATTACTAGTATATCTGTATGGTAGATGTAGTTATTTTTAGATTTATATAAAAGTGCTTATTATTTTTGATCCATTGAAACTATATGAAAGATAAAGACTCGATTTTGAGACTTAATTACCTAATATTAACGCAGTTAACTTTACTTTTTGCTGCCTACGATTAACGTAAAATTACTTGCTTGTGCTACATAATCGAAAAAGTTACGATTTTTTTTTTGAATATTAATAACTTACTTTCGCGATAATTTTTCCTGAACTGCGAACTAATTTTGGCAAAACTTTTGAAATATATTGCTAAATCTGAAATCAACCACGGATAGTCTGGTAACTATCTGACATTTGTCTTCTTCCTTTAGTGTAGTATGTTATGTGAAATTGTGTTTTCCATACTTTGGTGTGTCCAATGGCCCTGTTCTGTAACTTTGGCGAAATTTGTTTGTATCGTTATAAAATGAAACAACTCATTCCGCTTTTATGGCGTCTGGAAAAAGTAGGGTTTCTATAAGTTGAAGCGATATGCAAGGATTTCGATATTATTTTGCCTGGAACTTCCATTGGAAGAACATAAATTGAAGTGTCAATCTGTCAAATCAAAACAAAAATAATTCAAGATTTGAAAGATTGTGAAATTGAAATTTAAGTTGTTTTTTTAATAAATAAAGACTTATTTCTTTAAAAAAAATTTTATTATATTATATTATGTTATTTAAAAAGAAATTTTAAAGTATAAAAAGAATACTTATTCTGAATGTTGATGCATACTTGTTTATGTTATTTATGTGAGTTAATAATATAATTTTGCTCCCCAATTTGATTAGGAGCAGTGCACTTCTTCATCTAGGTATTTAAGATTTTTAAACTATATTGATTTTTGAAACATATTTAACTATATTGCAATTTATTGATATCATATACGAACTGTATATGCATTTATTTCCAACTTTTACTTTTCAGCGACCCTCCCTGATATTGGCCTGAATATTGATTCTTCAGTTTGATATCGTCATTTCTATTATTCAACATTTTTTTCCCTTATCATCCTTCTGACACTTTAGAAACTTTGTTATGTTCTACTGTTTACTAAGTGTACAACCTTCCTTTATTTGTTTTTCTGAATTGTATGCAATTCCCTCCACACATTGGATTTGCTTCCATTGTGTTCTCACTTACCTTTTTACTTCAATTAGTATGGTACTATTTGCCATTTTTTATGGTTTTGTTTGTGTGGTATACCTACCTGATGCCAACAAACCTCCTTTTGTGATTTTAATCATTGTGAACCTTATCGGTTTCAATATACACTTTCCAGGTATTCTTACCTGAAACGTTTGTGCTCTCAGCCCTTCGTTGGCTTTGGAATTCGTTTTGACTTTACGTTACATTGTGTTAATACACTACCTGTGTACACACTTATCTATCTATTATTCTTTCAAGAAGTTAATAATAGATATATTGTTGATCCTTTGTTGTGATTGTTGTATGTTTTGGTTTAGGTCAATCGGAAGTGACGATTTATGACTTCGTTATTCCCGCCTTTTGTTAGTAAATTATATATGACTTAATTTGAGATATCTTATCTAGTTTTGACTACATTTTCGTGCGGTTGAGTATCTCTAATTGGAGTTCGATATATATATTCGATAAATTTTCTTTCGAAATCGGTTTACTTTAATATAATTACAATATTGACAGCATTTACAAGCCGCTGTGACCTAATTGTTTTACTTCGTATTGATTTAAAATTTGTTTCATTGTCGTGATCTACTTTTTGTACGCGTGATTATCTTTAGTATTAGTATTAATTTTTACTTTACTTGAATTTTTAAGAAAAATATTATCGACCTTTACATCTTTTGAGAATTACATACTTACCTTACCCTTCTGGTATTTGCATTCGGTATTATCAAGATTGAAACTTGAATATCGACTTCGTAATTGATAGATTTACTTTCATAAAAGTTTTGATAACGGTTGAAATATCGGTCGAGTAAATATATTTAAAATTTTGATTTAAATACATATCCTCTTATATTATAAGTATTTAGGAAATAATAATCCTGTTAGCTTTAAGAATTTAACAAATAAAACTTTTGTATGATTATAGTAATTGAAACTTTTTGCAGTCTTCATTTATCAAGTTGATTTTTGATGCAGACTTTCTTTCAGTTTTTTTTCTATGAGTCATAAGAATTTAGTTATTATGGAATAGGTTATTTAAGGTCCGATTGGGGTTGTATAGAACTCTCTCTCCCTCACATTTTTATGAACGGTGGAACATTTTTGTATAGGATGTTTGGGTTAGTTTAAGTATAGTATAGAGATTTAGTTATGTAGGTCAGGCTTGACCTACATTCATGTTAAGGGGCTTCTTCATAATATTCCTTTTTCTGTCATAGAGAAGCCAAGGTTCTTAGAGGGAGTTGATCCTCTTTGAAATGGGTGGGTTAAGAGACAGGGGTTGTCGTCTACACCATAGACAACCCGACACCAGGTCAGACACTTCGCTCCTGCACTCTACATAACATTTGAGCATGGTAGAGACGAGGGTATAGACGCATCATAATGAACAAATGTATCCTGTGCCACAGGCCTTAGTCTTTTAGAAAGAAAGGGATATATTAACATCCGTATCCAGATATGCAGGGTAAAAACTTGTAGCACCGTCGCGATCCCACAGCAAGGACTCACCTCCCTTCTGCTCTTGAGTGGAGCGGGGCAATGCTGCATATCGACGCGGTGGTCGATCGGCGACAACCTCAATTTGCCTCTCAGGTCAATGCCCTCCAGTGCGTGTAGTGGACTGAAGAGTAGTACGGGGTAGGGGAATTGAGGAATAAGAAATTCGACTTACTATATTTATTTTTCTTCTATACGAACCGAGTTCGTGATGGGTGAGAGATTCTGTTTTCGTCATTTCCCATGACACATGAAGGCAATAGGCCTTTGTGACTGGCGAGGACTAGGGGTTCCGGAATCTTCTTCTCTTCCACGAACACTACAATGATTGGGTCGGCTTCGGATATTTTGAGTGTAGTAGTGGTCTTGCGGTGACTAAATTCTGTTTCCGCGTGGATCTTCTGTATGAGTTTACTTTTTTTTGAGGTGTAAGATAATTTCTCTGGTGAGTTTAGTTTTGAGTATGTGTTGAATGAATGTTAGGTATTGCAGGTCATCGAAGCTACCAATTTATAAAAATAATAATAAATTATCCATCCGCATTCTGGTTTCCTCTGGTTGTTACAAATCTAGTTCTGAGGTGATCGGCATGGTAAGATATATGTTCTAAGGGATGTAGGTTGTGATCTGTGTTTGGACCTATCTCTCTTACTTATCGTGTCTATGGTATTTGGATGTATTGGTATATGTTCCCATTTATTTATGGTGGAACATAGCAGAATGCGAAATCGTATGTACATGTATACATCTCAATACCTACGAGGTCCTGTCATACAACTATGAGAGAAGTGAAAGAACCGGTATGCTGTATTGGATAAGTCTGTGTATGGAGAAAAAGAGGCCAAGGATTTGTATGGTGAAGATATTCCTAGTAGAGACATGGTGCTCGATTAAGATGATAGTATGGGTACTGCGCTTTACTACCACCACCAGGAAACATTGTAGTTGAAGCACGGACTGGCAGTGGGGGTCCTCGAGGACCATCTGTAAGTTGGTCTTTTGCTTGATGCCCTCTACCGTGTGAACGTGTCAACAAAAATACCATCATCATTTATGTCCTAGCGAGAGGATATTCGTCCTTTCGTTAGTAGGTAGAAATTACTGACGTATCAGAGTCGATGCCTAATGTGAGACATACACTTTTTGTATACTTCATTGGCCTCACTCTGTGCGTTTGAGATCAGTAATTTTAGTCTATGGTCTTAATTTACAGAATGGCGCACCAACGTGTGGGGCCTGGAGCACGTACCCGATACTTTGTTCTGATGTTTATTTTGATTATGGAGAAACTTAGTTTTTGAAGTTTTTATGTTAGGAATTTTTTTTTGGTGTTCGAGCAAAATTTTTTTTGGTCGAATTTCTTTTCTGAGTTTAAGTTGTTTTGGTAGAGTTATTCTGCTGGAGGAATAACATCTAGACTATGTTTTGGATAACTTATTGTCCGGAAGATTGGTGATCAAGTTCCTAATCTTCGTCTGTTGCTTAGGATTCATTCGTTGTACTTTACCTTCTGTTTTTGCTTTTGATTAAGGTTTTCGGTATCTTTATTGTCCAGGATTTAGACGTTTTTGAGTCTGGTCGTCTGTTGCGGGAGTACTGAAACTTTTTTTTTTCTTTTGAGTTTAGTAGAATTTTGAATTCTTCGAGGTTGTTGTTGATAGATCTTTTGACCGGTGGTTGGTGAACAAGTTCCCGATGCACGTCTGTTGCAGAAGCTATTAACACACCAGGAGAATCCACTCACTCACCTTTAATGCTTATATTCGGATCTTTCAGTTTTTGTATTGATGTAAAATTACAAGCCCAAATATATGATAATGTTTTCATGCAGTTATGTTTTTGTCAGAGTTCGTTAAGTTGATGGAACTCTCATGAAGCGCTAACCGGTGGTTGGTGAACTCGTTCCTAACGCACGTCTGCAGTAGCGTAATGAGACTCCTGATTTCTGATCGAATTTCCAATTTTTCATGGATTGATGTTGTACATTTATTGACCCGATAGTTAGTCCACATCCACTAATTATTTTTACAGTTTTTGTTAGTTTTTTTTTGGAGAAGTTAGTCGCTAGGTGCAATACTTCCACCTTTCCGTTCATGTTTATGGGGGGGGAGATTCTTTGCAGCCCCCGGACCGTATTTTGATGATAAGACAATTTAGTATTTTTGAAGTTTAAATATTATTGAGTATTTTTGAGATTTTGCAGTGTTGCATTTATGAGTATATTTAAGATTTTGCAGTGTTGCACCCTTTTTGAGTATTTGCAGTGTTGCACTTTTTGAGTATTTTCGGAAGATAAGGAAGACGTAATCCTGAAGATTCCATTTTTGAGTTTTGAGTAATTTCGGAAAATAAGGAAGACGTAATCCTGAAGGTTCCATTATTTTTTTTTTGAGTTTAGTATCTTCGTTTGGTGAGGTCGTGGAATTCTATGTGTTTCACGGGTCATCGAAACGCTTAAGTTTTGAGTTTAGTTTAAGCACTCTTTAGTATAGTATATCTTACATTATTCTATATTTAGATTTGAGATTATAGTCTTTGAAAACTTGAACTAGAAGAAGTTCATTAGTTTACATAGAGCTTTAAATTCTTTTTGTAGAGATTAAGTATTTTCTTGATGATTAAGTTACAGATATTCAGTTTTGAAGTTTATGAGTATTTAGCTTATCTTACGTATTTAAGTATAATTAAATTATTTTTCTTTAATTGAGCTTGATTTTCGATACGATTGTTTCGGAACTCAATTTTTGCGAAGTCTAAGGAAGAAGTTTAACTTAGACCAACATAAATTTACTTTCACTACTTTATTTTTAAGATTTTTTTTGAAGTTTTGTAGGAAGTTTGATATTATCAACTTCTCTCCAAATAGGAATATTCAATAAGTTTTGAATATTAACTTTCGATACATTTTTGAATTTTTTTTACTTGGTGTGAATTAGTGAACGAATCACTGCACACCCCACTTTTTTATAGTATTAAGATTTTTTCTTTGTTTTGTGTAATTTTCATAGCACAGCCCAATGCCCGGCTCTGCTAGGAAATTCTTTAATCCTGGTCCTTACAACCCGGAGTACTACGCACGTGTAGATGACGAAATGTCACGAGCTGCACCCGCTAATCCTCAGGATGATTCCGTACATTCAGCCCACCACTCTGGTGTAGGCACGGATCATTCAAGCCCACCCGCTCGCGTACCAGCGAATGAAGGGCAACCTTTAGGCTCACCTTTGACTCCTGAAGAGCAAAGAAGAGCACAACAAGCGGCCAATCAATCTGCCTATATGCAAGAGATGATCTCGGCAACGTTAGACTTACACCGGATGGATGACAGGAAATTTTTTGTTGAAGAACTTTCGCGAGGTCTCGCTGAAAGTCAAGCTATTTTGTTAAGACATGTAACTGAATTGTTACATAGTAGGGAGAACAATGATAATAATCAAAACGTGAGTTATGCGAGTAATGCTAATAATAGCAACAGTAATGTTGATGATAATGTCAATCATCCACCAGTTTCACAGCCAACCCCGGCTTTTCAAGTTAGTCGGCCTCCAAATTCCGCAGTAATTCCCTACGTCGACATGCCTACTCCTCAAGGTAGGTCTGTCAATTTTCCAGCCAGAACTGTGGCTGGCGATATTGTTGATTTATCAAGCTTCGTGCCGGTTGTGCCTCCTTTGGCTACACAACCTGCACCACAACCCGTTCCTCCTGGAGCAAGTTCAAGTACCCCTCCGGTACATCCTTCGAACATGGCTCAGGGTGTGAACGTGGACGAGTTCATGTCGCGCATGAATTCTATTCGTTTGGATAACGATCAGTCTGCGGCTTCTCAGCCGAAAGCAATACCCTCTAGTAATCGTACGTCTGGTACCTACCCACTATTCCACAAATGGGGAATTAAGTTTGATGGGAGGAATGTGCCAGTAGATGACTTTTTGTTCCGGTTGGACCTCATTAGAGCTAGTTATCGCTTTTCTTGGGAAGAAGTGTCTATTGGTTTCCACCAATTTTTATCTGGACCTGCTGAACAGTGGTACTGGAGGTATCGTAAGCAAAATCTGCACGCGTCCTGGCAAACGCTACAATTGGCGTTAATTGAGCAATTTCGTAGCCTCGAAACGGATACGGAACTGTCTCGCAGGTTGTATGATCGTAAGCAACAATCAGGGGAGTCCTTCAATGACTTCTTTGATGCTATGATGCATATGAACTCCAACTTGCGAATCCCTAAGAACGACAGGGAAATGATTGAAATCATTAAAGCTAATGTGAAACGACAACTAGGTCAGTCGTTGATATCCTTTAGCGCTTATAGTCTTCAAGAGTTAGCATATCAATGTCGCACTATTGAAAAATTCTTTGGTAGTTCTGATAACACGCGACAACCTTTCGTACCAAATGCGTACAAGCAACCTCATTCACCTAAACGCTTCATCAACGCGTTGGATGAGGAAACTCCTGGAGATGAATTAGCAGTTGCACTGCCTGAGCAGGTGGATGCATTCCACCCTGAACTTATGAAATGCTGGAAATGCCAAACTGTGGGCCATGGGTTCCGCGATTGTGCAGATCCAAGACAAATTGTTTTCTGTTTTAGATGTGGTTTACCAAATGTCTATAGTCCGAATTGTTCTGGATGTGCGGGAAACCCGAAGCGAGCAAGTCCACCATCCGGGGGATGCGCTCGATAGAAGCAAACCCGGAGTTGTAAGCACCAGGAAGGAAGAACCTTTGCTTGACACTCCTCCAATTACACTTTTAAGAAGAAACCCTAATGAATTTTTGACTGATACCCAAACAAATACACTTTTGAATTTACCTGAAGATAAGAATAAATCTGATTTACTATATAAGAAACCATTTCACGAAAGGCTACTCAATTATTATGAGGTTAGGAAGAGAGTAGTAGCATTTCCTGAAATTTCGAAACGGATTCGTAGAACACGAGATCGTTTTCAATTAAAGCGGACAACCTACCGTTACGCTGCTGCCGCTAGATTAGGCAAGGAATCCAATGATCCTCGTCCTTATGTGACTGTGGAGATGTTGGGAGACAAGTTTCTTGGTCTTCTGGATTCCGGCGCGAGCATTAGTTGCTTGGGTACAGATTGCGTAGACTACTTAAAAGCGAAGCACGTTAAGGTTAGGAACGTCGAGTCTACGGTGTCCACTGCGGACGGGAAACAGCAGCAGATTAAGGGAATGTTTACTACTGATGTCCAGTACAATGGCATGCTGTTCAGCATGGATTTTTACGTCGTGCCAACACTTTCTCAGCGTTTGTATTTAGGCGTTGATTTTTGGCTGAAACTCCACAAACCAAGTGAAGCTCAGTCACGAAGAGTCCACTCAACTTCGTGATGTGGTTCGTGGGTTTCCTTTTTTCGCGAGCAAGGTGCTCGGGAAAACGACACTGGTAGAGCATAACATCGATACGGGTGATGCTATACCAATTAAGCAGAGATATCCTGTTTCTCCTGCGGTACAAGTAATGATGTATGAGGAATTGGATCGTATGTTGTCTTTGGGGGTCATCGAAGAAAGTTCTAGTGCATGGTCTTCTCCAGTTGTGCTAGTGCACAAGCCTGGAAAGAACCGTTTATGCCTAGACTTTCGGAAGGTGAACTCGGTTACAAAGAAGGATGCGAGGCCAATTGCCCATATTGAGGGTCTGTTAGCACGCCTTTCAAAAACTCGCTATATTTCTAGTGTGGATTTGAAAGACGCATTCTGGCAGATACCGTTGGAGAAAACTTCGAGGGAAAAGACTGCTTTTACAGTACCTGGTAGACCTTTGTACCATTTCAAGGTCATGCCATTCGGTTTGTGTAATGCGCCGCAGAGTCTGAGTTATCTTATGTCTAAGGTAATTCCGACAGAATTGCGGGATCTAGTGTTCGTTTATCTCGATGATCTTTTGGTCGTGTCTGAAACTTTCGACGAACACTTGGCGATATTGAGGCGAGTAAGTCAGGAATTGACTAGGGCAGGACTGACGATCAACGTGGAGAAATCCAAGTTTTTATGAGCTTCAGTATCTAGGTTATAAGGTTGGGCAAGGCTGTTTGAAAGCTGACCCCGACAAAATTGCAGCAATTAATGAATTTCCGGTACCTACCACAACTCGTCAAGTAAGACGTTTCTTAGGAATGGCGGGATGGTACCGGCGATTCGTTAAAGATTTTTCTACGCTTGCCTCTCCTTTGACAGATGTACTGAAGAAAGGTAAAGCGTTCGAGCTTAACCAGAAGGCTCTAGAAGCCTTTAATTCCATCAAACAGGCGTTGACGACAGCTCCGGTGCTGGTCAACCCTGACTTTAGCAAGGAATTCGTGATTTTGTGTGATGCATCCGCGTCCGGTATCAGGTGTGTTCTTTGTCAGCGGGACGAAGATTGGGCTGAACGCCCAATCTATTACTTCTCCCAGAAGCTGAACGCTGCGCAAAGAAATTACTCCGTCACCGAACGGGAATGCCATGCAGCTGCACTTGGCATCCAGAAGTTTCGATCGTTTGTCGAGGGATATCATTTTAAAGTAATCACAGACCACTCCAGCTTGAAGTGGCTGATGAATTTAAAGGATCCTACTGGCAGGTTGGCCAGGTGGAGCATGCGTCTCCAAGGATTCGATTTCGTGGTAGAGCATCGAAGGGGAACTTTGAATGTTGTGCCAGACGCTCTGTCGAGAGTATATGAGGAAGACAATTTGACGGTAGAAGCATTCCTTTCATGCCTAGCACGAGTCGACCCCGAGGAGGTACTCCACTTGGACTTAGAGGATTCCTCTTTCCAGTCAGCAGGATACCTGGACCTCATCAACCACATCAAGATGGAGCAGGAGCGATTACCAGATCTCAAGGTATCCGAGGGATACGTGTACAAACGTACCAAACACTCTATTGGTAATCCCCTCGCAGACGACTTAACGTGGAAACTGTGGGTTCCATCTGGGATGACGAAATCATTAATTGAGTAAGCGCATAATCCTCCAAGATCTTCTCACGGCGGTGTCCTGAAAACTCTCTATAGGTTGAGACAACGTTTCTATTGGCCGAGTATGTATACACAGGTCAAACATTTAAACATTCCAACATCTGTATATAGATTTCTTAGGTCCCTATCCAAAGTCGAGGAGCGGTAACGTTTTCATAATCATTGTTTTCGATCAGTTAACGAAGTTCGTTCTGATTAAACCATTGAGAAAAGCCACGGCTATCAACGTAGTTAAGTTCTTGCAGGAGGATGTATTTTTAGTATATGGTGTGCCAGAGAGCATACTCTCTGATAACGGCACTCAATTCCTAAGTAAGGAATTTCAGAGTTATTTGAATGCATACGGTGTTAAGCATTATAAAACGGCAGTTTACTCGCCACAAGCGAATGCTAGTGAAAGAGTAAATCGCTCAATTTTAGCGGCTATTCGCGCGTATATAAATCCTAAACAATCTAATTGGGATGCCCATCTGTCGTCCATAAGTAGTGCACTCCGCACCACTGTTCATTCTACTCACAAGATGTCCCCCTATGAAGCTCTGTTTGGTCAGAGAATGATTGAGCATGGGGCGGATTATCGACTGTTGAGAGAGTTAGGAGGTCTGAACAACTCGGAGATAGATTGGCTTCCTAAAACTGCGAAAATGAATATTCTCCATTCCTATTTGAAGGAAGCATTAGCTAAGGCCCATGCTGACTATGAGAGAGTTTACAATGTGCGTAGTCACAGGGTCAACTATAGGGTGGATGACGAGGTTTATAAACGGAATTTCGTGCTTAGCGATTCTTCAAAGCACTTTAATGCGAAACTCAGCCCTTAATTCATTAAGGTTAGAATTGTAAGAATTATCGGTGATAATTTATATGAGGTAGTGGATAGCAAAGGCTATAAATCGACGGTGCACACTAAAGACCTTAAGAGGTAGTGAGAGATGATGATCTGTTAGTGAAGACAGTGGTAGTGGTGACTACACTTTCCTTCTCTACACAGTCCAATATGTTCACTCACTAACAATTTTCTACTGTGATATTTTTATCGTTGTTGTATGCTCAGCTGTGCATGAGACCCTTGTGCTTGTCTATTATTGTTCCTTTTCCTTCTTCATGCAATATTCTTTTTGCAAGGAGAACCATTCACGTTTTGTGTTTATCGGTTGTTTGATTGAATATCAGATTATCGGTGTGCTACTCACACAGTGAACCAAACAATATTTTTTTTTTTGAAGCAATATAGGAAATATTCTCCTTTTCCTTCTGCTTTGGGAACAAATAAGATTTGATCCAAAAGCACAAGTTTTGTAGGGAAAATATTTTGACAACTGTAATGTCAGTGTGACTTCACCCCAAAATTTTTTTTTTGATGTGTGACCACGGCTTTAAAAGCGATGAATATACTTACTTTTAGATTTACACCAGTCACTAGATGGCGCTCATCCCACATTACAGACGCTCAATTTCATGGCGACAGATTTCCGCTTTCTAATAATTCCCACTTTTGGAGAAATTTCCCTGGTCAAAAGTGTTCCCTTTTTAGGAAATTTTGCCTGTCAGATTAAATTCCTTCACGGAACAATTCCTTCCTACTCTGACAGAAATTATCCTGAAATCGATCCTGTTGAAATTATCTCTTCGGCTTTTTATGTCTGTTCTGACATTTGCACCACTAATGACAGTGAGTTCCAAATATGGAATCCGATTTGGCTATATGTATTATTGTCAGTGTGCTATTCACCAGACCGACTTGGTGGTGAAATTAGTTTGTATAACAATTATACCACACTGAAGAGAAACAGGAATTTTGATACTATTTATTTCTGATGACGTACTTGTCTGGTTTAGATTTCCCCATGGCGAGGTCAGTTTCGGAGTAAAAAATGTTTTTATATTACACAGATCAACCAATACATTCATCAGATATGAGAACGATGTGACAGAGTTGATTTGTCACCAAGTTGCATTGGTTTAAAAATTTCAATGATTGTGGAATTTATTTTCCTCTAACGCATGACCAACATCCCACATCTGATGGAATGGTTGACACACGTCGGTTGGACAAATTGGAAGTTATAATCCAATTGTTTAGTTGAATTATTCCAAGTTCCATGACGGTGGTGACATCTAGGCGTGAGCCAGATAAACTAATATTAAGGACATTACTCTTTGAACATGCCCCAGCCATAGAGAAATTTCCCTATCGCTACTATGAGTGGTTTGATACTCTATGGCCAGCCATATAAAAATATGATCGAGATCATATTTCTGTCTATTTCATATTCGGCCAGCCTATCTACCAGTCACATTTTCAAAAAAAAGCAAGTTCTGTGCAAGCCATCGGATATTTCTCATCCTAATTGGATTATTTCTGGAAAATAAGGTATGTAAAGTATAAAATATTAACGATAAACACGCCGAATATATTCAGCCTGCTTATCTGTATAATATTCAAACACTTTACGCATTAATTCTACATTTCAGGTAATTTTTCAACCCCTGAAACTTTTGTCCTCGAACTTTTTTTTCTTGGCAAAATTTTTTGCGCGTCGGTGGTACCACACAACGTGGCTTGATTCGACGCGGTGTTACTTCAATTGTACTTTGTACAATCCTTGGAATCCTATCGGTAGGATTTATAAAGAATCTTAACTGATAAATACAGGTATGTTTCGTAATCTTTCAATTTATTCAAAAGTTGATACATGGCATGGTTTTCCCTTAGGAAACGCCAGAGCACATGGTGCTGGCATTGGCAATCCATGTGGCCATCGACGCATCAAGGGCAGGATCATCATTAAATCCACAAAATTCCTATAACATCTATACTTACTTATCAACTTTGAATTGTTGAGATTTCTGCGGCGGTTTCCGGAAGGGATCCCGAAGGATCTGATTAAAGCTCCAGATATATCTAAAACTCTGTGAAGTGTTGTGCTTTTTGTGTTTTGTTTATGAGGACGGACGCTAGTCCGCTCATCTTGAAGGAATTATTCTGCTAAGGCCACGTGCGGCTGACGCAGTCCCGCACCACAGATCCGTGATTTCACTGTTGTCTGGAGATTTGTTCCTCGAGGAAGCGGCGTGTTATTGCTGATAGCATACCTCACCCTTCCGCATACTTTTTCTGGACGACGTGGAATTCGTGAAGCAATCGTTGCACCGTCCTGACGCCACGGTTGCAGAACATCATCCATCATATCTACTAACAGTGTTGTACGGTTTCTGAAGCACCACCTGCGGTGCCAAGAAAGCCCACCTGCGGGCACCTACACTTTGTTTTATAACATTTACTGTGAGCAGGAGATCTCTGAGATCAATCTTTGAATATCCATCTGTTTGGACAAGTGTTCCTCAGATTGGATACATCATCACCTACATCTGTACTATAGACCCCACGCGCGGTGTATTCACCAAGCGCATATCAGCTCTGTTGCGGATCCGCATTGGATTTGGACGCTTATGCCTCCAATCTAGCGAAACGTTTGCATCCCTACAACTGGAGTTACGTTTTGGTCTTCTTCGAGTCTTCAAGCTTCATCAGTTCGAGTTATTTTTATCAACATTGAGGATATAAAGGAGTGCGATTACAAATCTATCTCAACAAAAACAAAATTCACTTGAGTATCATTTTTCAATTTTACTTTATTACTAGTATATCTGTATGGTAGATGTAGTTATTTTTAGATTTATATAAAAGTGCTTATTATTTTTGATCCATTGAAACTATATGAAAGAAAATCTTTAGACTCGATTTTGAGACTTAATTACCTAATATTAACGCAGTTAACTTTACTTTTTGCTGCCTACGATTAACGTAAAATTACTTGCTTGTGCTACATAATCGAAAAAGTTACGATTTTTTTTTTTAATATTAATAACTCACTTTTGCAATAATTTTTCCTGAACTGCGAACTAATTTTGGCAAAACTTTTGAAATATATTGCTAAATCTGAAATCAACAACGGATAGTCTGGTAACTATCTGACATTTGTCTTCGTCCTTTAGTGTAGTATGTTATGTGAAATTGTGTTTTCCATACTTTGGTGTGTCCAATGGCCCTGTTCTGTAACTTTGGCGAAATTTGTTTGTATCGTTATAAAATGAAACAACTCATTCCGCTTTTATGGCGTCTGGAAAAAGTAGGGTTTCTATAAGTTGAAGCGATATGCAAGGATTTCGATATTATTTTGCCTGGAACTTCCATTGGAAGGCCATAAATTGAAGTGTCAATCTGTCAAATCAAAACAAAAATAATTCAAGATGTGAAAGATTGTGAAATTTAAATTTAAGTTGTTTTTTAATAAATAAAGACTTATTTCCTTAAAAAAAATTTTATTATTATATTATGTTATTTAAAAAGAAATTTTAAAGTATAAAAAGAATACTTATTCTGAATGTTGATGCATACTTGTTTGTGTTATTTATGTGAGTTAATAATATAATTTTGCTCCCCAATTTGATTGGCATTTTATGTTTGTATCCTTACCTACTACTTACGGGTTACTGCGAGCACATTTTTCTTAACATTTATATGTTAAATGGGTAAATAATTTAAAAAAAATATTAACAGCGCCAAACTTGATTAAATATTATAGTATAAATATGCACATAAAAACGAACACTTTCCGTTATTTTTTTTTTAATTTCCAAAAAAAATTATAAATATATGTACATATATTAAAAATGTTAGTCGTCTTCTTCGACAGAATATTTATGAGAGGCACTTTTCTTCTGGCGAAGTTCACAAACATATTTGCGCAAATAGAGCATGTAGTCTGTCATGAATGTAGTGTACGTCTAGAAATAGATTTAAACGGCTTTAAACATTTTTAATGGTTTATTTATTGCCTATCGCGTGCTCAATACAAGGCGAGTAAATTTGACGTTTAAAATAAAAAAAAATATGACTTTTCGGTCATAGAGAACACCATTTTATCGCACTTTTCCAGTTGTTTCATTTCGATGTGTTCCATGCAATAAAATTATCGCCTGTCAAAGTTAAAGAACCCGATGAACGCGATAAAATGTGTTTTGTTCCAGTTTTCAACGTTTCTCGACAACGCGAGAGTTACAGAACAGGGCCACAAGTATCCAATTGGCAACCAACCCCAGAGTCCCTAAGACTCCTCACGCCAATCATCAACTATCTTGCTAGGGATACAAACTCCCTACCCCGCTGTATAGCTGGGAAATTGCATCTTGTGAATACGTGATATCAAGTTGCAACAACAATAAATCTTTGAATAAATTTTGAAAATACAGATAAATATTTTTGAAAATACGACATTAGATAGGAGCAGTGCACTTCTTCATCTAGGTATTTAAGATTTTTAAACTATATTGATTTTTGAAACATATTTAACTATATTGCAATTTATTGATATCATATACGAACTGTATATGCATTTATTTCCAACTTTTACTTTTCAGCGACCCTCCCTGATATTGGCCTGAATATTGATTCTTCAGTTTGATATAGTCATTTCTATTATTCAACATTTTTTTTCCTTATCATCCTTCTGACACTTTAGAAACTTTGTTATGTTCTAGTGTTTACTAAGTGTACAACCTTCCTTTATTTGTTTTTCTGAATTGTATGCAATTCCCTCCACACATTGGATTTGCTTCCATTGTGTTCTCACTTACCTTTTTACTTCAATTAGTATGGTACTATTTGCCATCTTGTTATGGTTTTGTTTGTGTGGTATACCTACCTGATGCCAACAAACCTCCTTTTGTGATGTTAATCATTGTGAACCTTATCGGTTTCAATATACACTTTCCAGGTATTCTTACCTGAAACGTTTGTGCTCTCAGCCCTTCGTTGGCTTTGGAATTCGTTTTGACTTTACGTTACATTGTGTTAATACACTACCTGTGTACACACTTATCTATCTATTATTCTTTCAAGAAGTTAATAATAGATATGTTGTTGATCCTTTGTTGTGATTGTTGTATGTTTTGGTTTAGGTCAAACGGAAGTGACGATTTATGACTTCGTTTTTCCCGCCTTTTGTTAGTAAATTATATATGACTTAATTTGAGATATCTTATCTAGTTTTGACTACATTTTCGTGCGGTTGAGTATCTCTAATTGGAGTTCGATATATATATTCGATAAATTTTCTTTCGAAATCGGTTTACTTTAATATAATTACAATATTGACAGCATTTACAAGCCGCTGTGACCTAATTGTTTTACTTCGTATTGATTAAAAATTTGTTTAATTGTCGTGATCTACTTTTTGTACGCGTGATTATCTTTAGTATTAGTATTAATTTTTACTTTACTTGAATTTTTAAGAAAAATATTATCGACCTTTACATCTTTTGAGAATTACATACTTACCTTACCCTTCTGGTATTTGCATTCGGTATTATCAAGATTGAATCTTGAATATCGACTTCGTAATTGATAAATTTACTTTCATAAAAGTTTTGATAACGGTTGAAATATCGGTCGAGTAAATATATTTAAAATTTTGATTTAAATACATATCCTCTTATATTATAAGTATTTAGGAAATAATAATCCTGTTAGCTTTAAGAATTTAACAAATAAAACTTTTGTATGATTATAGTAATTGAAACTTTTTGCAGTCTTCATTTATCAAGTTGATTTTTGATGCAGACTTTCTTTCAGT
This sequence comes from Platycheirus albimanus, assembly GCA_916050605.2. Taxonomy (NCBI): domain Eukaryota; kingdom Metazoa; phylum Arthropoda; class Insecta; order Diptera; family Syrphidae; genus Platycheirus; species Platycheirus albimanus. The sequence continues at coordinate 135,489,501 of OU696696.1, read as the reverse complement.
TTTTTTTCTATGAGTCATAAGAATTTAGTTATTATGGAATAGGTTATTTAAGGTCCGATTGGGGTTGTATAGAACTCTCTCTCCCTCACATTTTCATGAACGGTGGAACATTTTTGTATAGGATGTTTGGGTTAGTTTAAGTATAGTATAGAGATTTAGTAATGTAGGTCAGGCTTGACCTACATTCATGTTAAGGGGCTTCTTCATAATATTCCTTTTTCTGTCATAAAGAAGCCAAGGTTCTTAGAGGGAGTTGATCCTCTTTGAAATGGGTGGGTTAAGAGACAGGGGTTGTCGTCTACACCATAGAAAACCCGACACCAGGTCAGACACTTCGCTCCTGCACTCTACATAACATTTGAGCATGGTAGAGACGAGGGTATAGACAGCTCTAGATATCTTTTGACATCCAAAGATATCATAGTTAGAAACTATTTAGTGTGGTCAATGTTATTTGTGGTAAAGGAAATATTTCTACTTGGAACTCCATAAGAAGTGCAGGACTAAATTTTCTTCTCAAGCAATCGAAATATTATCACTCCTGCAGTGAGTGTCTCAGACTAAGAGGATCTGAGAGAAAGAGACATACGCATCATAATGAACAAATGTATCCTGTGCCACAGGCCTTAGTCTTTTAGAAAGAAAGGGATATATTAACATCCGTATCCAGATATGCAGGGTAAAAACTTGTAGCACCGTCGCGATCCCACAGCAAGGACTTACCTCCCTTCTGCTCTTGAGTGGAGCGGGGCAATGCTGCATATCGACGCGGTGGTCGATCGCCGACAACTTCAATTTGCCTCTCAGGTCAATGCCCTCCAGTGCGTGTAGTGGACTGAAGAGTAGTACGGGGTAGGGGAATTGAGGAATAAGAAATTCGACTTACTATATTTATTTTTCTTCTATACCAACCGAGTTCGTGATGGGTGAGAGATTCTGCTTTCGTCATTTCCCATGACACATGAAGGCAATAGGCCTTTGTGACTGGCGAGGACTAGGGGTTCCGGAATCTTCTTCTCTTCCACGAACACTACAATGATTGGGTCGGCTTCGGATATTTTGAGTGTAGTAGTGGTCTTGCGGTGACTAAATTCTGTTTCCGCGTGGATCTTCTGTATGAGTTTACTTTTTTTTGAGGTGTAAGATAATTTCTCTGGTGAGTTTAGTTTTGAGTATGTGTTGAATGAATGTTAGGTATTGCAGGTCATCGAAGCTACCAATTTATAAAAATAATAATAAATTATCCATCCGCATTCTGGTTTCCTCTGGTTGTTACAAATCTAGTTCTGAGGTGATCGGCATGGTAAGATATATGTTCTAAGGGATGTAGGTTGTGATCTGTGTTTGGACCTATCTCTCTTACTTATCGTGTCTATGGTATTTGGATGTATTGGTATATGTTCCCATTTATTTATGGTGGAACACAGCAGAATGCGAAATCGTATGTACATGTATAAATCTCAATACCTACGAGGTCCTGTCATACAACTATGAGAGAAGTGAAAGAACCGGTATGCTGTGGTGGATAAGTCTGTGTATGGAGAAAAAGAGGCCAAGGATTTGTATGGTGAAGATATTCCTAGTAGAGACATGGTGCTCGATTAAGATGATAGTATGGGTACTGCGCTTTACTACCACCACCAGGAAACATTGTAGTTGAGGCACGGACTGGCAGTGGGGGTCCTCGAGGACCATCTGTAAGTTGGTCTTTTGCTTGATGCCCTCTACCGTGTGAACGTGTCAACAAAAATACCATCATCATACATGCCCTAGCGAGAGGATATTCGTCCTTTCGTTAGTAGGTAGAAATTACTGACGTATCAGAGTCGATGCCTAATGTGAGACATACACTTTTTGTATACTTCATTGGCCTCACTCTGTGCGTTTGAGATCAGTAATTTCAGTCTATGGTTTTAATTTCTACGTTACGCAGTCCGCTTAAAAAACATACCAAGAATGGGTAAAATAAAACTCAACAAACTCATTCGATAATACTTCTCAAATCTGAACAAATAAAACTTCAATTAAACTCACACATTTAAAACGAAACGCTCGAAAAGAACACAAAATTATAAGGCCACGAAATTTTAACCCCAAATTGGCGACCAACAAACTACGACGCCTGTGCTTACAACCCCAGATAACACTCCAGATGCGACTTCACCAGTTTTGATCGAAATCAAGTGTTCAAGTGACGTTGTCGCGGAATCGTATCAAAGCAAGGCACGTATACTCCGTATCCGAGGCAACGAATTCCACCTACTACTTCACGTTTCCTATTCCAACGATCTCTTCGATTCCATTAATCCAACACCCCTGCCATCGGGCATTACTAAACAACAATATCAGTCAAGGATATCAAAGAAGTCTCTACCACCCCGGTGCACCAGCAACAGGAATGGAGTTCAAACCGTCATTTAGGGTACTGGTTGTAGTGATTCGAATTTCTGAGAAATCGTAAATATGGAATGATGATTCTTATGATCTGAAAAGGGCAACAAAGAGGAAACAAAACCGCATTCGAAGGAATCAAATCTACTTACCCTTGGTACTTGGTCATGTCTTTTTATGTTTTATTATTCCCTGGATGAATCGCAACATCGATATATGTACATATGTATGTACTTATAAAAATATTCATACAAAAAAATACAATTGAAGGGAGGAAACCACGACCACGAGTGCGTACGAAAATAATATTATGTATTCATGTCCACTGTCAGCAAAACAATAAACAAACAATGATGGGAATGTGGCTAGTAATTAAAATTTTATGAAAATTAAAATTGAATAGAAATAATATATTTATATGTTCCTGATATGAAAATTTGTTTATCACACATATATTAAACATTTTTTTTCTTTACATGTGAGACATTTATTCTACCCAAGCAACGAAATTAAGCCGCCGCGATGGGAAGCATCAAGGAAAATAAGGTCGTTTACTTCGTTTAGTATCGAACAGTAGTATTTAAGAAAAAGTTAAATTTGAACCAATCTCATCTGATTGTTAACCAAATCAATATCATACAAATTGTAATCGGTTTTCAAAAGATAATCTAATGTTAATTTATTGTATTTTATTAAAGTATTATATCTATCTTATTTGCAATGTCTTAATTGGATCGGAACAATAGACCCATTGCTTTTCTTAAAAACCTAAAGAAAGTATTAACCTTGTAGATACAAGTAACTTCCGTAAACGCAAAGAAAATTTCAATGCCTTCAAGTCAAAACGCGGACCGAATAATTTGCAAGAACAAAAGTTCGCAAATGAAAAATAATAAAAAAAATTTCTACCGCGGCGTCGTATTCTCACCGCTGAGATGTTCGGACAAAATTGAAGATGGAAAATTTAGAAATACCAGACGGAAGGTATTCTGTTATCGAATACTCGGGATGCTACATAAAACACAGAGACAAACTGATCAGAGAATCGAGGATCTTTTAATTGGTAGGTATAAATAGGCAGGAAAGAATTATTCGTAATCTAAAACCGAATCAACCCAAAAGTCAACATCAATATAGTCAAAATACCATGCATGAATGAATACAGTTCGTCTTCAATCATGCAATCGAGTAAATGTATATATATATATCAAATTAAAAGTCAAAATGTTGTAACGTAAAAAAATTATATTGGAATTTTAGAAAAGGAAATTCATCTGTAACGTTAAATAAATATATACAGAAAATTAGGAAGTTGTTACAAAAGATTTCTACCTATCATTCCACATACCAAATGGGACCTGTAAGACATTAAACTCCGCCTCACCATTGCTCCATCTGTAACGTAAAATATGTATTTATAAAAACGAATAGGAAAAATCAATTGCATCGCCAACAGCCACCAAACATCTTCACCCGAATATCCTATGGATACCTAAGATCTGAACCTAATGCCTATCGACGACACCAACCCAAGAGGAAGCAGGAACAGACAAGCACTCCATCTATCCCTAGCTCTTATACCAAGGAACAGCAACCTTATCATCCATCGCCTGTGTATTGATGTATCTAATGCCTCTGTACTCACGACATACTTACATCCCATGATTATGGCCTTCTGCTCTCCCTACTCCTCTTCCATTTCCCAAAATTCCTAACCATCCCCATCACAGAAGCGAGAACTATCCATCAGCCTACCATAGGTACTGACTACAAAACACCGTAGAACAGCCTAGAGGGTATCTGACGACATATTCCCGCCTATCCGCTGCGAGGACTAGATGACCCGCTCGCAGCTAGTTCACTCTGTAGCCTACACCTGAAAACCAAGGACCCTACTTATATCCCCACTGGCGAATCTAAACCTGGGATGCTATCTTAAACACCATGGCATCAATTTCCCGGAGGCTTCGCTCCAGTCTGCATCCATGCGTCTTGATATCGCCATCTGATTTTGCGTGAATTGGGATGGAAGCAACCTTATGTCGGCAACGCCCCCTTCCTCGCCGGCTACCCGTTAAGCATAGACGGTGAGGACGACATGCGACAACGTAAGGTCGTGGTCGAGATCGACCGTGGCGGTGGCCGGCAGTACCATAGCCACGATTAGCTCAGCCAGGCCATGGGTACTTGCTCCGGGATCTTCATGACCGGTGTTACCTCTTATTTTTCCCTGCCGACCGTTGAACTAAAGATGTTCAAGTTCGAATATGGATTTTGAAATGCTTGATGGCCCTCATAACTTTTGAAGATACGATTGTAGTGAATTGATCGAAGAGAAAGACGAGTCGTGATTGCACCTCCTACCACATTGGGAGTAAACCTAGTCTGAAAGTGAGAAACCCTGTCTGAACTATTGTCCTAGCATAGATGAACCCTACACGTAAGTATTATATCTCAAGCATACAATAGATTGTCGTGGCAGCCACGACTTACAATTGCTATCCACGTGTTCAGCTGCCGCAATGATGTGCTGAACACGATTGTTGAGGTGACTAACCTTGTAGGGAGGTAGGAGCTAAGCTGTTATCTGATCCTCCTGGCCTCTCAACCCACCTAATCCGATGTCGAAAACCAACTCTCTCAACACCGACCGTGGTCCTCCGCGGACCTATGAGTCCCTACGACTCATTAATGGTAATGGGCAACCCCTTAAAATGAAAAGCCAGCAGTGAAATTGCTTGCTTACTTCATCATCCTAACCATGACATAGTATCTATGCAAGATACTATTTCTTTAAACTCCTATCAAAAATGAAAAGGAAAACTGCACACACACACACCACATGTCTTGTTCAAGGAAGTGAGAGGCGTACCACCCTCCCTCAGAAAAACTTACTTCATGTTCAAAAACATAACTGCATCATTCTACAAAAATCTGTGAAGTCTCTCCAAAAAACATATGAAGACTGAAAATTTTTCGTAATACGTTATAAAAAGGAATGTTTCTTTTATTTAAGTTTTAAATTCTTATAAATCTACTTATATCTACCTTAAAGGTTGTTAACGAAATCCTTGTATTTATCAAGGCCTATAACTATAATCCTTAATGAATCTTCTTTATTAAGAATGGGTTCTAATGATATCGCAGATATCAACTTATTAAAAAAATTATTTATTTTTTTTAATCAAATTATTTTTGATGCTTTACAAAAGTCAATTTTCAAACTTTAAACTTCTCTTTTCAAGTTAAGAATTTGGGTTCTTATTGACCCTTTTGTAAGCCTCAATAAACTACAATTACTTTTAATCAAGGCTTGAGAATCATATACATTTGAATATCAATTGTTCAAATTATTTTTTTTTTCTTTTTATAATATATATAGAAACAACCATGGAAAACAGAAAAAAAAGTGAGAAGTGATGGTATGAACCAACAGCACCAACGCTATGAACGAGGTTGGTTTTCGAAATCTTACGCGACGGTCAAAAAAACTTAATTCGGGTGACGTGCCAATGGGGCAGTGGGAATTAAAATTTACTAAGTGAAGCTACGGAAGTGCACTCCAGAGATCTTGCTGTAAAAGAACGTTTATTTAAATTTCAACTACTTTCTTATTATCAACATCCCACTATCAAATTGCTTCCATACACCTATCACCTTGTGTATGACTAATGAATAGACCACAACTATCGGATACCTTGTTTTAAGGTAAATTAATTATTTGATAGTTCTTATTCAATTGGTCTTGATTATGAAGAAAACGAGCGACGACGATAAAAAAAAACACAATTATTAAAAGTATATGTCCGGAATGAACGATATTGAAAATCTATTAGCAATAATAATAATCGAATGTTTAAACGCGAGTGAGTATCAAGTGCGACTGTGTAGCCTTGCGCTGAGTGAGTGATCGTAATGAAGAAAACAATAATTAAATAAAAAAAAAAATTTTCAACGCGGCGTTCAACGCTGCCGTTGATGGTCGCTACCGACACGATACGAAAAAGAGTTATGGACTTGACGACCGAAGGATAGTTGTCTTATCGACTGAACGTTACAAATCTTGACGATGGATAGATAAGAGCAACACAAAACAAAATAATTTTAGAAGCTCATCTTTAAACACGAACGAAATCGTTTGCCTTGTGGCATATACGGTAAGTAATCACAAAAGGTGAAAAGGAACTAGGAGCATGGGCTCCGGAAGTATCTCTACTTTTAAAGGAAACTGATCTCAGCGCTACACAAACCGGAACGTAACTCGAATTCAAATTAAGAAAGCAAAAAGTACCACTTAAATTTCTCACTGATAATTTTGATAATCTTATATTAAAATATAAATGATTATAGATAAATCACATGCAGCCTGAACTCTTATGTTCATATATATATTTGTATGACTGCCACTGTCCGCGGACGTTCTCTACGTCTTTGTACGCGCTCTCTTAACGCGACGTACATGTACCAACGCTGCTTGCTGTGTATGTGGCCAAGCACTAGAGCTTCACGCTCTCTTAGTTGAAACTACACACTTTATATTTAATGAGAAAGATGTTACCTGGACAAGGAGTTTACTTTTCATATAAAAATACATATGTTCAGGAACAGATGGATGTTGTTGTGAACTTGTTGAGCTGCTGCTGTTGATGGACCGGCATCTGTGCTGTTGCACTCGCCAGGCGTCCTAGTGAGTGGTGTCCCGCGATGAGTAGTGACAAATTGATGGAGTTCCCACGACAATTGATGAAAGTATGTATGTTGAAATTCCCACGGCGTAGGTTGCTTTTACTGAAATGGCTAGGCTTCCAAAACCATATGTCAGTAACGATGTATGCTAAGCCGGTGGTCTTCTCGTTGCGCCGATAGGGCGGTATGTGGTGGGTATTATAGTAGCTGCTTCTCTCAATGGAGCGTTATCATCCTCGGTCTAGGATGTAGTGTGCTCCCGAAGTACATTAAAGGATTGTGTGGACGTTTTATAAAAGAATCGCCTCGTGGTGTGCCTAAACAATGGCACGAGTGGCGTGGATGTTGCCTTCTTCTTTTACGACGATGGTATTTGCATGAAAAAGCAAATTCCCACGTCTCGCAGTCATTGCGCCAAGAGGGCGATGTGTTACGAGGAAGAATGATTTTCTCAGATGAACAAGAAAAAAAAATCGTGGTGCGGCTGGTGAAAGTGGCGTGGTTGCTTCCGTGGCGAGCCGACTAACGGATCAACGCCGGTGTGCCTCCACGTGTAAATACCAGACCGCACGTTTATGTGGATATATATGTATCCTCGACGATGTGAGTGGTACGTATATTGGTACCCTCTTCTGGATCTGCTCTCTATTCAAAGTGAGAGGCCGCTTCCAAAAAAAAAGAAACAAGAGATCCTTATACGATGCACAATTCTGTGTAATTAAATGTATTTTGCATGTCTAGCCAAGATGTAGGCACATGGTTTAATGGTTTGGCGATCCAATTAGGCCACGAGATTAAAGATGTGGTGGCAAACACTCCGTCAGACGCTATCAAAAAGAGTCCTGCATCCTCGGTTATTCCACTCCTCGGATCATCAAGTTATTTCACAGAATTCCTGGTGATAAATCCTCCTATGCCACGGAAAGTAAATAGCCGTTATGTATTATGTGACCACATGGTTCTGCGTACATTCATATCCCGGAGCAAAGGAATTGTAAAAATCCTTAGCTCGGTCATATGAATGTAATAAAATTTTACTCACCTGGTACCTTGTTAAAACTTGGATGCTTAAATGAGGAGAAAATAATTAAATTGCACATGCAATATTATTATTTTCTTGGATGTATGGAGATGGTGGCTGCCGCCGGACAAAAAAAAACTTTAATTGAATTTGTCCTGCTGCGGACTTGTTTCGTCGATGATGGTTTTCTTCAAAATGAAGTTGGTGTCTGGTTGTAGGTTTTTATGGTCTGTTTTCACTTTTCTGATTTCTGTTGTTCTGCATTTTGGGTGTATGGTAAGTATGACGGGACGGATGATTACGTATGATACTTTGCGTTTTGGGTATATTTACATTGAAGAATGTGACAGAACGTAATATTGGGTCGGAATACACTCGCTTTCAAATAAATTATTGACTAAAAGCGAATATGCTTATTTTGACATGGTGTTGAGTAATATGTCATATCTGACAGTGAAAATGTCATTAATACAATATTGTGAGCATTCTTACTACAAATGTTCTGTGTACCAATATTATGCTGTTCTGACCTGTTTTCGGCAGATGTCAGCACTAATTAACTCTAAAATTTTATGGCAAAAACCCATCTGTCATTTTAGATATCCTGAGCCGAACTATCTTTACCTTTTATCAAGTAACTACTTGTAAAGAAAAAGTGACTTAAGCAGAAATCTCTGCTGGGCAGCCGAAGTCTAGAAAAGGAAAGAAACCTGAGTCACTGATGACGTCAGTAGTGATCGTATTACCACTCACACTCACCTCGAAAGTCATCTGTCATTATGAATTTTACTGAACGACTTCGGGAATACTACCAGAGTATCCGTCAGATAATTCGTTCCGACTAATGGAAAATAATGCATTTGGTTACGTCAGCTGGATTGTGGGAGTGTGCTCACCTTTCAGCTAAAACTGGATTCAATAACCTGGCAGTCATCTGTCAAATCGCATTTCATCTTGCCTACGTACATTTGGTAGGTGTGAACACACAAACCTGCAATCGACAATGTAAGCTACATCTTATGTAGTTTTGTATGTAGGCCAAGCATAATATCCATAGCGACAACTTCTATTCGCCTATCGCTCAAAAATAACACTTCCATGGGAATGGTAAACTGCGCATGGCTTGGAAATCCTCTTTTTAAAAATGGAGACCGAGTGGATTCCAAGGGAAGTGGAATTAGTTTGTCGGGGTGGATTCTAGATGTGGATTCTTTCATATAATGGCGGACCATATTGGGTGCGTTCAGCACCATGTGAGTTACCGTGCGGTTTCTCAGGTAGATGGCACTGTTAAAAATACTTCTTGCAAGTAATGGGCAAGAAAGTTTTCCTTACAAAGCATGGAATTTCAACTAAGTCTACTTAGTCTAACTTCGAAGAAAAAGGAGAACTTCTTGCAATTGAATCGTCGCGTCTAGAATCTTCTTACTCTTCGTATCGAAATGACACTGCGACTCTTTACCGTCTAGTCGGTCGAAGACAAAAAAAAATTGATATGCATGACGTTAAGTCATAGGGTAGATATTTTACCAATTATCTGAAAGTATAATAAAGTCAAGAAATTGATTTAAACCAAGTGTCTCATGCACAGCTGAGCCCCAGGCATCAGTTCAAATTTGTAAATCTGGGTTAGGTACCTTAAAGTACTATAAGATACTTGTACGTTATGTCCGATAAAAATGTATAAGTCCGTTTATGTTAATTTGCAAATGAGATGTGAAGAGGGGTTTTCAAATCAGGTGTAATAATGTTTGCTGAGTTATTAATCTACCTCTTTAGGTCTTTAGTAAGGCAGGTGGTCTTATGGCCTCGGCTATCTTCAACTTCATATAAGTTGTTACCGATTATTTTGTTTACGCGAACTTTGATAAACTTGGGCACAACTTTGCACTCAAGTGCTTAGTTGCGTCACTCAGAATTTCGTTTCTCTTGTAGATTTCATCTCCTACCTTGAACATCACTTTCCTACTGCGAAGATTGTAATTCTTCTCGTAGATTTCTTGAGTTCTGATTAACGCTTGTTTTAAATATGAATGTATAATGTTCATCCTAGCGACCTTGGGAAGCCAATCTACCTCCGAACAGTTCAGTCCACCCAACTCTCTCAAAAGACGATAGTCTGTCCCATGCTCTATCATACGCTGACCAAACAGGGCTTCGTACGGGGACATGGAAAGAGTTGAGTGCACTGTCGTGCGCAGCGCACTACTGATCAAAGACCGATGGGCATCCCAATCCGTCTGTCGAGGATTGACATACGACCTAATGGCCGCGAAGATAGAATGGTTCACACGTTCACTTGCATTTGACTGGGGAGCAAACACTGCCATTCGGTAGTGTTTAACCCCGAAAACATCCAAAAACTTTTGAAATTCCTTACCAACAAATCACGTGCCGTTGTCCGAGAGAAGACTCTCCGGCACTCCATATACCAAGAATACATTGTCCTTCAGGAATCTGACCACGCTCGCGGCTGTTGCCTTGCGTAGTGGTTTGATAAAGACGAATTTCGTTAGTTGATCCAACATGATTGCGATGTAAACATTACCAGATTTCGACCTGGGATACGGCCCGAGAAAGTCGACATATAGATGTTGAAACGGTCTATCCACTTCAAAACTGTCTCCCATCTCTGCTCGTAACGTCATGATGGCTGCTTTACTGGTCTTGCACGTTTCACACCGGTCTACGTATAGTTTGACCTGCGTGTACATACCGGGCCAGTAAAATCTATCTCTCAACCGATAAATAGTCTTTACCACTCCACCATGCGATGCACGCGGCGGATTGTGAGCCAATGAGATTAGAGATTCCGTCATCTCTGATGGGACCCACAACTTCCAAGTTAGATCATCCGAAAAGGGATTACCAACCGCATGTTTAGTGCGTTTGTAAACATATCCTTCCGACACTTTTTGATCAGGTAGTCGTTCCTCTTCCTTCCTGATATGACTGATGATATCAATATAACCTTCAGACTTAAAGGACGGATCCTCAATATCGATGAGGAGTATCTCCGAGGCACCGATCTGTGGTAGACATGAAAGGAAACTGACACTGCCAACTCATTGTCTTCATAAGCTCTGGATAGAGCGTCTGGCACGACATTTAATGTTCATTTCCTATGCTCCACCACAAAATCGAAACTTTGGAGACGCATACTCCACCTCGCTTATCTTCCTGTTGGATCCTTCATAGTCATCAGCCATTTCAGGCTGGAATGATCTGTAATCACACGAAAATGGTATCCCTCAACGTATGATCTGAACTTCTGGATACCTTCAAAAGCTGCTAAGCACTCGCGCTCTGTCACCAAATAGTTTGTCTGTGCAGCATTCAGTTTCCGGGAGAAGTAGTATATAGGCTGCTCCGCTCCGGATTCGTCCCGCTGACAGAGTACACATCCGATGCCAGTCGCAGATGCGTCGCAGAGAATGATGAATTCCTTGGAGAAGTCTGGATTGATCAATACAGGCGCTGAAGTCAAAGCCTGTTTGATTTGCATGAATGCTTCAATAGCTTCTGGACCTAGCTTGAAGACTTTTCCCTTTTTCAGTGTCTCGGTCAAGGGTGCGGCTAGGGTGCTGAAATCCTTAACAAATCGCCGATACCAACCTGCCATACCGAGAAATCGGCGAACTTGGCGAGTTGTGGTTGGTAAAGGGAAGTTAGTGATTGCTGTAATCTTGTCAGGATCAGCTTTCAGACAATCCTGACCGACCTTATTACCGAGATAGTGAAGCTCATCAAAACAAAACTTCGACTTCTCGACGTTTATCGTCAGTCCTGCATTCGTCAAACACTTTCCGACTATCTTCAGAGTCTCTAGGTGTTCGTCGAAATCCCTCGACACAACCAACAGATCGTCCAAGTACACAAATACTTGATCTCGTAATCCTGATGGGATAACGCGACTCATCAGGTAACTCAAACTTTGTGCCGCATTACATAGACCGAAGGGCATGACCTTAAATTGGTATAGTGGTCGGCCAGGTACCGTAAAAGCGGTCTTCTCCCTCGAACTTTGCTCCAGCGGTATCTGCCAAAACGCATGCTTCAGGTCCACGCTAGAAATATAATGTGTTTCTGTCAGACGTGCCAGCAGCCCTTCAATATGCGCAATCGGACGAGCATCTTTCTTTGTCACTGAGTTCACCTTCCGAAAGTCCAGACACAATCGGTTCTTACCAGGTTTGCGTACAAGCTTACTTATTTTAGGTGGCGCAGACAGTCCATTGTGGACCACGGCCTCAACCAACAATCCTCGCCAGCTAGGCCGGTCCCTAGCCAGTGGCCTCCAGTTGCGCACACCAAGTTGGTTGAGGTCGTTTACCACTTGATCACGCCACCTTAGATGGGGTCTTCCAGAACTGCGTCGGCCCTCCAGGTTGGAATTGAAGACTCGTCGGGCAGGAGCGTTTTCGTCCATACGCTCCACATGGCCCAGCCATCTAAGCCGCTGAATTTTCAGCTTCTTAACCAAGTCAATGTCGCTGTTTAGCCCGTACAGTTCGTCATTGAATCTTCTCCTCCATACTCCATTGATACATACAGGCCCGAATATCACCCGAAGAATCTTTCTCTCAAATTACCCCAGCCTGTATTCATCCGATTGTGCCAGTGTCCACGCTTCTGCCCCATACAGCAGAACTGGGATGATAAGGGTCTTGTATAGTGTCTCCTTGGTCCTTTGAGAGAGGATTTTACTACTAAGATGCCTTCTTTGCCCGAAGAAACAGCGATTGGCAAGAGTGATTCTTCGACTGATCTCTTCACTGATGTTGTTCTGAGAGGTTATAGTGGAACCCAAATAGACAAAGTCCTTGACAACCTCAAAATTATATCTGTCCATTGTAACACTTTGTCCGAGCCTACGGTGATGATCTACTTCACCCGAGGACAGCATATACTTTGTTTTATCTTCATTTACAGCCAGACCCATTCGAGCCGCTTCCACTTCAATACTTGCGAATGCTCCACTGACAGCGCGCTTCGTTCTTCCAATAATGTCAATATCATCAGCATAGCCAAGTTATTGAACGGATCTAAAAAAATCGTACCGCTGGTGTTGACATGCGAGTTGCGTACGATTGCCTCAAGAAAGATGTTGAAGAGGTTACATGACAGCGCGTCACCCTGTCGTAAGCCTTTCTCGACATTAAATGAGTCGGTGGTGTTCTTACCAACCTTGACGGAGCAGCGCGAGTTCTCCATAGTCATCCTGCACAATCGAACGAGTTTGGCAGGGATGCCAAGAAGTGACATGGCTCTGTATAGCTCGTTCCTGTTTACGCTGTCATAGGCGACTTTAAAATCGATAAAGAGGTGGTGAGTATCGATTTGGAATTCTTGGGACTTTTCCAAAATCTGCCGAAGTGTAAAAATTTGGTCAACGGTTGCCTTAACGGGCCTGAAACCACACTGATAGGGTCCAATCAGTTCACGTGCGAAAGGGTTCAGACGTTCACACAGAATGGCCGACAAGATTTTATAGGCGACATTTAGGAGACTTATACCTCTGTAGTTGGCGCAGCTTAGAGTATCTCCTTTCTTGCGGATAGGGCACACAATGCTGAGGTTCCATTCGTCAGGCATACTTTCATCCGACCAGATTGTACAGATGAGTTGGTGTATGCTCTTCACCAAGTCATCTCCAGCTGCTTTGAACAGTTCAGCCGTAAGGCCATCAGCTCCAGCAGCCTTGTTGGACTTTAGTTTAGATATTGCTATCCGAACTTCTTCTTGGTCGGGAGGACGGAAATTTTGTTCTTCATCATCCAAATCGAATGGATCATTCTGCCTGACAGCGATTAGTTGGTTGTCTTCGCCGTTTAACAGTCTGCAGAAGTGTTCTTTCCAAATTCTCAGCACCGACTGTGTATCTACAACGACATTCCCACCCTCGTCTCTACATGCTTCCGCTCGGGCTTTGTAACCCTTGGACAAATGCTTTACCCTTTGGTAGAACTTTCGAACATTGCTTCTGCCGTAGCACCCCTCAATAGATTAAACCATTCGTTTTTCCAGTTCTCTTTTTTTTCTTCTGAAAAGCCGATGTTCCTCTTTCCTCTTTTGCTGGTAAACTGCACGGGAAGCGCTCTTGGCAGCTCTAGTTCTGGCATTCAGAACTGCATGATAGACTTCGTCTTTGGCCAAGTGTGCGAGCCTGCACTCATCATCAAACCAGGTGTTTCGTTGTGGTCGTCTAATGAAACCCAAAACATCCGTGGCAGCGGTTTTGTCAAGAGATAAGAGGAGAGAAGATTGGCAAAGGTTGTGGCGGTCTCTTGCGATTGTAACTTCGCAACATCAAACTTTCTCACAGTGGATGTTCGATTCTGCGGTCTGGTGGAGATCCGCATTCGCACTTTAGCTACAACAAGGTAGTGGTCCGAGTCTATGTTGGGCCCTCGGAAAGTGCGGATATCCATGACACTGGACGCATGTCTGCTAACAATCGCAATGTGATCAATTTGGTTGACGGTATTTTGATCAGGAGACCGCCAGGTCCCCTTGTGTATATTGAGGTGTGGGAAGTATGTGCTAGCTAAGATGACAATTCGCCCCGCAGCAAAGTCGATTAGCCTGTGTCCGTTACCGGTAGTATTGTCGTGCAGGCTTTGCTTTCCGACTGTCGAGCCAAAGTTACCCTCCTTTCCGATTTTGGCGTTGAAGTCACCAAGAATAAACTTAGTGTCGTACTTCGGGCATTCATCATACGTCTTCTCGAGAAGATCGTAGAATTCTTCTTTGGTCGTGTCATCTTTTTCCTCCGTGGGGGCGTGGACGCAGATCAGCGAGATGTTGCTGAATTTGGATTTAATGCGGATTGTGACAATGCGTTCGCTTATGCTACGAAACCCCAAGACTTCTTGCCTAAGTCTTCCTCTTATCACAAATCCGCATCCAAATAGCCGCTGTTTTCTTGTCCTGTAGCATTTGCCGTAGTAGATGTCACAGTTTTTCATCCTCCTTGTGCCTTCACCATCCCATCGCACTTCTTGGATGGCTGTGATGTCGGCTTTGACACCATCTAGGGCTTCCACTAATTGTTCGGCTGCACGTGGCCTGTTAAGTGTCCGGACATTCCACGTGCAGAACCGAAATTCGTTGTCCTTGTTTCGTTTGCTAGGGTCGTCATCAGTAGGGTCATCCATATCCGAGGCAATTGGTTGTTTCGGAACTATTGGATTTTTTACGTGGTAGGGAAGTTACCCCGACGCACAACCCCCAACCTGGGGGACCAGGCCCTATGCTGCTCTCCTTGGACAAAAGGAGCTTGAGAAATCCAGAGTCAGTAACCCACTACGGGAATGTGAGAGCTACCGTTGGTCTTATATGGGCTCATCCGCCACCTTCTCTATTTCACTACCCTGACTGATAGTAGTGAAGGACCCAAAGACCTGAGCTCCGAATATGTCGAAGTAGCTCAATGGGGTGAATACCATATTGTCTGTAAGCGTCGCCGTTGGTTCACTTAATTGGAAGCTCATCCGCCGCTCGCTTGCTTTCTGAGGGGTTCGTACAGAATAAACTGCTACCCAACAAGAGAAACAGAGGAGCTTTATGGCAGGGCAATTATAGTGTTGCTATTTTTCTGTGATCAACACTCGCGCTTATAAGTTCAGCAAGTCAAGTCCGGGTGGACAAGACCAGTACCCGATGGCTACCACTTGGAGGTAAAATAAGCACAATTGATGCGTATGCAGTTGCAACGCTGGGCATCGCCATGTTGATACCAATCAGGGTCTACCCTATTCATACAGCACCCAGCCATCATTTGCCATTTGCGTACAAGCACCACTGGGAAACTCAATGCGCTGGAACTTTCCTCGATGACTCCTAACGAAAGCATGCGGTCCAACTCCGCATACATAAGAGTTTGTATCGCCGGAGATACAGGATAGTACCTCTGCTTTATCGGTACGGCGTCGCCAGTATCTATGTAATGTTGCACTAGATTTGTCTTCCCGAGTCCGCTGACTGCGAAAGAAGGAAATCCACGAACAACTGCTGCTAGTCGCTTAGACTCTTCATCATTCAACTTAATCTGGTTTGTGGGCCTTACATCTGGCTCATCGGTCGCTATTCCTGAAAGACCCGCAATTACATTCGGTGCGATTTGGAACTTTTGCCAAAAGTGCACGCCTAAATATAGACGTTATCTTAAAGATGGCACGATATACAGGTCTATATCTTTAGTCACATTTTTGTATAGGATCGGTGTAGTGATCACTCCTACTATGGATTGCTTGTGTCCATCGGCCGTGGACACGGTAGTCTCTACCTTCCTTACCGCAACATTTTTGTCTTTCAGATAGGGCAATATATTGGTGCCTAAGCAACTGATGCTGGCCCCTGAATCGAGAAGACCTAGGAAGTTGTCACCAAATAAACCGACCGTCACATAAGGACGTGGGTCATTTGATTCTCGACCTATTGTAGCCGACGCAATGTTACGGTAAGTAGTCCGCTTCCGATGGAAGCGCTCCCCAACTCGTCGTATCCGTTTGGATAAATCAGGAAAAGTGACTATTCTCCTTCGCACTTCATTGTAATTACGTAACCTTTCATGAAAAGGTTTACGGTATAATGGTTCTGTAATATTTTCATTCAAATTCAAATTTGTTTCTGGTTTGGATTCTGTATTTAAAATAGAGATTGTTCTTCAATCGTTTGTTATATTGTTCGGTTATTCATTAGGTTTCTCAATCGGCTGTAAAATCTTAATTTTAGGAAGTTCAAGAGGCTCTTTTGGCTCGGACACTTGAACTCCGGGTTCAATGTAAGTTATAAATCTGGTAAGTTGAAGTCAAATTTTCAAGTAGTCCTTTGAGATTTTCAGTCGGATACTACTTGGGGTAAGTAATGTTGATTTGATAAAATCAGGAAGTGAAAATTCAAAATATTCCGTGGGCAAGAACCTCTAACGGATATTTGTTAAATCAAATAATTAAAAAAAAGGAATTCTTCCTTTTTTTTTCTTAAAATTACAAAGGTGCTTATTAATAAAGGTATGTTATGTATAGATCATTTGTCTATCGAAAACGTTATTTCAAAAATGTTTTCAGAAATCCTAAAGTTTATTCTATTTTCTTAACTGAATACTTAGATAAATATAAACTTCAACACCTATGTTTACATTTTCATAAAAAAAACTCAAAGTTGAAAAACTACACTTAATCAGTGATCAAGAGCTTAATTCCTACTGAATAGTCTAAAGTTCTAAACCATATTTAAGAATGGCGGGCACTATCCCGAAAATATATCTAAATGTGGGCACTATCCCTAAAATTGTCAAAACTGAAAAAAAACTATAAACTGTAAATGGTGGGCTCTATCCCAAAACTACACATCAATCGAGAAGTTACGTCTCGACTCAATTGACGGAACCTCAAAAAAAAAAAGTACTTGATACCTTGGAAACAATATTATTTTCCATCTATCTTAAAACAAAAGTTCGAAAGTTATCTACACTAGGTACTATATACCTCAAAGAATAATATAATATCTACTTAGTTGTATAACTGGTTTGTCATAAACGATTCAGGAGGTGGTAACCCTCCTTTCCTTGGAACATTGTGTGTGTGTAGTCGCGGTTGTACTATATACAACCGACTCAAAAAAAAAATTACGTAAACAATAAAAAACTTAGTGTGTGTGGTCTTGATACTTTACGGTGTTCTAGATGTAAAAGAAAAGACAATTCCTACAATCAAAAGGGTTGATCAGATGTGCGACGGAGACTTTACGCTACTGCAGACGTACATCGGGTATAAAAACTCCAATTGCCGGTTAGCGCTTCTAGTCTCGTTGCATATCCTCACTTCCTGATGAAAATCAAAACTGACTGAAACTTTCTAAAACAACTATATGGCTAGTACAATAGTTAAAAGAAGTAAATCGAACGTAGATAAAACAAATGGGTCGTGTTTGAGTGAATGACCAGCTTCTGCAGCTGACGTGCGTCGGGCAAAAAGCTTCAACCACCGGTCAGAAGACCTGCTAAAACTGCTCTCGCACTTCCGGTTCTCAGACTTCACCAACTGGACTTTGTCAACACCTCAGCTACTGACGATCAAGCAAACTACTGCTCAATCCGGACAGAGATCGAAGACATACCTAAGTGACCAGAGGTAGAGAAGAAACGGGTAGACCTAATGCAACAGCTGACTCAGGAAAACTTCACCAAATCACTGGACAAAATAGGGCCTGCTCCGCTACTCTCGATGTTATTCCTCTATCCAAGAAACCTGAACAACATACAAACTATACTTCAAGTAAAAAGGAAAATCAAACAAAAATCTTAGAAATCTGAAAAATTTCTAACTTCAAACTATGCTACTCTGAATCGACCTGACTTTAATCAATTCCAATCTGATCTATTCAAGCTAATTCAGGCCCCACGTTGGGCGCCATCTGTAACGTAAAAAAATTATATTGGAATTTTAGAAAAGGAAATTCATCTGTAACGTTAAATAAATATATACAGAAAATTAGGAAGTTGTTACAAAAGATTTCTACCTATCATTCCACATACCAAATGGGACCTGTAAGACATTAAACTCCGCCTCACCATTGCGCCATCTGTAACGTTAAATATGTATTTATAAAAACGAATAGGAAAAATCAATTGCATCGCCAACAGCCACCAAACATCTTCACCCGAATATCCTATGGATACCTAAGATCTGAACCTAATGCCTATCGACGACACCAACCCAAGAGGAAGCAGGAAGAGACAAGCACTCCATCTATCCTTAGCTCTTATACCAAGGAACAGCAACCTTATCATCCATCGCCTGTGTATTGATGTATCTAATGCCTCTGTACTCACGACATACTTACATCCCATGATTATGGCCTTCTGCTCTCCCTACTCCTCTTCCATTTCCCCAAATTCCTAACCATCCCCATCACAGAAGCGAGAACTATCCATCAGCGTACCATAGGTATTGACTACAAAACATCGTAGAACAGCCTAGAGGGTATCTGACGACATATTCCCGCCTATCCGCTGCGAGATGACCCGCTCGCAGCTAGTTCACTCTGTAGCCTACACCTGAAAACCAAGGACCCTACTTATATCCCCACTGGCGATTCTAAACCTGGGATGCTATCTTAAACACCATGGCATCAATTTCCCGGAGGCTTCGCTCCAGTCTGCATCCATGCGTCTTGATATCGCCATCTGATTTTGCGTGAATTGGGATGGAAGCAACCTTATGTCGGCAACGCCCCCTTCCTCGCTGGCTACCCGTTAAGCATAGACGGTGAGGACGACATGCGACAACGTAAGGTCGTGGTCGAGATCGACCGTGGCGGTGGCCGGCAGTACCATAGCCACGATTAGCTCAGCCAGGCCATGGGTACTTGCTCCGGGATCTTCATGACCGGTGTTACCTCTTATTTTTCCCTGCCGACCGTTGAACTAAAGATGTTCAAGTTCGAATATGGATTTTGAAATGCTTGATGGCCCTCATAACTTTTGAAGATACGATTGTAGTGAATTGATCGAAGAGAAAGACCACATTGGGAGTAAACCTAGTCTGAAAGTGAGAAACCCTGTCTGAACTATTGTCCTAGCATAGATGAACCCTACACGTAAGTATTATATCTCAAGCATACAATAGATTGTCGTGGCAGCCACGACTTACAATTGCTATGACTAATATGACTAACCTTGTAGGGAGGTAGGAGCTAAGCTGTTATCTGATCCTCCTGGTCTCTCAACCCACCTAATCCGATGTCGAAAACCAACTCTCTCAACACCGACCGTGGTCCTCCGCGGACCTATGAGTCCCTACGACTCATTAATGGTAATGGGCAACCCCTTAAAATGAAAAGCAAGCAGTGAAATTGCTTGCTTACTTCATCATCCTAACCATGACATAGTATCTATGCAAGATACTATTTCTTTAAACTCCTATCAAAAATGAAAAGGAAAACTGCACACACACACACCACATGTCTTGTTCAAGGAAGTGAGAGGCGTACCACCCTCCCTCAGAAAAACTTACTTCATGTTCAAAAACATAACTGCATCATTCTACAAAAATCTGTGAAGTCTCTCCAAAAAACATAAGAAGACTGAAAATTTTTCGTAATACGTTATAAAAAGGAATGTTTCTTTTATTTAAGTTTTAAATTCTTATAAATCTACTTATATCTACTTTAAAGGTTGTTAACGAAATCCTTGTATTTATCAAGGCCTATAACTATAATCCTTAATGAATCTTCTTTATTAAGAATGGGTTCTTATGATATCGCGAAATCAACTTATTAAAAAAATTATTTTTTTTTTAATCAAATTATTTTTGATGCTTTACAAAAGTCAATTTTCAAACTTTAAACTTCTCTTTTCAAGTTAAGAATTTGGGTTCTTATTGACCCTTTTGTAAGCCTCAATAAACTACAATTACTTTTAATCAAGGCTTGAGAATCATATACATTTGAATATCAATTGTTCAAATTATTTTTTTTTCTTTTTATAATATATATAGAAACAACAATAGTGATGGTATGAACCAACAGCACCAACGCTATGAACGAGGTTGGTTTTCGAAATCTTACGCGACGGTCAAAAAAACTTAATTAGGGTGACGTGCCAATGGGGCAGTGGGAATTAAAATTTACTAAGTGAAGCTACGGAAGTGCACTCCAGAGATCTTGCTGTAAAAGAACGTTTATTTAAATTTCAACTACTTTCTTATTATCAACATCCCACTATCAAATTGCTTCCATACACCTATCACCTTGTGTATGACTAATTAATAGACCACAACTATCGGATACCTTGTTTTAAGGTAAATTAATTATTTGATAGTTCTTATTCAATTGGTCTTGATTATGAAGAAAACGAGCGACGACGATAAAAAAAAAACACAATTATTAAAAGTATATATCCGGAATGAACGATATTGAAAATCTATTAGCAATTGACACGATTGACATTAATCAAGAGGAATAATCGAATGTTTAAACGCGAGTGAGTATCAAGTGCGACTGTGTAGCCTTGCGCTGAGTGAGTGATCGTAATGAAGAAATCAATAATTAAATAAAAAAAAAACTTTCAACGCGGCGTTCAACGCTGCCGTTGATGGTCGCTACCGACACGATACGAAAAAGAGTTATGGACTTGACGACCGAAGGACAGTTGTCTTATCGACTGAACGTTACAAATCTTGACGATGGATAGATAAGAGCAACACAAAACAAAATAATTTTAGAAGCTCATCTTTAAACACGAACGAAATCGTTTGCCTTGTGGCATATACGGTAAGTAATCACAAAAGGTGAAAAGGAACTAGGAGCATGGGCTCCGGAAGTATCTCTACTTTTAAAGGAAACTGATCTCAGCGCTACACAAACCGGAACGTAACTCGAATTCAAATTAAGAAAGCAAAAAGTACCACTTAAATTTCTCACTGATAATTTTGATAATCTTATATTAAAATATAAATGATTATAGATAAATCACATGCAGCCTGAACTCTTATGTTCATATATATATTTGTATGACTGCCACTGTCCGCGGACGTTCTCTACGTCTTTGTACGCGCTCTCTTAACGCGACGTACATGTACCAACGCTGCTTGCCGTGTATGTGGCCAAGCACTAGAGCTTCACGCTCTCTTAGTTGAAACTACACACTTTATATTTAATGAGAAAGATGTTACCTGGACAAGGAGTTTACTTTTCATATAAAAATACATATGTTCAGGAACAGATGGATGTTGTTGTGAACTTGTTGAGCTGCTGCTGTTGATGGACCGGCATCTGTGCTGTTGCACTCGCCAGGCGTCCTAGTGAGTGGTGTCCCGCGATGAGTAGTGACAAATTGATGGAGTTCCCACGACAATTGATGAAAGTATGTATGTTGAAATTCCCACGGCGTAGGTTGCTTTTACTGAAATGGCTAGGCTTCCAAAACCATATGTCAGTAACGATGTATGCTAAGCCGGTGGTCTTCTCGTTGCGCCGATAGGGCGGTATGTGGTGGGTATTATAGTAGCTGCTTCTCTCAATGGAGCGTTATCATCCTCGGTCTAGGATGTAGTGTGCTCCCGAAGTACATTAAAGGATTGTGTGGACGTTTTATAAAAGAATCGCCTCGTGGTGTGCCTAAACAATGGCACGAGTGGCGTGGATGTTGCCTTCTTCTTTTACGACGATGGTATTTGCATGAAAAAGCAAATTCCCACGTCTCGCAGTCATTGCGCCAAGAGGGCGATGTGTTACGAGGAAGAATGATTTCCTCAGATGAACAAGAAAAAAAAATCGTGGTGCGGCTGGTGAAAGTGGCGTGGTTGCTTCCGTGGCGAGCCGACTAACGGATCAACGCCGGTGTGCCTCCACGTGTAAATACCAGACCGCACGTTTATGTGGATATATATGTATCCTCGACGATGTGAGTGGTACGTATATTGGTACCCTCTTCTGGATCTGCTCTCTATTCAAAGTGAGAGGCCGCTTCCAAAAAAAAAGAAACAAGAGA
The DNA here is from genome assembly GCA_916050605.2 of Platycheirus albimanus. Classification (NCBI taxonomy): domain Eukaryota; kingdom Metazoa; phylum Arthropoda; class Insecta; order Diptera; family Syrphidae; genus Platycheirus; species Platycheirus albimanus. Next base: position 135,466,906 of record OU696696.1, on the reverse strand, counting down.
TCCTTATACGATGCACAATTCTGTGTAATTAAATGTATTTTGCATGTCTAGCCAAGATGTAGGCACATGGTTTAATGGTTTGGCGATCCAATTAGGCCACGAGATTAAAGATGTGGTGGCAAACACTCCGTCAGACGCTATCAAAAAGAATCCTGCATCCTCGGTTATTCCACTCCTCGGATCATTAAGTTATTTCACAGAATTCCTGGTGATAAATCCTCCTATGCAACGGAAAGTAAATAGGCGTTATGTATTATGTGACCACATGGTTCTGCGTTTATTCATATGACCGAGCTAAGGATTTTTACAATTCCTTTGCTCCGAGGTAATAAAATTTTTCCCACCTGGTACCTTGTTAAGACTTGGATGCTTAAATGAGGAGAAAATAATTAAATTGCACATGCAATATTATTATTTTGTTGGATGTATGGAGATGGTGGCTGCCGCCGGACAAAAAAAAACTTTAATTGAATTTGTCCTGCTGCGGACTTGTTTCGTCGATGATGGTTTTCTTCAAAATGAAGTTGGTGTCGGGCTTCCTGGATAATGTTTCCATTTTCCAATTGGCCAACGCCCTGTTTTCCAATGACATTTTACATTTCCAGATATGGTACTGTTCGATTGTGATGTCAGTGTTGGTAAAGGTAGTTCCACACTATCCCACAGTGTAATACGACATGTCAAAAATGTGTGATGAAACAGATGTATAATAGTGTGGAAACAGAATATGATAGCGCAGATCTCATACAATTTGACATGTGCTTAGATCTGAAATATTTTTTAGGATTGAATGTAAAACCATCACACATTCCTTCACACTTTTTTTTTGACATGTCGTACTACACTGTGGGATAGTGTGGAACTACCTTAAGTAGTTGTAGGTTTTTATGGTCTATTTTCACTTTTCTGATTTCTGTTGTTCTGCATTTTGGGTGTATGGTAAGTATGACGGGACGGATGATTACGTATGATACTTTGCGTTTTGGGTATATTTACATTGAAGAATGTGAGAGAACGTAATATTGGGTCGGAATACACTCGCTTTCAAATAAATTATTGACTAAAAGCGAATATGCTTATTTTGACATGGTGTTGAGTAATATGTCATATCTGACAGTGAAAATGTCATTAATACAATATTGTGAGCATTCTTACTACAAATGTTCTGTGTACCAATATTATGCTGTTCTGACCTGTTTTTGGCAGATGTCAGCACTAATTAACTCTAAAATTTTATGGCAAAAACCCATCTGTCATTTTAGATATCCTGAGCCGAACTATCTTTACCTTTTATCAAGTAACTACTTGTAAAGAAAAAGTGACTTAAGCAGAAATCTCTGCTGGGCAGCCGAAGTCTAGAAAAGGAAAGAAACCTGAGTCACTGATGACGTCAGTAGTAATCGTATTACCACTCACACTCACCTCGAAAGTCATCTGTCATTATGAATTTTACTGAACGACTTCGGGTATACTACCAGAGTATCCGTCAGATAATTCGTTCCGACTAATGGAAAATAATGCATTTGGTTACGTCAGCTGCATTGTGGGAGTGTGCTCACCTTTCAGCTAAAACTGGATTCAATAACCTGGCAGTCATCTGTCAAATCGCATTTCATCTTGCCTACGTACATTTGGTAGGTGTGAACACACAAACCTGCAATCGACAATGTAAGCTACATCTTATGTAGTTTTGTATGTAGGCCAAGCATAATATCCATAGCGACAACTTCTATTCGCCTATCGCTCAAAAATAACACTTCCATGGGAATGGTAAACTGCGCATGGCTTGGAAATCCTCTTTTTAAAAATGGAGACCGAGTGGATTCCAAGGGAAGTGGAATTAGTTTGTCGGGGTGGATTCTAGATGTGTCATGAGGACTAAGTGAAACTGAAAAAGTGTAACGCGAAATAAAAAGTAAATAATAAAAAGCGAACAGACAAGTGGATCTTGTGTTTGAGATATCACAAGCTTAACTAGCTTAGGTTAAAGTACCGGCATGTAATGAGGAAGAAATCCAATCTAGCACACGCTTATATACTCAAATCTCCGAGTTATAGGCATGAAGCACGGGCTTCGTTACTATTTCTCGACTCTACTCGCGAATTTTATTAGCTTTATTTAGGAAACCGATCATATCATGACGACAGGAGGATAAACGGCACGGAAAACAAAGTTAAGACGATAAAAGAACATTAATTATTCCGATAGGAAGTTCTTACTTTATTATTGTTCAATTATAAAATAAGTTTTGAATCATAAAAAGAACTCATATAAATCACTATAATTCACTTATAAGTAACAATCTCAAAACAAGATATGTTCGTAGATAACGTAGGGGTGGAGGAGGCGCTAGGTCCTGCCACCAAGTGAAAATTAATTATCAATAAATGGTAAGTATATAGTTGCAGGAACTGGTAAGTATATAGTTGCAGGAACTGGAGAGTATAGATGCAGGAAACGGTAGATATAGTTGCAGGAACTTTAAGTTATAGTTGCAGGAACTGGTAAGTATATAGTTGCAGGGACTGGTAAGCATATAGTTGCAGGAACTTTTAGTTATAGTTGCAGGAACTTTTAGTTATAGTTGCAGGAACTCTGTGTTGCCTCAGAAACTTGAGATATATATGGTGGTACTTTTAGAACCGGCATCCGTGACAATAGCACGCGCCAGACGTCCTAACCACTGAAGAACAAAAATATCTTCCTAAATCGTTGGGGCCTACAGCCTTACCGAGACTGTTTACCCGTTCCAAATTCGCCACTAATGCGCCTCCAATAGGCGTTGGAGTAAATTGATATATGTAGCGCAATGGCGCCACGAGGTAACGTTGCAGGTATATAAAATTAATCTGCCACCAAAGTTGTTGCAAACTTCGGCGAGCCGGCGAGCGGATCAACGCTCAACGTTTGCTCGTAATTGAGTAGGAATCGCAAATGCGAATCTTGGGGCTTTGCCCTTGTCGAGGCGTATGTGTGTATTGTGGCCAAATATATGTAGTCGGGCCCAAGCCAGGAAAATAAATTAGGCCACCACTTGGTATATTCGGAAGCGGTCTGCGTACATAAATGTATTTATACGTTTATATATGTAAGGCGTCACAAAGTTTCCGCAATGGGCGCAGAAGAATGTAAAAAAACATTTTGCACTGCTTAATAATGAGCTCCATCCTTTATCCTAGGACAATTACAAAAGCTGGAGCAGCTTCGCCTGCCCAGTTTGATCCTTAGGGTTATTGGCTCCTCTTCCTCTTCGGACATATAAATTTCCTATAGGAAAATGGAAGAAAACTAGCGTCAGTACATCGGCCATGCGGCTTTGCCAATTATCACCAGTCATCGAGACAAAAATTATGTATCTCGTCACGATGTCTGATATAAATTAACAATCTTACCTTTATTATATTAATATTTGGTGTTTAGTAGTAAAAATCCACAAATGTGTGCGCAATTATAGAAATTCTAATTGCTAGACCGAACAAATATGGATGCGGCTCTGCTGCTAAACAAAATTCTTCCCGTTCGGTGGTGGAGTTCTTTACGCGTCTAAGTGTTTCTTCAAAATGAAGTCCACCGACAATTTCACAATCCACACTACCATATTGCAGGTAGCCAACGCCCTGTTTTCCAGTATATTTCCTCTTTCCAGTGTTTGGTGTGTTTTTTTGCTGACCCCGCAGATGGCGTGTGATAAATGGCATTAAGGGTTCATGCTCACTATTCATTTTACCAAATGCGAATTTCGAATCGTACGTACGTACATCAAATGGAATCAATTGGACGATAATGACAGTGTTAATGCTCTGACTACTCGAAGTGTCATATTTATGCACCTAACTGGATACGATTTGACAGGATACTAATCACTTTTATATTCGGTTTGGGTTAATTTGGAATTATCTTGTCAGTACAAAAACACGAAAGAGAAAAAAAAATATAAGGGGGAACTGTCAGAGGCACGCTGGCATTCTCATACATTATTTAGGTTGACATGCTTCACTGAGGGAATTCTCTAATAAGATATGGGCTCAATGTTACGTTCGATTTGACACTTGTCAGTTATAGAACATTAGAACCAAATAAGCGACAATCGTATGACAGCTGGGTGTCACCATATTTCCTCTTGACGAATTAGGTATCTGCTGTCATTCTCGCTCAAGATATCGAGCGTATAACACTTCCGTGAGCATAAGGACTGTTTTAGTCCTGTTTTCTACTTGGAGGTACAAAAAAATGTAACATAGGTCTTACTTAGTTATTGGGAACAACTTTTGCGTTCTTTCGATTCGGACTTCCGCTTGCACGGAATTTTAGACTTTGCAGATATGTCATTACAAAACTACGAATAATAGATTGACTCTATGCCATAACAGGTGCGACATGTCAAGTCAAGAAAAGTAAATTGGCCGCTTCGATCACTTACTTGAATTGTTGCTTGACGGCTATCTGTCATTTTTCATAAATCCGACACTCTCTACGTCGTGGATATCTATTCGTTCACATTCTGACTAGTGTAATCATTGAGTCTGAAATTTCTAGTGTGCACTGAACATAAACTGAACATGTGCGTCATCGGTTTCTCGTTCCATTGTGGCTTTCCACTGAAATCTTGGGAACGAAAACATTCTGGAAATGTGATAGACTCTGGAAAATTTGTGGAATCTGATTTTTGGACGTGGAGTCCATTTTGAAATTGGATCCCTTTTTGTGGAACCTGTTTTGGTGGATTCCATTGGGTGCGTTCAGCACGTTGTGAGTAAATAGTCTATTCGCAAGTAGATGGCACCGGTGGCGTTCACTTCTTGCCGGGGGAGTTTCGACTAAGTCTACTTAGTCTAATCTCCAAGAAAAGTAGAACTTCTCGCAAACTGAATTAAGCACTCCTGGTTCTCTCGCTCGTCGTATCGTGGAGACACTGCGACTCTTTTACGTCTAGTCGGTCGAAGACAAAAAAAAAATTTCACGATGTGTGGAATTGACATCGCATGAGTGCTCTATTGGGTTTCTGAAAAAAAAGGTTGAAATTTAACCCCAAGAGTCTCATGCACAGCTGAGAGCCGGGCATAAATAAAGAATTTTGCTTTATGCATAATCTATGTTTCTTTGAGCACTTAGGTACACTCGGATATGTTGTTTGAAAATTATTTCAAGATTTGTCAATTTAAAAAAAAAAAACTAAGTAAGGGAAAGTCCGGTTATATTAATGAAAGTCCGGGAAGTAGTTGTAAATCAGGTGGTTTTAAAAAAAAACAATCTCTTTAGATCTTTTGTATGACACGTTGATTTGTGTCCTCGCCTATCTTCCACTTCATATAAGTTGTTACCAATCACTTGGCTCACACGAACTTTAATGAATTTCGGGCATAATTTTGCACTCAGATGTTTTGTTGCGTCGCTTAAGACATGATTTCTTTTATAGATCTCATCACCTACTTTAAATGTGACGTTCCTACTTCGAAGATTGTAAGTTTTCTCATATGCGTCGTGAGTCTTTATAAATGCCCGTTTTAAATATGAGTGAATAATGTTCATCTTGGCTACTTTGGGAAGCCAATCTATCTCCGAACAGTTCAGTCCACCCAACTCTCTCAGAAGACGATAATCTGCCCCGTGTTCTATCATGCGTTGCCCGAATAAGGCTTCATATGGGGACATCGAAAGAGTTGAATGCACCATCGTGCGTAAGGCACTACTGATCGAAGACAGATGGGCATCCCAATCCGTCTGTCGAGGATTGACATACGACCGTATGGCCGCCAATATTGAACGGTTTACTCGCTCACTCGCATTTGACTGGGGAGCATACACTGCTGTTCGGTAATATTTGACCCCGAAAACATCTACGAGTTTTTGGAACTCCTTCCCAACAAATTGCGTACCATTATCAGAGAGTATACTCTCTGGTACTCCATAAATCAAGAAAACGTCATCTTTCAAGAATTTGAATACGCTCGCGGCCGTTGCCTTGCGTAGTGGTTTGATGAAAACGAATTTAGTTAATTGGTCTAGCACGATTATGATGTAAACATTTCCGGATCTTGACCTTGGGTATGGCCCGAGTAAGTCAACATATAAGTGTTCGAACGGCCTATCTACCTCGAAACTGTTTCCCATCTCAGCTCTTAACGTCATGTTAGCTGCCTTACTGGTTTTGCATGCTTCACACTGGTCTACGTATAGTTTGACCTGAGTGAACATACGTGGCCAGTAGAATCTGTCTCTTAACCGATATAATTTCTTCACTACCCCACCATGCGAAGCGCGCGGCGGATTGTGACTCAGTGAGATCAGAGATTCTGTCATCTCTTATGGAACCCACAACTTCCAAGTTAGATCGTCGGCAAAGGGATTACCAACCGCGTGTTTAGTGCGTTTGTATTTATACCCATCCGACACTTCGAGGTCAGGTAACCTTTCCTGCTCCTTCCTGATATGACTAATGATATCAAGGTAACTTTCCGACTTAAAGGACGGATCCTCAAGGTCGATGTGGAGTACCTCCGAGGTTCCGATCTGTGGTAGACATGAAAGAAAAGCTGACACTGTCAACTCATCGTCTTCATACGCTCTCGATAGAGCGTCTGGCACGACATTCAATGTTCCCTTTCTATGCTCCACCACAAAATCGAAGCCTTGGAGTCGCATACTCCACTTCGCTTACCTTCCAGTTGGATCCTTCATAGTCATCAGCCATTTCAGGCTGGAATGATCTGTAATCACACGAAAATGGTATCCCTCAACGTATGATCTAAACTCCTGGATACCCTCAAAAGCTGCTAAGCACTCGCACTGTGTCACCGAATAGTTTTTCTGTGCAGAATTTAGTTTCCGGGAGAAGTAGTATATAGGCTGCTCCGCCCCGGATTCGTCCTGCTAACAGAGTACACATCCGATGCCAGTCGCAGATGCGTCGCAGAGAATGATAAATTCTTTGGAGAAGTCTGGATTGACCAATACAGGCGCTGAAGTCAAAGCTTGTTTGATTTGCAGGAAAGCTTCAATAGCTTCTGGGCTGAGCTTGAAGGTTTTTCCCTTTTTCAGTGTCTCGGTCAAGGGTGCGGCTAGAGTGCTGAAATCCTTAACGAATCGCCGATACCAACCTGCGATACCGAGAAACTGGCGGACTTGGCGAGTTGTGGTTGTTAAAGGGAAGTTAGTGATTGCTGAAATCTTGTCAGGATCAGCTTTCAAGCAACCCTGACCGACCCCATAACCGAGATAGTGAAGGTCATCAAAACAAAACTTCGACTTCTCGACGTTTATCGTCAGTCCTGCGTTAGTCAAACATGAACTCGTCTAGGTTCGAGCCTAGAGACATTTGGGCTGGATTGACATCCGGCAAAGGTGGCACTCTAGCTGGCTCGTATACTGGAGTAGTTCGATTTGCCGCCTCTTCATTGATCGGCACAAAAGCGGACTGAAAGTTTTAGACGTGGTTGGACCAGAAGGGACATTTAGGTTTACGACACGTGTAGTGTCTGGGTGGGCTTGATTGATTTGCCGCTCGACTTTTTGTGTTGACGTAGCAGTTGGAGGTGCAGATCGCATAGGAGGAGCAACAGGCTGATTAGCTTTGACCGTACGGTTTTGAAGTAGCTGAGCAACTTGATCAAGCAAACGTGCATGGTTTTTAGCTTACTCTTTTGCCATGAATTGTTTTTCGTTGACCCTATGCACTTCAATGGTAGCAGAGACTACCTGCTGAATATAAGCTGAATGATCAGCCGCATCTTTACGAAGTTGCTCTTCGGCTGCCTCTAACTCATCGTTGTCTACATCAATAGTTCTGTTGATAGTATTATCCTCTGCCTGACAACCTTCACCGTCAGACTGATTATCACCAGGGTTGATGTGGCCTCGACTAGGTTTGGGTTTCGATCCCCCAGGAGCCATTGTTATGAAGTCTTTGTACTTCGAAATATAAGTACTCTTAACGGCTCGCTTACGACCTCGGTCGCTCATTCAACGGGCAGATAATAACAGCCGAGCAATTCAAAAGTTCAAAAAGGATAAGTCTTGTAGCCCGTTAGAATTTCCTCGAACGGATAATACTCGAGCAATACAACAATAAAATGGTTAGTCAAAAATCGAAAGTGAAAAATTTCAAATACACCGTGAGCAATACCGTTATTTGTTAGTGCAATTCAATGTAAGTAAGTAATTCCGGTGGATAAAAGAAATTCCAGTAGTCCGTGAGAAATTCTCGGATGGATGCTACTCGGATAACAAATGCGAAATTTGATAAATCAAAGAGCGAAAATTTAAATATGCCGTGAGCAAGAACCTCTAACGGATATTTGTCAGTTAAAGTAATTCAATTAAAAGTCATAATGTATAAAGTGCTTAATAACTATGGTAAGTATAAGTCTATTTCGTTCGTCAAAAACGTTACTTCGAAATATTTTTAAAATCTCAATAAAATATCTCAATCGGATACTTAACTATGTTCTCAGAACATATGCTTAACTCTAAATAGGTAATTCAACAATTGTTATTTATACTTAAGTAATGCTTAGAATCTTAACCTGTATTCAATAATCAAAGTTTCAGGTTTTAGGAATCTAATCTATAAACTATAACTGGCGGGCTCTATCCCAAAACTGTAATCAAAAAAAAAATAAGACTATAAACTTTAATTGCGGGCTCTATCCCAACTTACACGTCCAATCAAGAAGTTACGTCCCAACTTGACTGACGGAATACTCAAAAAAAAAAATCAATACTAAACTGTATACGTAACTTAAAAATATCTAAATCTATATAAGGTTGTATTTCATAAAAGGATTCGGGAGGTGGTAACCCTCCTCTTCGAAGGAACAAGGTGTACATGTATCGGTTCTGCAACATAACCGATCAAAAAAAATCATTACCAAAAAAAATTACTAGAGTGTGTAGACTTAATACGTTACGACGTTCTATTGCCAGAAAATAAGCAATTACTTCTAGACGAGAAGTTGTTCAAGTATGCGAAGGCGACATTACGCTACTGCAGACGTATATCGGGTATCAAACACCAACTAGCGGTTAGCGCTTCATGTCTCGTCGCATTCCGTCACTTCCTAACATCTATCAAAACGACTGAAAATTTCTAAAGCAATTTGGGTAGTATAATAAAACAAAAAGATAAGTTGATTTGTAGCTGAAACAAATTGGGTCGTGTTCGAGCGAGTGGCCAGCTTCTGCAGCTGACGTGCGTCGGGCAAAAAGCACCAACCACCGGTCAGAAGACCTGCTCAAACTACTGTCCTAGGACCCGAATCTCAGACTTCACTCATTGGACTTATCAACACCTCAGCAACTGACGACCGAGCAAAACAACTGCTCAATCCGGACAGAGATCGAAGACAAACCTATGTGACAAGAGGTAGAGAAAAATGGGTAGACCTAATGCAATACCTGACTCAGGACAGAATTCACTAAACCACTGGACAAAATAGTGCCTACACCATTTACCTAGATGGGGTTCCTCCATCTAAGAGACCTGATCCATAAACAAATAACTTTAACTCAAAAACTGAAAAATTCTGAATAATCTCAAAAATTCTTAACTTCTTACTATGATACTCAGAATCGACCTAACTTAAAACAATTCTGAACTTGTCTCATTGACTAATTCGGGCTCCACGTTGGGCGCCATCTGTAACGTAAATTAATATTGGAATTAAAAGAAATTTAAAAGAAGAATTCATACACCCTGTATATACTCTCACCTGTAATTGTCAACCGACATTCGAGTTTACACTGAACACCCTATGGACATCCACGATCCAAACCCCCATGCCCATCAACAACACAAACCAGAGAGGAAGCAGGAAGAAACAAGCGCCCCGCTCATGCTAGACTCCTATGTCCAGGGTACAGCAACTCCGTCATCTTCTATCACCGCATCAGTGTATCTAGCATCCCTACATTGGATATACTTACACTTTACCATCGCGGCCTCTCGCTGTCCCTACTCCCCTCCCCTTCTTCAAATTCCATCTCCATCCCATCACAGAAGCACGAGCCATCCAACAGCGCACCGTAGGTTCTGACCACAAAACACCGTGGAACAGCCTAGTAGGGTACCTGTCAGCATGCCCACGCCTATCCACTACAAATTATAGATGTTACTCTTGTAGCTGTGTCGTGTCGTAGCCTACACCTGAAACCATGGACTCTACTCAGATCCCTCGCTCACAACTAGTATCGAAATGCCAAAGATGCAAAATGTCGTTTTCAGTTCCGAAGACTTTACTTCAGATAGCATTCACTTAGCCAGCTATGGCTACCTAATTCTGCACTGAATGGACGGAAGCGATCCTATGCCGGCAACGCCCCCTTTCTCATCAACTGCTCGTAGAGAACAGTCATTAAGAACGGCATGTGACAACGCAGAACTGTGGTCGAGATCGACCATCGCGGTGGCCGGCAGTACCCTAGCCATGACTAGCTCAGCCAGGCCGTGGGCACTTGCTCCGGGATCTACTTGACCGGTGTTACCTCTTTTTTTTTCACTGCCGACCGTTGAACTCATGGTGTGCGAGTTCGAATATGTAATGTTAGATTGCTTAAGGGCCCTCATAATCAATGTCGACAACACTGAGAAGAATTGATTGAAAAGTAACGAGGATTCAAAATTGCACCTCTTATTTTGAGTGTTCATAGTTCAGAGGAAAAGAATCAGGACTGAATTACTAACTAACCCGACGAACATAATTCTTAAGTATGGGCGTGAAAGCAAACCATAGATGGCCGTGGTTGCATGGCTAATTTATCACCTTCCTATCATTCTGCCGCCACGATGTATTGCAGAATGTGGAAGAGGTGACTAACATTGCAGGGACGGAGGATCATAGGTGTATATCGATCCCCCTTTGTCTCTCAACTGTAGGGAAAACTTTCTCACCAGTCACTGGCAAAGAATAAATGTTATTACCGCCATCTACCAGCGAGACCATAGTATTACTCGCGACGTGCTGAACGCACCCTTTTAGTTCCATCTACCGAAGAGATCCCACAAAAAGAAAAGGAAGCCATCTTGTATGAGTTCAGAATCCACTCCCAAATCAAATTCCATCATGTCCCCAAACAGATCGATTTCCAGATTGCTCGCATTCCATTAAGTATATTGGAAGGGTGCCTCCCTTCGCAAAAAAATAAACCAGACACACACTTGCTCGAGTCATGCCCGGTTCACACTAAAAATCCTGGTTAGTCTGTTTACGCTATGCAAACACGAAATTCTATTTGTATAAATGACGTAGAGAATGTCAGAACAATAAAATGATGACAGGTAGTCATTAGGCAGCAAGACGGTTGTAATAGTCGATGCGGCCGATTTAATTGTTTCCACTTGCTGATCCCGTCTGACATGTCATTCTCAACGTACCGTGTAAATTCAATAGTGCCAGATCCAAGACACCTGAGAAAAAAGTGTGATCCTAAAATTTCGGCAGGCCGAGTACTTAATTATCTAAGGAAGAAGCGTAATCCAAAGTGTGTGACATAAATCGTTCACCATAAAGAAGAGTAAACTGTACTAATTTTCATTTTCCTCGAAGGAGTATCATTCACCCCAACCTACGAATGATAGATGACAGTAATGGTGGTAATCGCAAGAAATTGAAAAATTTCATGAGCGCGAATGTCATACAAAAATGGCGTTTCGAAATCCGTGCTTGACACATGTCAACAACAAACGGAGCAATGGACTTGTCTCACATTGTTATCCGAGTAACAATCTTCCTAAGATGTAGTTAATGACAGTCTTAGTGACTGTACCATATTTCTGAGCTTTTCTTTTTTATGTCAATATTCTGACAGATAAGTCTTCGACATAAATAGTTCTGACATATATGACGATCCAGATCCTTCAGCCACATAATCAGTGCGACGACTTACGTTGACACCCAGTGCAGTCTGACCCTTACCCCTGTCAGTTTCATCCAAGCTATTCGAACTGTCATACTCCTGTGGTCAATTCACTACCCGTAGTTGAAAAAGTGCTCAGTGAGCATTAACCCTTAAGGTTTATTTTGACACGCCATCTGTCGTGCCAACTAGCAACTAGTTCAATCACTGCAATGCTACCATGAGACTGAAAGTTAGGGCGTTGGCTGATTGGAAGTAGAAAAATATGATCTAGAAAAATCAAAGGTAGAAGTCATTTTGAAGACACACTCAGTACAACGAACAACGAACAACGCTCGCAGAACAATTTTTCTACAATTATCTCAATCACTGCCATTTTTACATTTCTCGGATGAGAAATTGGCTTTATCAACAGGAAAATAGGTAATACTACCTATTTCGGTATTTGAATCAACAGAAGAGGTAAGAACATTATAATTTAAAATACATTTGGGATAAGAAATATATTTTCATACGCCAAATGTGAAAATGTAGATTCTTTTTTTTTTGGCACGAGACACGAGGTGTGCTAAAATTCTTTCTGTTCCCCCATAGGTCCACCAATCCTAAGGAGGTAATTAAACGAAGCATTATCTGAAACCTAAAGAAGAGAAGCACCAACATCGTAATCGAAATCCTGAGGTCGAAGCCCAAGGAGTTTTCACTCCGTAGGAGATTCTACGACGTGCATCCGCCCCCATACACGTAGGCATGATTTATATATATACATATCCGAAGGCGAGATTAAATACTATTAGGCGCATGTTGCATCCTAGCGCACTTTTCATGCTTTTTTTTGGTGACCTCTCAATTTTTTTTTCTTCGACGGAATAATCCTCATCGACGTCGTGCGTACACCGACACGCACCACCGACTTCCTGGTCACACACGCGTGACGCCTAGGAGCACCTCTAGAGGGCCTCCTTTGTATAAATTGAGGCAAGGCAAAACGCGTGAATGCCGTCTGGCGTTGATTCATTTGGCTCGCCGACGGCCACGCCCATTTGAATTATTACTTATACACGAGGATACACCGCCTTTAACTAGGCACAACAGCAGCAGTCATTCATGCTGCATCTGATTTCTGATTCCGTGGAATACATCACCATAGCGGCAGGAATCCACTTCAAGATAGCAACTGGACGTCTGGCTTGCATCATATGCCGATGCCGGTCCATCAACAGTACAGTTCATGGTGCAAAATAAGCCACGATGGAATCCCATACTCATCTGTAAATCATCTTTAAACGAAGCAGCAGATCCAGCAGTGAATATTGTTTGTGTTTATAAGTGGAATAAGAAATAAGATCTTACGTTAAAAATTATCAGGTAACAATTTGTTTGTTAAATTTACTGTGTTTTAAGAATTTGACGAAAAGCTGAGAAGCCCCCTCGCTACTCTCCGTCTGTATGGTGGAGTAGAAGAGGCCAATTACCGCCTCCACGATAAGCGTTCAGCGCTGGCGACCTCGTTGTCGACCACTGACGGTGGTGCCAACGCAGTTTAACAAAAGATTTATAGATAGTGGGTTATACACCCACATCCATTTGCTTACCTGTATCTTATCACCTATATCTTTTATCTTAGGTATTTATATCTAAATTCATATAGTGCTGTGTTAACCTTAGTGATAATTATCCTCGATTATTCAGTTTTTCTTGATGTTTATCTAAAATTCACTTACTTTCCTTTCTACGTCGGGATCTTTTTAATTATTGCCGTGTTGAAATCAATCCGCGGAAAAACAACTTCATTCCTTTGCGTTTGCATATTCGGTTATATACAATCGGTAATCCGGCATTATACATAAAGCCTCAAGTGAGCAACTTCGAGTTCTTTGGGTTCGGCTACATTCGTTTACGATATATCTAATATTATTCGGTTATAATCCTTTTTTTTTTAGAAATATATCTCACGGTTCACTACAGTCTTAATTCGGAACCAAATCTAGTGGCACAATACTGTGTCTACTTACCAAATCGTCGTACTCTTCGCGCCTAAGGAAGGAGAATCCTCATCAGTGTCGTTTCATAACCGGTTCAGAAGTGTATTTTCACTATTCGATTTCGAAAGACACATTTCTTTGGTAGAGTCATTTCTACCTCTTCTATTACCTTCTTTTACTACTTCACGTGAATATTTTGTTTTGATTTTTCACTTGTCCTTAGAGACACCTACTCTCACGTCGGTTGCGACCTTCATGAACTCGCGTTCAACGCATCGTTCAAATCCATATCTGTTTTCCCTTTGAAATCGTGAATTCGATACTTACGTTTAAATAATACGATTAAATCCTTACTACGTCTTCAATAACTTAATGTGTCTTCGTCTATTAAAGTGTGAATCCATCAACATACGTGCGATCAGTAGGCGTTAAATACTTAAATGCGCTTATCTTACGCTTCGCACTACTGAATACATTTATCACACTCGTGTCCATACGGTCTTAAAAGATAGATTCGACGACTTGGATAAAAGCTTAATCTTATTAACTGCCACTTTTGGTCGTATTTCATAAGTAAAGTACAGCACAGATTGGTATATAAATAGCGCTGGTCAATATCTATAATACATACCTTTAATTTAATAACCTTTGTTTCAGGGGAATCCAGGAGTGCAATTCCGTATTTCCATGAAAGAAGTTACTGAGTATTAACAGCTCCTCAGTACTAAATATCTTTCATACATATTAATATATTTACTTTGAATACTTTTAATATATTTAAACTTTTATATATATATTGCATGTTTACAATCGAGTATATGGTTGTACACGAATTGTGTATGATTATATATGGTATACATATTTGAATATATTTTTGAATCATATTGACTACCTTCTTCGGGTGGAAACACCTTGAGCAAATCCCTGATGCCTGTTACTGTCGATCCTATTTTGAATCTCTATTGACAATTGGTTAGGTGGTATTACTGTTTTGTGTGTTAGGTTTAACATTAACTTTTCTTTTTATAATAAGACTCGGTGATTTCGAATAGACTTGTCTCACATTGTTATCCGAGTAACAATCTTCCTAAGATGTAGTTAATGACAGTCTTAGTGACTGTACCATATTTCTGAGCTTTTCTTTTTTATGTCAATATTCTGACAGATAAGTCTTCGACATAAATAGTTCTGACATATATGACGATCCAGATCCTTCAGCCACATAATCAGTGCGACGACTTACGTTGACACCCAGTGCAGTCTGACCCTTACCCCTGTCAGTTTCATCCAAGCTATTCGAACTGTCATACTCCTGTGGTCAATTCACTACCCGTAGTTGAAAAAGTGCTCAGTGAGCATTAACCCTTAAGGTTTATTTTGACACGCCATCTGTCGTGCCAACTAGCAACTAGTTCAATCACTGCAATGCTACCATGAGACTGAAAGTTAGGGCGTTGGCTGATTGGAAGTAGAAAAATATGATCTAGAAAAATCAAAGGTAGAAGTCATTTTGAAGACACACTCAGTACAACGAACAACGAACAACGCTCGCAGAACAATTTTTCTACAATTATCTCAATCACTGCCATTTTTACATTTCTCGGATGAGAAATTGGCTTTATCAACAGGAAAATAGGTAATACTACCTATTTCGGTATTTGAATCAACAGAAGAGGTAAGAACATTATAATTTAAAATACATTTGGGATAAGAAATATATTTTCATACGCCAAATGTGAAAATGTAGATTCTTTTTTTTTTGGCACGAGACACGAGGTGTGCTAAAATTCTTTCTGTTCCCCCATAGGTCCACCAATCCTAAGGAGGTAATTAAACGAAGCATTATCTGAAACCTAAAGAAGAGAAGCACCAACATCGTAATCGAAATCCTGAGGTCGAAGCCCAAGGAGTTTTCACTCCGTAGGAGATTCTACGACGTGCATCCGCCCCCATACACGTAGGCATGATTTATATATATACATATCCGAAGGCGAGATTAAATACTATTAGGCGCATGTTGCATCCTAGCGCACTTTTCATGCTTTTTTTTGGTGACCTCTCAATTTTTTTTTCTTCGACGGAATAATCCTCATCGACGTCGTGCGTACACCGACACGCACCACCGACTTCCTGGTCACACACGCGTGACGCCTAGGAGCACCTCTAGAGGGCCTCCTTTGTATAAATTGAGGCAACGCAAAACGCGTGAATGCCGTCTGGCGTTGATTCATTTGGCTCGCCGACGGCCACGCCCATTTGAATTATTACTTATACACGAGGATACACCGCCTTTAACTAGGCACAACAGCAGCAGTCATTCATGCTGCATCTGATTTCTGATTCCGTGGAATACATCACCATAGCGGCAGGAATCCACTTCAAGATAGCAACTGGACGTCTGGCTTGCATCATATGCCGATGCCGGTCCATCAACAGTACAGTTCATGGTGCAAAATAAGCCACGATGGAATCCCATACTCATCTGTAAATCATCTTTAAACGAAGCAGCAGATCCAGCAGTGAATATTGTTTGTGTTTATAAGTGGAATAAGAAATAAGATCTTACGTAAAAAATTATCAGGTAACAATTTGTTTGTTAAATTTACTGTGTTTTAAGAATTTGACGAAAAGCTGAGAAGCCCCCTCGCTACTCTCCGTCTGTATGGTGGAGTAGAAGAGGCCAATTACCGCCTCCACGATAAGCGTTCAGCGCTGGCGACCTCGTTGTCGACCACTGACGGTGGTGCCAACGCAGTTTAACAAAAGATTTATAGATAGTGGGTTATACACCCACATCCATTTGCTTACCTGTATCTTATCACCTATATCTTTTATCTTAGGTATTTATATCTAAATTCATATAGTGCTGTGTTAACCTTAGTGATAATTATCCTCGATTATTCAGTTTTTCTTGATGTTTATCTAAAATTCACTTACTTTCCTTTCTACGTCGGGATCTTTTTAATTAATGCCGTGTTGAAATCAATCCGCGGAAAAACAACTTCATTCCTTTGCGTTTGCATATTCGGTTATATACAATCGGTAATCCGGCATTATACATAAAGCCTCAAGTGAGCAACTTCGAGTTCTTTGGGTTCGGCTACATTCGTTTACGATATATCTAATATTATTCGGTTATAATCCTTTTTTTTTTAGAAATATATCTCACGGTTCACTACAGTCTTAATTCGGAACCAAATCTAGTGGCACAATACTGTGTCTACTTACCAAATCGTCGTACTCTTCGCGCCTAAGGAAGGAGAATCCTCATCAGTGTCGTTTCATAACCGGTTCAGAAGTGTATTTTCACTATTCGATTTCGAAAGACACATTTCTTTGGTAGAGTCATTTCTACCTCTTCTATTACCTTCTTTTACTACTTCACGTGAATATTTTGTTTTGATTTTTCACTTGTCCTTAGAGACACCTACTCTCACGTCGGTTGCGACCTTCATGAACTCGCGTTCAACGCATCGTTCAAATCCATATCTGTTTTCCCTTTGAAATCGTGAATTCGATACTTACGTTTAAATAATACGATTAAATCCTTACTACGTCTTCAATAACTTAATGTGTCTTCGTCTATTAAAGTGTGAATCCATCAACATACGTGCGATCAGTAGGCGTTAAATACTTAAATGCGCTTATCTTACGCTTCGCACTACTGAATACATTTATCACACTCGTGTCCATACGGTCTTAAAAGATAGATTCGACGACTTGGATAAAAGCTTAATCTTATTAACTGCCACTTTTGGTCGTATTTCATAAGTAAAGTACAGCACAGATTGGTATATAAATAGCGCTGGTCAATATCTATAATACATACCTTTAATTTAATAACCTTTGTTTCAGGGGAATCCAGGAGTGCAATTCCGTATTTCCATGAAAGAAGTTACTGAGTATTAACAGCTCCTCAGTACTAAATATCTTTCATACATATTAATATATTTACTTTGAATACTTTTAATATATTTAAACTTTTATATATATATTGCATGTTTACAATCGAGTATATGGTTGTACACGAATTGTGTATGATTATATATGGTATACATATTTGAATATATTTTTGAATCATATTGACTACCTTCTTCGGGTGGAAACACCTTGAGCAAATCCCTGATGCCTGTTACTGTCGATCCTATTTTGAATCTCTATTGACAATTGGTTAGGTGGTATTACTGTTTTGTGTGTTAGGTTTAACATTAACTTTTCTTTTTATAATAAGACTCGGTGATTTCGAATAGACTTTTCCATAGCATTCGACTACTTTAGAATTCGAAATTTGACATCGTTAATGATAGTCACGACAAGCTATCACCGCCGCGACAACACGTTTAATAAATTAACTTTAGACATTGAATATATGAATGCTAACGTCGGTCCGCGATATTTCCTTTCTCTTCCTTCTATAATCATAATTACAGTTAGATTATATTTTTAACTTTTATTTTTCTAACACTTATTCTTCTTATCAATGATTAAGGATCTTAAATATAATTTGAAGATACATTACCTCAATTAATCATTACGGAAGGACAATGTTCCTGGTCCTATTTTTATTGTTATTGAATAAAGATAATTTTACGTTACTTTCTATCAAAGTTATAGAATAAAATTCTCTTTAATTAAATTATAATTTTCGAACGACGAGAAATCCGATAACAACTAAAATTATTTTGAGTCGACACCTTAACTGATTTCACAATATTAACTTTTAACACATATAACATAAAATAAACAAATTATATTATATAAAGCATTAAAAGGAGTACCTTGAATGCATTTCGGAATGTTGTCATTCCATCATCAGCTTCACGACTAAATGGAAAAGCACTTTGTTGTTGTTGTGTCTGCATATATTGTTGATATCATTATTTTTATTATATAAGAGAGAACAACCGCGATTCTATATTGCCGTTGTCTAGATTCATCGCATATGGGTCTCTCTGTATATAAAAACTTTCATATGCATCAAGCTTACGGTCATCTTGCACCTCTTTCACCAAGCAAACGTTTTGGATGTCAAGGCACATATGGTTCTTGCTAAGTGCGTGTGCCGCTAGTGCAGATCGATAAGCTTGATTATTGCGTACATATGTTTGATGTTCTTTAAAACGAGTAAGGACATTTCTCTTTGTTTGGCCGTAATAAACACATTCACATTCACTACATTTTATTGAATATACGCCGGATTTTTTCAAGCTATCGGTTTTGTCTTTTGTCGACCCTAACAAGTTTGACAGTTTGTTTTGGTTTGTGTATACAATATCCATACCGTATTCGCGAAACTTAGTTTTTAGTTTATTCGTTACAACCGGTGTATAGGATATCGCGACGCGAATATTTTGTTCATTATTATTTCGGTTTTGTAGGAAAAAAGGTTAAATAATTTAATCGATGAGTGTAACTACAAACGAATTCAAAAATCTCCTCTTCCTAAAATGATAAGAGAAAGTGACGAACTGAAAAAAGCAATAAGTGAAGTTTTTGGTCAACGGTTAAATCGCGTTCTTAAAATTTCAAATCCGGTTGTTGCAAAGCTATACGATTTACCTAAGATACACAAGGCAGGAAATAAAATGAGACCAATTGTCTCCAACATTAACACACCTTGTTATAAAATTGCCAAATGGCTTGTAAGTGAAATTAAGAAACTGCCACCAATTGTTAGTCTTTCGGTAAAAAATTCTTACGACTTCGCCCAAAAAATTGAAGATATTAAAATTGAAGAAAATCAGTGTATGGTATCTTTTGACGTATCTTCCTTATTTCCAAGCATTCCCGTTGATATTGCACTTAAACAATTCGAAAAATACTTAGATTCTATTGATTTGCCTGCTAATAAGAAACATTTATACATTCGTACAGCAAACACTTGTATGAAACATAGTTTTTTTCAATTCCGCGATTTTTACTATTTAGTTGAAAAGGGCACAAATATGGGCAATCCTTTAAGTCCATTGATAAGTGAATTGTTTATGTCCCATTTCGAAATAAAACTAAATGAAGAACAGTTATTACCAAAAATATGGCATAGATATGTAGATGATGTGTTTGCAGTAGTTGATAGAACAGAAGTAGAAAAAGTTCTACACACGTTGAATGGTCAGTTTGATTCTATTAAGTTCACCTATGAACTTGAACATGAAGGAAAATTACCTTTTCTTGATTTAGAACTAAAACGAATTAACCAAAAAATTGAACTGGCTATTTATCGAAAACCTACGAGCACTTTTAGAACAATAACGAGTGATTCGAATTGTTGCATACAACACAAACACGCAGTTTTACATTCCATGGTACATAGGTTGTGCATCTTAAGCCTTTCAGCCATGAACTACATGAAAGAATGTAAGACAATAAAAGAAATAGCGAAAATAAACGGGTATAGTGAAAACTTAATTGACCACCTCATCAAAAAACACACAGAAAAAATTAGTAGAAATAGTTTATCAACATTATTTCTACAAAACCGAAATAATAATGAACAAAATATTCGTGTCGCGATATCCTATACACCGGTTGTAACGAATAAACTAAAAACTAAGTTTCGCGAATACGGTATGGATATTGTATACACAAACCAAAACAAACTGTCACACTTGTTAGGGTCGACAAAAGACAAAACCGATAGCTTGAAAAAATCCGGCGTATATTCAATAAAATGTAGTGAATGTGAATGTGTTTATTACGGCCAAACAAAGAGAAATGTCCTTACTCGTTTTAAAGAACATCAAACATATGTACGCAATAATCAAGCTTATCGATCTGCACTAGCGGCACACGCACTTAGCAAGAACCATATGTGCCTTGACATCCAAAACGTTTGCTTGGTGAAAGAGGTGCAAGATGACCGTAAGCTTGATGCATATGAAAGTTTTTATATACAGAGAGACCCATATGCGATGAATCTAGACAACGGCAATATAGAATCGCGGTTGTTCTCTCTTATATAATAAAAACAATGATATCAACAATATATGCAGACACAACAACAACAAAGTGCTTTTCCATTTAGTCGTGAAGCTGATGATGGAATGACAACATTCCGAAATGCATTCAAGGTACTCCTTTTAATGCTTTATATAATATAATTTGTTTATTTTATGTTATATGTGTTAAAAGTTAATATTGTGAAATCAGTTAAGGTGTCGACTCAAAATAATTTTAGTTAAAATTCTCTTTCTTGGAATACATATACATGTATTTGATATACATGTAATTACATAAGTAACTTTAATTTTTTTTGAATTTGAGAAGTTTTAACAATACTGTAAATTCACTTTTTAGAATAAGATTATAGTAAGTATATAATTAAATACACTCTTCTTAGCTTTTAAGGATTATTATCAATAAAGTTATCCGTAATTTTATAAAGTATTAACGAAATTTTTGCAGTTCAGTTTATTTCTTTCGGACATTTAGATTTCTTAATGAGTTTACAGAATTTTAATATGGAAGCGTAAGATATTTATAGGGAGGGTGGTGACCCTCAAAATTCCTTCTGCAAGGACAAGGTGGTGTGGAAGAATAGAATACTATTGAAGTATTCACAATGCAACGATATAGGTTCTTTGCGGTGTAGTAGTGTCTTTGAGAGATGCAGTATTTTTAGATAGAGAGTTATAGTAAGCGAGCATAATATTTGCTTGCTTTTTCCTTTAAGGGACTCATAGGTCCGCAGTAGCCAAGGTCGTAGAGTAGGAGAGTTGATTTCTACTTACGAATTGGGTGGGTTGAGAGACCAGAGGGATTACTTAACACCTTTAATCCTCCCTCCCATCACGGTTAGACACCTCATCCTCCACTATCTGCACAGCATCGTTTTAGCAGAGTGGAAGGAAGGTAGCAGTAGCCGTCGCAGCCACGACCACCTATGGTTTGCTAGCTATCAGTATACATACGTGTCACGTTTTTCAGGTTGATGATTCAATTCAAACACGATTTCTTTCTTCCGACCAACGTTTACTCTCAACAAATCATAAGAGGTGCAATCAGGAATTAATCTTTCTTTCCGTCCTTCCTTATCAGTCTTATCTTTGGAGATTATGAGGGCCCTTAAGCATTTCAACATACTTATTCGAGCTCACCCATCTCGAGCTCAACGGTCGGCAGTGAAAAATAGAGGTAACACCGGTCAAGTAGATCCCGGAGCAAGTGCCCACGGCCTGGCTGAGCTGGTCATGGCTATGGTACTGTAGGCCACCGCGACGGTCGATCTCGACCACGGTTCTACGTTGTCGCATGCCGTTCTTACCGACTGTTCTCTACGAACGGTTGGTGAGAAAGGGGGCGTTGCCGGCATAGGATCGCTTCCATCCCTTCAACAATAAGAATAGGTAGCCACAGTTAGATAAGTGAATGCGATCTGGAGCAAAGTCTCTGGAGAAGGGTATCGTTTCTAATTACAGCATTTCGGATCTAGTTGTGAGCCTGGGGATTTGAGTAGAGTCCATGGTCTTAGGTGTAAGCCACGATACTATACAGCTGCAAGTAGGACATCTATAGCTTGTAGTGGATAGACACGGGCATGCTGGTAGGCACCCTCTAGGCTGTTCTACGGTGTTTTGTAGTCAGGACCTATGGTGTGCTACTGGATGGCTCGTGCTTCTGTGATGGGGATGGAGATGAAATTGGAAGAATGCGGAGAGGAGTAGGGAGATCAAGTAGCCGTGTTAGCGAAGTGTAAGTATGTCTCTTATAGGGGTGCTAGATACACCGATACACGGGCGAAGGTCGATGGAGTTGCTGTTCCTTGGTATAGGGATCAAGGATGTTTGGGGTGTTTGTTTCTTCCTGTATCGTCTCTAGTTTGTGTTGTTGATGGGCATTGGGGTTGAATCTTGGGTATCCATAGGGTGTTCGGGATAAATTCGGATGTCTGTTGGCGGTGCAGAAAGATTCTTTTAAATTTTCATTAATTTTTACGTTACAGATGGCGCCCAACGTGGGGCTCGAATTAGTTGACGAAGATAAGATTAGGATTGACGAAAGTAAGGTCGAGTAACGTGGAAAGAGGTAGGAATTTTTGAGAGTTTTTGAAATTTTTCAGTTTTTTTGTGAAAGTGAAGCCGTTGTTTTACTTGTTGACTAGGTCTTTTAGATGGAGGAACACTATCGAGATTAGTGGTGTACGCACTATTTTGTCCAGTGGTTTGATGAATTCTTCCCGAGTCAGTCTGTTGCATTAGGTCTACCCATTCTTTTCTCTACCTCTTGTCACTTCGGTTTATCTTCGATCCCTGTCCGGATTGAGCAGTTTTCCTTGCTTGATCGTCAGTAGCTGAGGTGTTCATATATCCAAAAGGTGATGTCTGAGATCCTCGCCTTATAAGAGTAGAATGACCAGGTCTTCTGACCGGTGGTTGGTGCTTTTCGCCCGACGCACGTCAGCTGCAGAAGCTGGTCACTCGCTCGATTACGACCCAATTCGTTTCAACCGCAACGCAGCTTGTTTCTTTTCATTGTTTTGTTAACTAATTTGTATTTGAAGCTTATAGTCAGTTTTGATGGATGTTAGGAAGTGATGGTATGTGAAGAGACATGAAGCGCTAACCGGTACTTGGAGTTTTATACCCGATGTACGTCAGCAGTAGCGTAATGTCGCCGTTACATACCTGAACAACTTTTCGTTTAGAAGAAATTGTCTTTTTCTCATACAACAGAACGCCGTAATGTACCAAGTCTACACACACTAGTTTTTTTTATATTTTGACAAAGTTTTTTTTTTAGTCGGTTATATTGCAGAACCGATCGTACACACCTTGTTCCGAAGAAGGGAGGGTGGGGGTTACCATCTCCTCAATCTTTTATGACAAATTTATTCAAGTATTTAGTTTTTTTTAGACTTATTTCAGTTCAGGTATCTAGTTTTTTTTGAGTTTCCGTCAATCAAGTCGAGACGTAACTTCTTGGTTGATGTGTAAGTTTGGGATAGTGCCCGCCTTTAGTTATATTTTCTTTTGGGATAGTGCCCGTTTTTGAGTCATTTGGGATAGAGCCCGCATACAGTATACAAATTATAGTTTTGGGATAGTGCCCGCCTTTAATTATATTTCTTTTGGGAGCCCACCTTTTTATTAAATACATCTACTTTATGAAGATTAAGTTATAAGAAGCAGTTAAGTTTTTGAGCACTACTTAAGTATCAAAATATATTATTATTTTTATTATCTTTTTTTTGAATTCTTCTTCCGTAATTTTTAGAACTTATTTAGCAAGAATACAATTAGGTATTCATTTGAACTTTTCGTGAGAAACTGATAGAGTTTTGGAGTATTGCTTTCAGTTGACGAAAATTATTTAAACAAATACTTACCCTTAATATTAAGCACTTTTAGATTTAAGTTCCTTTTTGATAACGTTCTTTATTTGAATTAATTGATCGACAAATATCCGTTAGAGGTTTCTTGCTCACGGAGTATTTGAAAGTTTTTTTTTACTACCAATTTTTGACTTGCATTATTTATTGTTGCTTTACCCAAGCAGCATCCGTCCGAGAATTTCTTACGGACTACTTGATTTTTTTTATCCACCGGATTTACAATTTACATTGACTCATATCAACGATTACCCGTTGGAGGAATTACTCACGGGATATTTGAATTTTTCAATACCTTGACTTACCTTTTTTTTTCCTTCTTTTATTTTTATATTACTTGAGTAGGATCCGTTTGAGGAATTTCTCACGGCCTACAAAACCATTTTTCTGATTAACATACCCGACTTTATCCATCCGTTTACTTCCACGGTTGAATGACCGACAGAAGCCTTAGAAGAGCTATCAGAAATACGTACCTTACTAAGTATAAAGACTTCGTAGGCATGGCTCCTACAGCTCCAAAATCTAAACCTGGTCGTAGCCAAGACGATAACGTGGAGAATCTCACTGAAGACGAAGGCAGTTTAGCCGAGAGTTTACCTAGAGATAATGTCGGTAACAGAAGTGTTATAGTAGATGACGACGAAGTAGCGAGAGCCGAAGAACAACTTCGAAAAGACGCAGCTGATCATTCAGCTTACATACAGCAAGTAGTTTCTGCTACCCTTGATCTGCACAGAGTCAATGACCGACAATTTATGGCAGAAGAGCTGGAAAAAAGTCATGCTCGTCTACTTGAACAAGTTGCGCAATTACTTCAAAAACGCACCGTCAAAACTACTCACGTTTCTGCCCCTGCAAGACCACTTGTCCCTGATGCTACTTCAACGCAGAAAGCCCCGCGGCAAGTCAATTTAGTTGACCAAGACACTACACGTGTCATAAATCACAATGTCCGTGCTGGTCCAGCTATGTCCAGAAATGTCCAGTCCGCGTATAGACCAAACGATGAAATTGATTTGGTAGACCGATACACGCCGCATTATGAGCCAACTAGAGTACCACCTTTGCCGGATGTCAATCCAGCAAAAATGCCTCTAGGCTCCAATTTGGACGAGTTTATGACTCGTTTAAATGCTTTTAATTTCGACGACGAGTCCGCTGCGTCGCCGCCTAGGCCACCACCATCGAATGTCACATCTGTGAACCGCAATCATCAATTCCATAAGTGGGGATTGAAATTCGATGGGAGGAATATGTCAGTTGACGATTTCCTGTTCCGCCTAGGGTGCATACGCAATAGTTATGGCGTATCGTGGTATGAAATTACCGCAAATTTTTACCATTTCGTATCAGGCTCCGTAGAGTCTTGGTACTGGGTATACCTCAGAGGAAATAAGCATACGACGTGGGACGAACTGAAAATTGCTTTGGTAGAACAGTACCGCAGTTTAGAAAGCGACACCGAGTTATTCCGCAAATTGTCCGATCGTAAGATGATAAATGGCGACTCTTTCAATGACTTTTTCGACGCTTTTCAATATTTAAATTCCAGGATGCGAGTTCCAAGACCTGAAAAGGAACTCATCGAGATCATCAAAACAAATGTCCGTAGGCGCATGGGTGAACTCCTCATTACCTACAGTCCGTCCAGTTTAAGGCAACTGGCCTACTACTGTCGAGCCATAGAAAAAGCTCAGTCTCAATACGAGACCACCCGTCCGAATTTGGTGCCCAGTGCACAACGTCCACCTGCAAGGCGTTTCGTGAACGAAATCGCAGAAGAACCTTGTCAGGATCTAGTAGTAGCGTTGCCTAATAGCAACATTGAAGCGATCCAGACTGATCGCATGCTACAGAAGGGTTAGAATTGCCAAGTTCTTGGCCATAGTTTCCGCGATTGTGCAAAACCAATCGATAAAGTATTTAGTTTCCGCTGCGGCTTAGCAGACGCGTATAGTCCGTCCTGTCCGAAATGTCTAGCGGGAAACGAGAGGAGGAACAACCCAATAACCGGGGGGGTTCGCTCCGATTAGATTTACCCGGAGTTCAAGTGTCCAAACCGACAAAGCCCCTTGAACTTCCCAAGATTACTATTCTGAAACCAGATAAGAAAAATGAATTACCGAACAATGATAAAGATGATTGTAGAACAATCCCTATTTTGAATATCGAACCCGAACCTAATATAAATTTGAATTTTAGTAATAATGAAACAGAACCATTATATCGTAAGTCTTTTCATGAAAGATTACACAATTACAATGAAGTGCGTAGAAGAATTGTCACTTTTCTAGAATTATCCAAACGAATACGACGGATAAGGGAACGCTTCCATCGGAAGCGGACTACTTACCGTAACATCGCGTCAGCAACGATAGGCCGAGAATCAAACGACCCACGTCCCTATGTGACGGTCGGTTTATTCGGCGATAGCTTCGTAGGTCTTCTCGATTCAGGGGCAAGTATTAGTTGCTTAGGTTCTGACATACTTCCCTATTTAAAGAGCAAAAATGTTACGGTAAGGAAGGTAGAGACTACCGTGTCCACGGCCGATGGACACAAGCAATCCATAGTAGGAGTAATCTCTACGCCGATCCAATATAAAAGTGTGACAAAGGATATAGATCTGAACATTGTGCCTTCGTTAAGCCAACGTCTATATTTAGGCGTCGACTTTTGGCAAACATTCCAGATCGCACCTCATGTAAATGCGGGTCTTTCAGGAATTACGGCCGGTGGGTCAGATGAGAGACCCACAAACCAGATTAAGTTGAATGATGAAGAGTCTAAACGGCTTGAAGCTGTTGTTCGTAGATTTCCTTCTTTCACAGTCCATGGACTCGGGAAAACGAATCTAGTGCAGCATTATATAGACACGGGTGATGCCGTACCTATAAAGCAAAGGTACTATCCCGTATCTCCGGCGATACAAACCCTTATGTACGCAGAGTTAGACCGTATGCTTTCGTTGGGAGTCATCGAGGAAAGTTCCGAGTTCCCCAGTTGTGCTTGTTCGCAAGCCTGGTAAGAACCAATTGTGTCTGGACTTTCGGAAGGTGAACTCCGTAACAAAGAAAGATGCTCGTCCGATTGCGCATATAGAGGGGCTGCTGGCACGTCTGACAGAGACACGTTATATTTCTAGCGTGGACCTGAAGGATGCGTTTTGGTAGATACCGCTGGAGCAAAGTTCGAGGGAAAAGACCGCTTTTATGGTACCTGGCCGACCACTGTACCAATTTAAGGTCATGCCCTTCGGTCTATGTAATGCGGCACAAAGTTTGAGTTACCTGATGAGTCGCGTAACCCCATCGGGGCTACGCGATCAAGTCTTTGTTTACTTAGACGATCTGTTGGTTGTGTCGAAGGATTTCGACGAACATATAGAGACTCTGGACATAGTCGGAAAGTGCTTGACGAACTCAGGACTGACGATTAACGTCGAGAAGTCGAAGTTTTGTTTTGATGAGCTTCACTATCTCGGTTATAAGGTCGGTCAGGGTTGCTTGAAAGCAGATCCAGATAAAATTGCAGCTATCACTAGCTTTCCTTTGCCAACTACAACTCGCCAAGTTCGCCGATTTCTCGGTATGGCAGGTTGGTATCGACGATTTGTTAAGGGTTTCAGCACCCTTGCCGCACCCTTGACCGAGACATTGAAAAAGGGAAAAGCCTTCAAGCTCAGTCCAGAAGCTATTGAAGCTTTCCTGCAAATCAAACAAGCTTTGACTTTCGGAAACTGAACGCTGCACAGAGAAATTATTCGGTGACAGAGCGCGAGTGCTTAGCAGCTTTTGAAGGTATCCAGAAGTTTAGATCTTACGTTGAGGGATACCATTTTCGTGTTATTACAGACCATTCCAGCCTGAAATGGCTGATGACTGTGAAGGATCCAACCGGAAGATTAGCGAGGTGGAGTATGCGCCTCCAAGGTTTCGATTTTGTGGTGGAGCATAGGAAAGGTACTTTGAATGTTGTACCAGATGCTTTATCAAGAGCGTATGAAGATGATGAGTTGACAGTGTCAGCTTTCCTTTCATGTCTACCACAGGTCGATGCCTCGGAGGTACTCCACATCGATCTTGAGGATCCGTCCTTTAAGTCTGAAGGTTATCTTGATATCATCAGTCATATCAGGAAGGAACAGGAACGATTACCTGACCTCAAAGTGTCGGAAGGATACATTTACAAGCGCAAGGTTGGTAATCCCTTGGCCGACGATCTAACTTGGAAGTTGTGGGTCCCCTCAGAGATGACGGAGTCGTTGATCTCGTTGGCTCACAATCCACCGCGTGCTTCGCATGGTGGTGTGGTGAGGACGGTTTACAGATTGAAAGACAGATTCTACTGGCCCGGTATGTACACTCAGGTCAAACTGTACGTAGACTATTGTGAAACGTGCAAGACCAGTAAGGCAGCTAACATGACATTGAGAACAGAGATGGGAAACAGTTTCGAGGTGGACAGGCCATTCCAACATTTATATGTTGACTTTCTCGGGCCGTATCCCAGGTCAAGATCCGGAAATGTTTACATCGTCATCGTGTTAGATCAACTGACGAAATTTGTCTTCATCAAACCATTGCGCAAGGCAACAGCCGCGACCGTGGTCAAGTTCCTGAAGGACGAAGTTTTTCTGATTTACGGAGTGCCGGAGAGTATTCTCTCTGATAATGGTACACAATTTGTTGGGAAGGAGTTCCAAAAACTCTAGGATGTTTTCGGGGTCAAACACTACCGAATGGCAGTGTATGCTCCCCAGTCTAACGCTAGTGAGCGGGTGAACCGTTCAATCTTGGCGGCCATTAGGGCATATGTCAATCCTCGACAGACGGATTGGGATGCCCACCTGTCTTCGATCAGTAGTGCCCTACGCACGACAGTGCATTCAACACTCTCAATGTCCCCATACGAAGCCTTATTCGGCCAACGAATGATAGAGCACTGGGCAGATTATCGTTTGTTGAGAGAGTTGGGTGGACTGAACTGTTCGGAGATAGATTGGCTTCCTAAAGTGGCCAAGATGAACATCGTTCACTCGTAGCTGAAGCAAGCTTTGATCCGAACCCATGAAGCCTATGAGAAGAATTATAATCTTCGGAGTAGGAAAGTGATGTACAAAGTAGGCGTTGAGATTTATAAAAGAAACCAAGTTCAAAGCGATGCAACGAAACACCTAAGCGCAAAACTATGTCCTAAATTTATCAAAGTTCGTGTAACTCAAGTAATTGGAAACAATCTTTATGAAGTTGAAGACCGGCGAGGTCACAAGTCGACATGCCATACGAAAGACTTAAAAAGGTAGTACATTTGAAGTACAATCACATCCCAGACTTAAACAATTATTTCAGTATTTCGATCTTTTGAAATATTAAAAAAATTTTGTTTATTAGACTTTACATGCAAGTACTGACAGTACTTATTACCCTGCTAGTAACCAAAACATATGCCCGACTCTTAGCTGTGCATGAGACTCTTGGGTCAATTTTTTTTCCGTATTTTCAGATACCCAATTAGAGAATTCATACGTCATCAGGCAGTATGCCTCATTTTTTTTTGTCTTCGACCGACTAGACGTAAAAGAGTCGCAGTGTCCTTACGATACGACAAATGGGAGATCCCCATACACAATTTTTATTTTTGCGAGAAGTTATCCTTTTTCTTGGAAATTAGACTAAGTGGACTTAGTCAAAATTCCAAGCTTTGTAGGGAAAACTTTTTCGCCAGTCACTGGCAAAGAATAAATGTTATTACCGCCATCTACCAGCGAGACCATAGTATTACTCGCGACGTGCTGAACGCACTTTTAAGTTCCATCTACCGAAGAGATCCCACAAAAAGAAAAGGAAGCCATCTTGTATGAGTTCAGAACCCACTCCCAAATCAAATTCCATCATGTCCCCAAACAGATCGATTTCCAGATTGCTCGCATTCCATTAAGTATATTGGAAGGGTGCCTCCCTTCGCAAAAAAATAAACCAGACACACACTTGCTGGAGTCATGCCCGGTTCACACTAAAAATCCTGGTTAGTCTGTTTACGCTATGCAAACACGAAATTATATTTGTATAAATGACGTAGAGAATGTCAGAACAATAAAATGATGACAGGTAGTCATTAGGCAGCAAGGCGGTTGTAATAGTCGATGCGGCCGATTTAATTGTTTCCACTTGCTAATCCCGTCTGGCATGTCATTCTCAACGTACCGTGTAAATTCGATAGTGCCAGATCCAAGACACCTGAGAAAAAAGTGTAATCCTAAAATTTCGGCAGGCCGAGTACTTAATTATCTAAGGAAGAAGCGTAATCCAAAGTGTGTGACATAAATCTTTCACCATAAAGAAGAGTAAACTGTACCCATTTTCATTTTCCTCGAAGGAGTTTCATTCACCCCAACCTACGAATGATAGATGACAGTAATGGTGGTAGCGCAAGAAATTGAAAAATTTCATGAGCGTGAATGTCATAAAAAAATGGCGTTTCGAAATCCGTGCTTGACACATGTCAATAACAAACGGAGCAATGGACTTGTCTCACATTGTTATCCAAGTAACAATCTTCCTAAGATGTAGTTAATGACAGTCTTAGTGACTGTACCATATTTCTGAGCCTTTCTTTTTTATGTTAATATTCTGACAGATAAGTCTTCGACATAAATAATTCTGACATATATGACGATCCAGATCCTTCAGCCACATAATCAGTGCGACGACTAACATTGCCACCCAGTGCAGTCTGACCCTTACCCCCGTCAGTTTCATCCAAGCTATTCGAACTGTCATACTCCTGTGGTCAATTCACTACCCGTAGTTGAAAAAGTGCTCAGTGAGCATTAACCCTTAAGGTTTATTTTGACACGCCATCTGTCGTGCCAACTAGCAACTAGTTCAATCACTGGAATGCTACCATGAGACTGAAAGTTAAGGCGTTGGCTGATTGGAAGTAGAAAAATATGATCTAGAAAAATCAAAGGTAGAAGTCATTTTGAAGACACACTCAGTACAACGAACAACTCGCTCGCAGAACAATTTTTCTACAATTATCTCAATCACTGCCATTTTTACATTTCTCGGATGAGAAATTGGCTTTATCAACAGGAAAATAGGTAATACTACCTATTTCGGTATTTGAATCAACAGAAGAGGTAAGAACATTATAATTTAAAATGCATTTGGGATAAGAAATATATTTTCATACGCCAAATGTGAAAATGTAGATTCTTTTTTTTTGGCACGAGACACGAGGTGTGCTAAAATTCTTTCTGGTCCCCCATAGGTCCACCAATCCTAAGGAGGTAATTAAACGAAGCATTATCTGAAACCTAAAGAAGAGAAGCATCAACATCGTAATCGAAATCCTGAGGTCGAAGCCCAAGGAGTTTTCACTCCGTAGGAGATTCTACGACGTGCATCCGCCCCCATACACGTGGGCATGATTTATATATATACATATCTGAAGGCGAGATTAAATACTATTAGGCGCATGCCGCATCCTAGCGCACTTTTCATGCTTTTTTTTGGTGACCTCTCAATTTTTTTTTTCTTCGACGGAATAATCCTCATCGACGTCGTGCGTACACCGACACGCACCACCGACTTCCTGGTCACACACGCGTGACGCCTAGGAGCACCTCTAGAGGGCCTCCTTTGTATAAATTGAGGCAAGGCAAAACGCGTGAATGCCGTCTGGCGTTGATTTATTTGGCTCGCCGACGGCCACGCCCATTTGAATTATTACTTATACACGAGGATACACCGCCTATAACTAGGCACAACAGCAGCAGTCATTCATGCTGCATCTGATTTCTGATTCCGTGGAATACATCAACATAGCGGCAGGAATCCACTTCAAGATAGCAACTGGACGTCTGGCTTGCATCATATGCCGATGCCGGTCCATCAACAGTACAGTGTTCATGGTGCAAAATAAGCCACGAGGGAATCCCATACTCATCTGTAAATCATCTATAAACGAAGCAGCAGATCCAGCAGTGAATATTGTTTGTGTTTATAAGTGGAATAAGAAATAAGATCTTACGTAAAAAATTATCAGGTAACAATTTGTTTGTTAAATTTACTGTGTTTTAAGAATTTGGCGAAAAGCTGAGAAGCCCCCTCGCTACTCTCCGTCTGTATGGTGGAGTAAAAGAGGCCAATTACCGTCTCCACGATAAGCGTTCAACGCTGGCGACCTCGTTGTCGACCACGGACGGTGGTGCCAACGCAGTTTAACAAAAGATTTATAGATAGTGGGTTATACACCCCCACATCCATTTGCTTACCTGTATCTTATCACCTATACCTTTTATCTTAGGTATTTATATCTAAATTCATATAGTGCTGTGTTAACCTTAGTGATAATTATCCTCGATTATTCAGTTTTTCTTGATGTTTATCTAAAATTCACTTACTTTCCTTTCTACGCCGGGATCTTTTTAATTAATGTCGGGTTGAAATCAATCCGCGGAAAAAGAACTTCATTCCTTTGCGTTTGCATATTCGGTTATATACAATCGGTAATCCGGAATTATACATAAAGCCTCAAGTGAGCAACTTCGAGATCTTTGGGTTCGGCTACATTCGTTTACGATATATCTAATATTATTCGGTTATAATCCTTTTTTTTTGAGAAATATATCTCACGCTTCACTACAGTCTTAATTCGGAACAAAATCTAGTGCCACAATACTGTGTCTACTTACCAAATCGTCATACTCTTCGCGCCTAAGGAGGGAGAATCCTCATCAGTGTCGTTTCATAACCGGTCCATAAGTGTATTTTCACTATTCGATTTCGAAAGACAGATTTCTTTGGTAGAGTCATTTCTACCTCTTCTATTACCTTCTTTTACTACTTCACGTGAATATTTTATTTTGGTTTTTCACTTGTCCTTAGAGACACCTACTCTCGCGTCGGTAGCGACCTTCATGAACTCGCGTTCAACGCATCGTTCAAATCCATATCTGTTTTCCCTTTGAAATCGTGAATTCAATACTTACGTTTAAATAATACGATTAAATCCTTACTACGTCTTCAATAACTTAATGTGTCTTCGTCTATTAAAGTGTGAATCCATCAACATACGTGCGATCAGTAGGCGTTAAATACATAAATGCGCTTATCTTACGCCTCGCACTACTGAATACATTCATCACACTCGTGTCCATACGGTCTTAAAAGATAGATTCGACGACTTGGATAAGAGCTTACTCTTATTAACTGCCACTTTTGGTCGTCTTTCATAAGTAAAGTATAGCACAGATTGGTATACAAATAGCGCTGATCAATATCTATAATACATACCTTTAACTTAATAACCTTTCTTTCAGGGGAATCCAGGAGTGCACTTCCGTATTTCCATGAAAGAAGTTACTGAGTATTAACAGCTCCTCAGTACTAAATATCTTTCATACATATTAATATATTTACTTTGAATACTTTTAATATATTTAAACTTTTATATATATATTGCATGTTTACAATCGAGTATATGGTTGTACACGAATTGTGTATGAATATATATGGTATACATATTTGAATATATTTTTGAATCATATTGACTACCTTTTTGCTGCTTCGGGTGGAAACACCTTGAGCAAATCCCTGATGCCTGTTACTGTCGATCCTATTTTGAATCTCTATTGACAATTAGTTAGGTCGTATTACTGTTTTGTGTGTTAGGTTTAACATTAACTTTTCTTTTTATAATAAGACTCGGTGATTTCGAATAGACTTTTCCATAGCATTCGACTACTTTAGAATTCGAAATTTGACATCGTTAATGATAGTCACGACAAGCTATCACCGCCGCGACAACGCGTTTAATAAATTAACTTTACACATTGAATATATGAATGCTAACGTCGGTCCGCGATTTTTCCTTTCTCTTCCTTCTATAATCATAATTACAATTAGATTATATTTTTAACTTTTATTTTTGTTAACACTTATTCTTCTTATCAATGATTAACGATCTTAAATATAATTTGAAGATACATTACCTCAATTAATCATTACGGAAGGACAATGTTCCTGGTCCTATTGTTATTGTAATTGAATAAAGATACTTTAACGTTACTTTCTATCAAAGTTATAGAATAAAATTCTCTTTCTTGGAATACATATTGTTACATAATTAAATATGGGTATAGTATTAACGTTCTCTTAACTGCCTGAGTCTTTAAGTCTCACCCACTAAGTATAAAGGTCACCATTTAACAACACTTCTTATGTTATGCACCACATACTTTAAGAGTGCATTAGAATAAGAATTTATGTACACTTCTCTTTCCAACATCGTCCTCTTAAGAAGATAATGCTGGAGAGATAAATAAATTGTAATATCGTAAGTAATTATTTTTTGAGCGTAATCATTTTTGTAAGTCAGGCTTTATTTTTTTTGTCTATTAAGTTAGTCGACTCTTATTCGTCTTTTTGTGAACTCGTTCATTTTATTGTTCAACGTAATAAAGTTTTTTCTTCTTTTTTTCAAACAAAAGTAAAGGTGATTTTTTTATTTAAACATTAAATAACTATTTAACTACTATCACCTAACTATATACATGTATTTGATATACATGTAATTATATAAGTAACTTTCCTTTTTTTGAATTTGAGAAGTCTTAACAATACTGTAAATTCACTTTTTGGAATAAGATTATAGTTAGTATATAATTAAATACACTCTTGTTAGCTTTTAAGAATTATTATCAATAAAGTAATCCGTAATTTTATAACGTATTAACGAAATTTTTGCAGTTCAGTTTATTTCTTTCGGACATTTAGATTTCTTAATGAGTTTACAGAATTTTAATATGGAAGCGTAAGATATTTATAGGGAGGGTGGTGACCCTGAAAATTCCTTCGGCAAGGACAAGGTGGTGTGGAAGAATAGAATACTATTGAAGTATTCACAATGCAACGATATAGGTTCCTTGCGGTGTAGTAGTGTCTTTGAGAGATGCAGTATTTTTAGATAGAGAGTTATAG
This sequence comes from Platycheirus albimanus, assembly GCA_916050605.2. Classification (NCBI taxonomy): domain Eukaryota; kingdom Metazoa; phylum Arthropoda; class Insecta; order Diptera; family Syrphidae; genus Platycheirus; species Platycheirus albimanus. The sequence goes on along the minus strand of OU696696.1, from coordinate 135,431,752 downwards.
TAAGCGAGCATAATATTTGCTTGCTTTTTCCTTTAAGGGGCTACCTTAAATTTTAATGAGTCGTGGGGACTCAAAGGTCCGCAGTAGCCAAGGTCGTAGAGTAGGAGAGTTGATTTCTACTTACGAATTGGGTGGGTTGAGAGACCAGGGGGATTACTGAACACCTTTAATCCTCCCTCCCCTCACGGTTAGACACCTCATCCTCCATTATCTGCACAGCATCGTGGTAGCAGAGTGGAAGGAAGGTAGCAGTAGCCATCGCAGCCACGACCACCTATGGTTTGCTAGCTATCAGTATACATACGTGTCACGTTTGTCAGGTTGATGATTCAATTCAAACACGATTTCTTTCTTCCGACCAACGTTTACTCTCAACAAATCATAAGAGGTGCAATCAGGTATTAATCTTTCTTTCCGTCCTTCCTTATCAGTCTTATCTTTGGAGGTTATGAGGGCCCTTAAGCATTTCAACATACTTATTCGAGCTCACCCATCTCGAGCTCAACGGTCGGCAGTGAAAAATAGAGGTAACACCGGTCAAGTAGATCCCGGAGCAAGTGCCCACGGCCTGGCTGAGCTGGTCATGGCTATGGTACTGCCGGCCACCGCGACGGTCGATCTCGACCACGGTTCTACGTTGTCGCATGCCGTTCTTACCGACTGTTCTCTACGAACGGTTGGTGAGAAAGGGGGCGTTGCCGGCATAGGATCGCTTCCATCCCTTCAACAATAAGTATAGGTAGCCACAGTTAGATAAGTGAATGCGATCTGGAGCAAAGTCTCTGGAGAAGGGTATCGTTTCTAATTACAGCATTTCAGATCTAGTTGTGAGCCTGGGGATTTGAGTAGAGTCCATTTACCTATTACCTTCTTTTACTACTTCACGTGAAAATTTTGTTTTGATTTTTCACTTGTCCTTAGAGACACCTACTCTCGCGTCGGTTGCGACCTTCATGAACTCGCGTTCAACGCATCGTTCAAATCCATATCTGTTTTCCCTTTGAAATCGTGAATTCAATACTTACGTTTAAATAATACGATTAAATCCTTACTACGTCTTCAATAACTTAATGTGTCTTCGTCTATTAAAGTGTGAATCCATCAACATACGTGCGATCAGTAGGCGTTAAATACATAAATGCGCTTATCTTACGCTGCGCACTACTGAATACATTCATCACACTCGTGTCCATACGGTCTTAAAAGATAGATTCGACGACTTGGATAAGAGCTTACTCTTATTAACTGCCACTTTTGGTCGTCTTTCATAAGTAAAGTACAGCACAGATTGGTATACAAATAGCGCTGGTCAATATCTATAATACATACCTTTAACTTAATAACCTTTGTTTCAGGGGAATCCAGGAGTGCACTTCCGTATTTCCATGAAAGAAGTTACTGAGTATTAACAGCTCCTCAGTACTAAATATCTTTCATACATATTAATATATTTACTTTGAATACTTTTAATATATTTAAACTTTTATATATATATTGCATGTTTACAATCGAGTATATGGTTGTACACGAATTGTGTATGAATATATATGGTATACATATTTGAATATATTTTTGAATCATATTGACTACCTTTTTGCTGCTTCGGGTGGAAACACCTTGAGCAAATCCCTGATGCCTGTTACTGTCGATCCTATTTTGAATCTCTATTGACAATTAGTTAGGTCGTATTACTGTTTTGTGTGTTAGGTTTAACATTAACTTTTCTTTTTATAATAAGACTCGGTGATTTCGAATAGACTTTTCCATAGCATTCGACTACTTTAGAATTCGAAATTTGACATCGTTAATGATAGTCACGACAAGCTATCACCGCCGCGACAACGCGTTTAAAAAATTAACTTAAGACATTGAATATATAAATGCTAACGTCGGTCCGCGATATTTCCTTTCTCTTCCTTCTATAATCATAATTACAGTTAGATTATATTTTTAACTTTTATTTTTTTAACACTTTCTTCTTATCAATGATTAACGATCTTAAATATAATTTGAAGATACATTACCTACCTCAATTAATCATTACGGAAGGACAATGTTCCTGGTCCTATTTTTATTGTAATTGAATAAAGATAATTTAACTTTACTTTCTATCAAAGTTATAGAATAAAATTCTCTTTCTTGGAATACATATACATGTATTTGATATACATGTAATTACATAAGTAACTTCCCTTTTTTTTAATTTGAGAAGTTTTAACAATACTGTAAATTCACTTTTTAGAATAAGATTATAGTAAGTATATAATTAAATACACTCTTGTTAGCTTTTAAGAATTATTATCAATAAAGTAATCCGTAATTTTATAACGTATTAACGAAATGTTTGCAGTTCAGTTTATTTCTTTCGGACATTTAGATTTCTTAATGAGTTTACAGAATTTTAATATGGAAGCGTAAGATATTTATAGGGAGGCTGGTGACCCTCAAAATTTCTTCGGCAAGGACAAGGTGGTGTGGAAGAATAGAATACTATTGAAGTATTCACAATGCAACGATATAGGTTCTTTGCGGTGTAGTAGTGTCTTTGAGAGATGCAGTATTTTTAGATAGAGAGTTATAGTAAGCGAGCATAATATTTGCTTGCTTTTTCCTTTAAGGGGCTACCTAAAATTTTAATGAGTCGTGGGGACTCATAGGTCCGCAGTAGCCAAGGTCGTAGAGTAGGAGAGTTGATTTCTACTTACGAATTGGGTGGGTTGAGAGACCAGGGGGATTACTTAACACCTTTAATCCTCCCTTCCCTCACGGTAAGACACCTCATCCTCCACTATCTGCACAGCATCGTGGTAGCAGAGTGGAAGGAAGGTAGCAGTAGCCATCGCAGCCACGACCACCTATGGTTTGCTAGCTATCAGTATACATACGTGTCACGTTTGTCAGGTTGATGATTCAATTCAAACACGATTTCTTTCTTCCGACCAACGTTTACTCTCAACAAATCATAAGAGGTGCAATCAGGAATTAATCTTTCTTTCCGTCCTTCCTTATCAGTCTTATCTTTGGAGGTTATGAGGGCCCTTAAGCATTTCAACATACTTATTCGAGCTCACCCATCTCGAGCTCAACGGTCGGCAGTGAAAAATAAAGGTAGCACCGGTCAAGTAGATCCCGGAGCAAGTGCCCACGGCCTGGCTGAGCTGGTCATGGCTATGGTACTGCCGGCCACCGCGACGGTCGATCTCGACCACGGTTCTACGTTGTCGCATGCCGTTCTTACCGACTGTTCTCTACGAACGGTTGGTGAGAAAGGGGGCGTTGCCGGCATAGGATGGCTTCCATCCCTTCAACAATAAGAATAGGTAGCCACAGTTAGATAAGTGAATGCGATCTGGAGAAAAGTCTCTGGAGAAGGGTATCGTTTCTAATTACAGCATTTCGGATCTAGTTGTGAGCCTGGGGATTTGAGTAGTGTCCATGGTTTTAGGTGTAAGCCACGACACTATACAGCTGCAAGTAGGACATCTATAGCTTGTAGTGGATAGGCACGGGCATGCTGGTAGGCACCCTCTAGGCTGTTCTACGGTGTTTTGTAGTCAGGACCTATGGTGTGCTACTGGATGGCTCGTGCTTCTGTGATGGGGATGGAGATGAAATTGGAAGAATGCGGAGAGGAGTAGGGAGATCAAGTAGCCGTGTTAGCGAAATGTAAGTATGTCTCTTATAAGGGTGCTAGATACACCGATACACGGGCGAAGGTCGATGGAGTTGCTGTTCTTTGGTATAGGGATCAAGGATGTTTGGGGTGCTTGTTTCTTCCTGCTTCCTCTCTGGTTTGTGTTTATGATGGGCATTGGGGTTGAGTCTTGGGTATCCATAGGGTGTTCGGGATAAATTCGGATGTCTGTTGGCGGTGCAGAAGGATTCTTTTAAATTTTCATTAATTTTTACGTTACAGATGGCGCCCAACGGGGGGCCCGAATTAGTTGACGAAGATAAGATTAGGATTGACGAAAGTTAGGTCAATCCAGAGTAACGTGGAAAGAGGTAGGAATTTTTGAGAGTTTTTGAAATTTTTCAGTTTTTTTGTGAAAGTGAAGCCGTTGTTTTACTTGTTGACTAGGTCTTTTAGATGGAGGAACACTATCGAGATTAGTGGTGTAGGCACTATTTTGTCCAGTGGTTTGGTAAATTCTTCCCGAGTCAGTCTGTTGCATTAGGTCTACCCATTCTTTTCTCTACCTCTTGCCACTTCGGTTTATCTTCGATCTCTGTCCAGATTGAGCAGTTTTCCTTGCTTGATCGTCAGTAGCTGAGGTGTTGATATATCCAAAAGGTGATGTCTGAGATCCTGGCCTTATGAGAGTAGAATGAGCAGGTCTTTTGACCGGTGGTTGGTGCTTTTCGCCCGACGCACGTCAGCTGCAGAAGCTGGTCACTCGCTCGATTACGACCCAATTCGTTTCAACCGCAACGCAGCTTGTTTCTTTTCATTGTTTTGTTAACCAATTTGTATTTGAAGGTTATAGTCAGTTTTGATGGATGTTAGGAAGTGATGGTATGTGAAGAGACATGAAGCGCTAACCGGTAGTTGGAGTTTTATACCCGATGTACGTCAGCAGTAGCGTAATGTCGCCTTTACATACCTGAACAACTTTTCGTTTAGAAGAAACTGTCTTTTTCTCATACAACAGAACGCCGTAATGTACCAAGTCTACACACACTAGTTTTTTTTATATTTTGACAAAGTTTTTTTTTAGTCGGTTATATTGCAGAACCGATCGTACACACCTTGTTCCGAAGAAGGGAGGGTGGGGGTTACCATCTCCTCAATCTTTTATGACAAATTTATTCAAGTATTTAGTTTTTTTTGAGACTTATTTCATTTCAGGTATCTAGTTTTTTTTTTAGTTTCCGTCAATCAAGTCGAGACGTAACTTCTTGGCTGATGTGTAAGTTTGGGATAGTGCCCGCCTTTAGTTATATTTTTTTTGGATAGTGCCCGTTTTTGAGTCATTTGGGATAGAGCCCGCATACAGTATACAAATTATAGTTTTGGGATAGTGCCCGCCTTTAATTATATTTCTTTTGGGATAGAGCCCACCTTTTTATTAAATACATCTACTTTATGAAGATTAAGTTATAAGTAGCAGTTAAGTTTTTGAGCACTACTTAACTATCAAAATACATTATTATTTTTATTATCTTTTTTTTGAATTCTTCTTCCGTAATTTTTAGAACTTATTTAGCAAGAATACAATTAGGTATTCATTTGAACTTTTCGTGAGAAACTGATAGAGTTTTGGAGTATTGCTTTCAGTTGACGAAAATTATTTAAACAAATACTTACCCTTAATATTAACCACTTTAAGATTTCAGTTCCTTTTTGATAACGTTCTTTATTTGAATTAATTGATCGACAAATATCCGTTAGAGGGTTCTTGCTCACGGAGTATTTGAAAGTTTTTTTTTACTACCAATTTTTGACATGCATTATTTATTGTTGCTTTTCCCAAGCAGCATCCGTCCGAGAATTTCTCACGGACTACTTGATTTTTCTTATCCACCGGATTTACAATTTACATTGACTCATATCAACGATTACCCGTTGGAGGAATTACTCACGGGATATTTGAATTTTTCAATACCTTGACTTACCTTTTTTTTTCCTTCTTTTATTGTTATATTACTTGAGTAGGATCCGTTTGAGGAATTTCTCACGGCCTACAAAACCATTTTTCTGATTAACATACCGGACTTTATCCATCCGTTTACTTCCACGGTTGAATGACCGACAGAAGTCTTAGAAGAGCTATCAGAAGTACGTAACTTACTAAGTATAAAGACTTCGTAGGCATGGCTCCTACAGCTCCAAAATCTAAACCTGGTCGTAGCCAAGACGATAACGTGGAGAATCTCACTGCAGACGAAGGCAGTTTAGCCGAGAGTTTACCTAGAGATAATGTCGGTAACAGAAGTGTTATAGTAGATGACGACGAAGTAGCGAGAGCCGAAGAACAACTTCGAAAAGACGCAGCTGATCATTCACCTTACATACAGCAAGTAGTTTCTGCTACCCTTGATCTGCACAGAGTCAATGACCGACAATTTATGGCAGAAGAGCTGGAAAAAAGTCATGCTCGTCTACTTGAACAAGTTGCGCAATTACTTCAAAAACGCACCGTCAAAACTACTCACGTTTCTGCCCCTGCAAGACCACTTGTCCCTGATGCTACTTCAACGCAGAAAGCCCCGCGGCAAGTCAATTAAGTTGACCAAGACACTACGTGTCATAAATCACGATCTCCCTGCTGGTCCAGCTATGTCCAGAAATGTCCAGTCCGCGTATAGACCAAACGATGAAATTGATTTGGTAGACCGATACACGCCGCATTATGAGCCAACTAGAGTACCACCTTTGCCGGATGTCAATCCAGCCCAAATGCCTCTAGGCTCCAATTTGGACGAGTTTATGACTCGTTTAAATGCTTTTAATTTCGACGACGAGTCCGCTGCGTCGCCGCCTAGGCCACCACCATCGAATGTCACATCTGTGAACCGCAATCATCAATTCCATAAGTGGGGATTGAAATTCGATGGGAGGAATATGTCAGTTGACGAGACCAACCGTCCGAATTTCGTGCCCAGTGCACAACGTCCACCTGCAAGGCGTCTCGTGAACGAAATCGCAGAAGAACCTTGTCAGGATCTAGTAGTAGCGTTGCCTAATAGCAACATTGAAGCGATCCAGAGGGATCGCATGCTACAGAAGGGTTAGAATTGCCAAGTTCTTGGCCATAGTTTCCGCGATTGTGCAAAACCAATCGATAAAGTATTTAGTTTCCGCTGCGGCTTAGCAGACGCGTATAGTCCGTCCTGTCTGAAATGTCTAGCGGGAAACGGGAGGAGGAACAACCCAATAACCGGGGGAGTTCGCTCCGATTAGATTTACCCGGAGTTGAAGTGTCCAAACCGACAAAGCCCCTTGAACTTCCCAAGATTACTATTCTGAAACCAGATAAGAAAAATGAATTACCGAACAATGATAAAGATGATTGTAGAACAATCCCTATTTTGAATATCGAACCCGAACCTAATATAAATTTGAATTTTAGTAATAATGAAACAGAACCATTATATCGTAAGTCTTTTCATGAAAGATTACACAATTACAATGAAGTGCGTAGAAGAATTGTCACTTTTCCAGAATTATCCAAACGAATACGACGGATAAGGGAACGCTTCCATCGGAAGCGGACTACTTACCGTAACATCGCGTCAGCAACGGTAGGCCGAGAATCGAACGACCCACGTCCCTATGTGACGGTCGGTTTATTCGGCGATAGCTTCTTAGGTCTTCTCGATTCAGGGGCAAGTATTAGTTGCTTAGGTTCTTACATACTTAACTTTTTAAAGAGCAAAAATGTTACGGTAAGGAAGGTAGAGACTACCGTGTCTACGGCCGATGGACACAAGCAATCCATAGTAGGAGTAATCTCTACGCCGATCCAATATAAAAGTGTGACAAAGGATACAGATCTGAACATTGTGCCTTCGTTAAGCCAACGTCTATATTTAGGCATCGACTTTTGGCAAAAATTCCAGATCGCACCTCATGTAATTGCGGGTCTTTCAGGAATTACGACCGGTGGGCCAGATGAGAGACCCGCAAATCAGATTAAATTGAATGATGAAGAGTCTAAACGGCTTGAAGCTGTTGTTCATAGATTTCCTTCTTTCACAATCCATGGACTCGGGAAAACGAGTCTAGTGCAGCATTATATAGACACGGGTGATGCCGTACCTATAAAGCAAAGGTACTATCCCGTATCTCCGGCGATACAAACCCTTATGTACGCGGAGTTAGACCATATGCTTTCGTTGGGAGTCATCGAGGAAAGTTCCAGCGCATGGAGTTCCCCAGTTGTGCTTGTTTGCAAGCCTGGTAAGAACCGATTGTGTCTGGACTTTCGGAAGGTGAACTCCGTAACACAGAAAGATGCTCGTCCGATTGCGCATATAGAGGGGCTGCTGGCACGTCTGACAGAGACACGTTATATTTCTAGCGTGTACCTGAAGGATGCGTTTTGGCAGATACCGCTGGAGCAAAGTTCGAGGGAAAAGACCGCTTTTACGGTACCTGGCCGACCACTGTACCAATTTAAGGTCATGCCCTTCGGTCTATGTAATGTGGCACAAAGTTTGAGTTACCTGATGAGTCGCGTAATCCCATCGTGACGATCTGTTGGTTGTGTCGAAGGATTTCGACGAACACATAGAGACTCTGGAGATAGTCGGAAAGTGCTTGACGAACTCAGGACTGACGATTAACGTCGAGAAGTCGAAGTTTTGTTTTGATGAGCTTCACTATCTCGGTTATAAGGTCGGTCAGGGTTGCTTGAAAGCAGATCCAGATAAAATTGCAGCTATCACTTTCTTTCCTTTGCCAACCACAACTCGCAAAGTTCGCCGACTTCTCGGTATGGCAGGTTGGTATCGACGATTTGTTAAGGATTTCAGCACCCTTGCCGCACCCTTGACCGAGACCTTGAAAAAGGGAAAAGCCTTCAAACTCAGTCCAGAAGCTATTGAAGCTTTCCTGCAAATCAAACAAGCTTTGACTTCAGCGCCTGTACTAGTCAATCCAGACTTCTCCAAATAATTCATCATTCTGTGCGACTCATCCGCGACTGGCATCGGATGTGTACTCTGTCAGAGGGACGAATCCGGGGCGGAGCAGCCTATATACTACTTCTCTCGGAAACTGAACGTTGCACAGAGAAACTATTCGGTGACAGAGCGCGAGTGCTTAGCAGCTTTTGAAGGTATCCAGAAGTTTAGATCTCTCGTTGAGGGATACCATTTTCGTGTTATTACAGACCATTCCAGCCTGAAATGGCTGATGACTATGAAGGATCCAACCGGAAGATTAGCGAGGTGGAGTATGCGCCTCCAAGGTTTCGATTTTGTGGTGGAGCATAGGAAAGGTACTTTGAATGTTGTACCAGATGCTTTATCAAGAGCGTATGAAGATGATGAGTTGACAGTGTCAGCTTTCCTTTCATGGTACCACAGGTCGATGCCTCGGAGGTACTCCACATCGATCTTGAGGATCCGTCCTTTAAGTCTGAAGGTTATCTTGATATCATCAGTCATATCAGGAAGGAACAAGAACGGTTACCTGACCTCAAAGTGTCGGAAATATACATTTACAAGCGCACTAAACATGCGGTTGGAAATCCCTTGGCCGACGATCTAACTTGGAAGTTGTGGGTCCCCTCAGAGATGACGGAGTCGTTGATCTCGTTGGCTCACAATCCGCCGCGTGCTTCGCATGGTGGTGTGGTGAGGACGGTTTACAGATTGAAAGACAGATTCTACTGGCCCGGTATGTACACTCAGGTCAAACTGAACGTAGACCGGTGTGAAACGTGGAAGACCAGTAAGGCAGCTAACATGACATTGAGAACAGAGATGGGAAACAGTTTCGAGGTGGACAGGCCGTTCCAACATTTATATGTTGACTTTCTCGGGCCGTATCCCAGGTCAAGATCCGGAAATGTTTACATCGTCATCGTGTTAGATCAACTGACGAAATTTGTCTTCATCAAACCATTGCGCAAGGCAACAGCCGCGAGCGTGGTAAAGTTCCTGAAGAACGAAGTTTTATCTGATTTACGGAGTGCCGGAGAGTATTCTCTTTGATAATGGTACACAATTTGTTGGGAAGGAGTTCCAAAAACTCATGGATGTTTTCGGGGTCAAACACTACCGAACGGCAGTGTATGCTCCCCAGTCTAACGCTAGTGAGCGGGTGAACCGTTCAATCTTGGCGGCCATTAGGGCATATGTCAATCCTCGACAGACGGATTGGGATGCCCACCTGTCTTCGATCAGTAGTGCAATACGCACGACAGTGCATTCACCACTCTCAATGTCCCCATACGAAGCCTTATTCGGCCAACGAATGATAGAGCACGGGGCAGATTATCGTTTGTTGAGAGAGTTGGGTGGACTGAACTGTTCGGAGATAGATTGGCTTCCTAAAGTGGCCAAGATGAGCATCGTTCACTCGTAGCTGAAGCAAGCTTTGATCCGAACCCATGAAGCCTATGAGAAGAATTATAATCTTCGGAGTAGGAAAGTGATGTACAAAGTAGGCGTTGAGATTTATAAAAGAAACCAAGTTCAAAGCGATGCAACGAAACACCTAAGCGCAAAACTATGTCCTAAATTTATCAAAGTTCGTGTAACTCAAGTAATTGGAAACAATCTTTATGAAGTTGAAGACCGGCGAGGTCACAAGTCGACATGCCATACGAAAGACTTAAAAAGGTAGTACATTTGAAGTACAATCACATCCCAGACTTAAACAATTATTTCAGTATTTCGATCTTTTGAAATATTAAAAAAATTTTTTTTATTAGACTTTACATGCAAGTACTGACAGTACTTATTACCCTGCTAGTAACCAAAACATATGCCCGACTCTTAGCTGTGCATGAGACTCTTGGGTCAATTTTTTTTCCGTATTTTCAGATACCCAATTAGAGAATTCATACGTCATCAGGCAGTATGCCTCATTTTTTTTTGTCTTCGACCGACTAGACGTAAAAGAGTCGCAGTGTCCTTACGATACGACAAATGGGAGATCCCCATACACAATTTTTATTTTTGCGAGAAGTTATCCTTTTTCTTGGAAATTAGACTAAGTGGACTTAGTCAAAATTCCAAGCTTTGTAGGGAAAACTTTTTCGCCAGTCACTGGCAAAGAATAAATGTTATTACCGCCATCTACCAGCGAGACCATAGTATTACTCGCGACGTGCTGAACGCACTTTTAAGTTCCATCTACCGAAGAGATCCCACAAAAAGAAAAGGAAGCCATCTTGTATGAGTTCAGAACCCACTCCCAAATCAAATTCCATCATGTCCCCAAACAGATCGATTTCCAGATTGCTCGCATTCCATTAAGTATATTGGAAGGGTGCCTCCCTTCGCAAAAAAATAAACCAGACACACACTTGCTGGAGTCATGCCCGGTTCACACTAAAAATCCTGGTTAGTCTGTTTACGCTATGCAAACACGAAATTATATTTGTATAAATGACGTAGAGAATGTCAGAACAATAAAATGATGACAGGTAGTCATTAGGCAGCAAGGCGGTTGTAATAGTCGATGCGGCCGATTTAATTGTTTCCACTTGCTAATCCCGTCTGGCATGTCATTCTCAACGTACCGTGTAAATTCGATAGTGCCAGATCCAAGACACCTGAGAAAAAAGTGTAATCCTAAAATTTCGGCAGGCCGAGTACTTAATTATCTAAGGAAGAAGCGTAATCCAAAGTGTGTGACATAAATCTTTCACCATAAAGAAGAGTAAACTGTACCCATTTTCATTTTCCTCGAAGGAGTTTCATTCACCCCAACCTACGAATGATAGATGACAGTAATGGTGGTAGCGCAAGAAATTGAAAAATTTCATGAGCGTGAATGTCATAAAAAAATGGCGTTTCGAAATCCGTGCTTGACACATGTCAATAACAAACGGAGCAATGGACTTGTCTCACATTGTTATCCAAGTAACAATCTTCCTAAGATGTAGTTAATGACAGTCTTAGTGACTGTACCATATTTCTGAGCCTTTCTTTTTTATGTTAATATTCTGACAGATAAGTCTTCGACATAAATAATTCTGACATATATGACGATCCAGATCCTTCAGCCACATAATCAGTGCGACGACTAACATTGCCACCCAGTGCAGTCTGACCCTTACCCCCGTCAGTTTCATCCAAGCTATTCGAACTGTCATACTCCTGTGGTCAATTCACTACCCGTAGTTGAAAAAGTGCTCAGTGAGCATTAACCCTTAAGGTTTATTTTGACACGCCATCTGTCGTGCCAACTAGCAACTAGTTCAATCACTGGAATGCTACCATGAGACTGAAAGTTAAGGCGTTGGCTGATTGGAAGTAGAAAAATATGATCTAGAAAAATCAAAGGTAGAAGTCATTTTGAAGACACACTCAGTACAACGAACAACTCGCTCGCAGAACAATTTTTCTACAATTATCTCAATCACTGCCATTTTTACATTTCTCGGATGAGAAATTGGCTTTATCAACAGGAAAATAGGTAATACTACCTATTTCGGTATTTGAATCAACAGAAGAGGTAAGAACATTATAATTTAAAATGCATTTGGGATAAGAAATATATTTTCATACGCCAAATGTGAAAATGTAGATTCTTTTTTTTTGGCACGAGACACGAGGTGTGCTAAAATTCTTTCTGGTCCCCCATAGGTCCACCAATCCTAAGGAGGTAATTAAACGAAGCATTATCTGAAACCTAAAGAAGAGAAGCATCAACATCGTAATCGAAATCCTGAGGTCGAAGCCCAAGGAGTTTTCACTCCGTAGGAGATTCTACGACGTGCATCCGCCCCCATACACGTGGGCATGATTTATATATATACATATCTGAAGGCGAGATTAAATACTATTAGGCGCATGCCGCATCCTAGCGCACTTTTCATGCTTTTTTTTGGTGACCTCTCAATTTTTTTTTCTTCGACGGAATAATCCTCATCGACGTCGTGCGTACACCGACACGCACCACCGACTTCCTGGTCACACGCGCGTGACGCCTAGGAGCACCTCTAGAGGGCCTCCTTTGTATAAATTGAGGCAAGGCAAAACGCGTGAATGCCGTCTGGCGTTGATTTATTTGGCTCGCCGACGGCCACGCCCATTTGAATTATTACTTATACACGAGGATACACCGCCTATAACTAGGCACAACAGCAGCAGTCATTCATGCTGCATCTGATTTCTGATTCCGTGGAATACATCAACATAGCGGCAGGAATCCACTTCAAGATAGCAACTGGACGTCTGGCTTGCATCATATGCCGATGCCGGTCCATCAACAGTACAGTGTTCATGGTGCAAAATAAGCCACGAGGGAATCCCATACTCATCTGTAAATCATCTATAAACGAAGCAGAAGATCCAGCAGTGAATATTGTTTGTGTTTATAAGTGGAATAAGAAATAAGATCTTACGTAAAAAATTATCAGGTAACAATTTGTTTGTTAAATTTACTGTGTTTTAAGAATTTGGCGAAAAGCTGAGAAGCCCCCTCGCTACTCTCCGTCTGTATGGTGGAGTAGAAGAGGCCAATTACCGCCTCTACGATAAGCGTTCAACGCTGGCGACCTCGTTGTCGACCACGGACGGTGGTGCCAACGCAGTTTAACAAAAGATTTATAGATAGTGGGTTATACACCCCCACATCCATTTGCTTACCTGTATCTTATCACCTATATCTTTTATCTTAGGTATTTATATCTAAATTCATATAGTGCTGTGTTAACCTTAGTGATAATTATCCTCGATTATTCAGTTTTTCTTGATGTTTATCTAAAATTCACTTACTTTCCTTTCTACGTCGGGATCTTTTTAATTAATGTCGTGTTGAAATCAATCCGCGGAAAAACAACTTCATTCCTTTGCGTTTGCATATTCGGTTATATACAATCGGTAATCCGGAATTATACATAAGGCCTCAAGTGAGCAATTTCGAGTTCTTTGGGTTCGGTTACATTCGTTTACGATATATCTAATATTATTCGGTTATAATCCTTTTTTTTTTTTTGAGAAATATATCTCACGGTTCACTACAGTCTTAATTCGGAACCAAATCTAGTGGCACAATACTGTGTCTACTTACCAAATCGTCATACTCTTCGCGCCTAAGGAGGGAGAATCCTCATCAGTGTCGTTTCATAACCGGTCCATAAGTGTATTTTCACTATTCGATTTCGAAAGACAGATTTCTTTGGTAGAGTCATTTCTACCTCTTCTATTACCTTCTTTTACTACTTCACGTGAATATTTTATTTTGATTTTTCACTTGTCCTTAGAGACACCTACTCTCGCGTCGGTAGCGACCTTCATGAACTCGCGTTCAACGCATCGTTCAAATCCATATCTGTTTTCCCTTTGAAATCGTGAATTCAATACTTACGTTTAAATAATACGATTAAATCCTTACTACGTCTTCAATAACTTAATGTGTCTTCGTCTATTAAAGTGTGAATCCATCAACATACGTGCGATCAGTAGGCGTTAAATACATAAATGCGCTTATCTTACGCCTCGCACTACTGAATACATTCATCACACTCGTGTCCATACGGTCTTAAAAGATAGATTCGACGACTTGGATAAGAGCTTACTCTTATTAACTGCCACTTTTGGTCGTCTTTCATAAGTAAAGTGCAGCACAGATTGGTATACAAATAGCGCTGGTCAATATCTATAATACATACCTTTAACTTAATAACCTTTGTTTCAGGGGAATCCAGGAGTGCACTTCCGTATTTCCATGAAAGAAGTTACTGAGTATTAACAGCTCCTCAGTACTAAATATCTTTCATACATATTAATATATTTACTTTGAATACTTTTAATATATTTAAACTTTTATATATATATTGCATGTTTACAATCGAGTATATGGTTGTACACGAATTGTGTATGAATATATATGGTATACATATTTGAATATATTTTTGAATCATATTGACTACCTTTTTGCTGCTTCGGGTGGAAACACCTTGAGCAAATCCCTGATGCCTGTTACTGTCGATCCTATTTTGAATCTCTATTGACAATTAGTTAGGTCGTATTACTGTTTTGTGTGTTAGGTTTAACATTAACTTTTTTTTTTATAATAAGACTCGGTGATTTCGAATAGACTTTTCCATAGCATTCGACTACTTTAGAATTCGAAATTTGACATCGTTAATGATAGTCACGACAAGCTATCACCGCCGCGACAACGCGTTTAAAAAATTAACTTTAGACATTGAATATATAAATGCTAACGTCGGTCCGCGATATTTCCTTTCTCTTCCTTCTATAATCATAATTACAGTTAGATTATATTTTTAACTTATATTTTTGTTAACACTTTCTTCTTATCAATGATTAACGATCTTAAATATAATTTGAAGATACTTTACCTACCTCAATTAATCATTACGGAAGGACAATGTTCCTGGTCCTATTTTTATTGTAATTGAATAAAGATAATTTAACTTTACTTTCTATCAAAGTTATAGAATAAAATTCTCTTTCTTGGAATACATATACATGTATTTGATATACATGTAATTACATAAGTAACTTTCCTTTTTTTGAATTTGAGAAGTTTTAACAATACTGTAAATTCACTTTTTAGAATAAGATTATAGTAAGTATATAATTAAATACACTCTTGTTAGCTTTTAAGAATTATTATCAATAAAGTAATCCGTAATTTTAAAACGTATTAACGAAATTTTTGCAGTTCAGTTTATTTCTTTCGGACATTTAGATTTCTTAATGAGTTTACAGAATTTTAATATGGAAGCGTAAGATACTTATAGGGAGGCTGGTGACCCTCAAAATTCCTTC
The DNA here is from genome assembly GCA_916050605.2 of Platycheirus albimanus. NCBI lineage: Eukaryota > Metazoa > Arthropoda > Insecta > Diptera > Syrphidae > Platycheirus > Platycheirus albimanus. The sequence goes on along the minus strand of OU696696.1, from coordinate 135,416,326 downwards.
GGCAAGGACAAGGTGGTGTGGAAGAATAGAATACTATTGAAGTATTCACAATGCAACGATATAGGTTCTTTGCGGTGTAGTAGTGTCTTTGAGAGATGCATTATTTTTAGATAGAGAGTTATAGTAAGCGAGCATAATATTTGCTTGCTTTTTCCTTTAAGGGGCTACCTAAAATTTTAATGAGTCGTGGGGACTCATAGGTCCGCAGTAGCCAAGGTCGTAGAGTAGGAGAGTTGATTTCTACTTACGAATTGGGTGGGTTGAGAGACCAGGGGGATTACTTAACACCTTTAATCCTCCCTCCCCTCACGGTTAGACACCTCATCCTCCACTATCTGCACAGCATCGTGGAAGCAGAGTGGAAGGAAGGTAGCAGTAGCCATCGCAGCCACGACCACCTATGGTTTGCTAGCTATCAGTATACATACGTGTCACGTTTTTCAGGTTGATGATTCAATTCAAACACGATTTCTTTCTTCCGACCAACGTTTACTCTCAACAAATCATAAGAGGTGCAATCAGGAATTAATCTTTCTTTCCGTCCTTCCTTATCAGTCTTATCTTTGGAGATTATGAGGGCCCTTAAGCATTTCAACATACTTATTCGAGCTCACCCATCTCGAGCTCAACGGTCGGCAGTGAAAAATAGAGGTAACACCGGTCAAGTAGATCAGCTCAGCAAGTGCCCACGGCCTGGCTGAGCTGGTCATGGCTATGGTACTGCCGGCCACCGCGACGGTCGATCTCGACCACGGTTCTACGCTGTCGCATGCCGTTCTTACCGACTGTTCTCTACGAACGGTTGGTGAGAAAGGGGGCGTTGCCGGCATAGGATCGCTTCCATCCCTTCAACAATAAGAATAGGTAGCCACAGTTAGATAAGTGAATGCGATCTGGAGCAAAGTCTCTGGAGAAGGGTATCGTTTCTAATTACAGCATTTCGGATCTAGTTGTGAGCCTGGAGATTTGAGTAGAGTCCATGGTTTTAGGTGTAAGCCACGATAATATACAGCTGCAAGTAGGACATCTATAGCTTGTAGTGGATAGGCACGGGCATGTTGGTAGGCACCCTTTAGGCTGTTCTACGGTGTTTTGTAGTCAGGACCTATGGTGTGCTACTGGATGGCTCGTGCTTCTGTGATGGGGATGGAGATGAAATTGGAAGAATGCGGAGAGGAGTAGGGAGATCAAGTAGCCGTGTTAGCGAAGTGTAAGTATGTCTCTTATAGGGGTGCTAGATACACCGATACACGGGCGAAGGTCGATGGAGTTGCTGTTCCTTGGTATAGGGATCAAGGATGTTTGGTGTGCTTGTTTCGTCCTGCTTCCTCTCTGGTTTGTGTTGTTCATGGGCATTGGGGTTGAGTCTTGGGTATCCATAGGGTGTTCGGGATAAATTCGGATGTCTGTTGGCGGTGCAGAAAGATTCTTTTAAATTTTCATTAATTTTTACGTAACACAACCCACCCAATTCATAAGCGAAAACCAACTCTCTCGCCTATGGCCTTGGCTGACCGCGTACCTGTGAGTCCCTACAGCTCAACACTATTATTGGACAGCCCCAGATATAACAAGCAAGCAATGTATTGCCTGCTCACATCGCTATCCTAACTCGAACCTAACATCTAAACAAGATACTAGAACTCATCTCTCCACTGTTGCATCAATAATACTCCCTATGAGTATCTGGCTGTACATTGCCTTGTCCTTCACGGAAAAAAGTTGGGGGTTACCACCCTCCCTAGAAATATCTTACTCAAACATCCTGAAATTCGTACATGGCTTTCATATAAATCCAAGAAAAATAATTAAATTCAAATGCAAAAATGATTTTAGGAAAACGTTATAAAAGAAGTCTTATTTATTTAATTTTTACTTAAGAACTAACAAGATATCAATTTATTGGTATATCTTCATAATCAAATATAAAAAAAAGTTATATTTAAGAAAAAGTTAAATTTGAACCAATCTTATCTGATTGTTAACCAAATCAATATCATACAAATTGTAATCGGTTTTCAAAAGATAATCTAATGTAAATTTATTGTATTTTATTAAAGTATTATATCTTTCTTATTTGCAATGCCTTAATTGGATCGGAACAATAGACCCATTGCTTTTCTTAAAAACCTTAAGAAAGTATTAACCTTGTAGATACAAGTAACTTCCGTAAACGCAAAGAAAATTTTAATGCCTTCAAGTCAAAACGCGGACCGAATAATTTGCAAGGACAAAAGTTCGCAAATGAAAAATAATAAAAAAAATTTCTACCGCGGCGTCGTATTCTCACCGCTGAGAAGTTCGGACAAAATTAAAGATGGAAAATTTAGAAATACCAGACGGAAGGTATTCTGTTATCGAATACTCGGGATGCTACAAAAAACACAGAGACAAGCTGATCAGAGAATCGAGGATCTTTTAATTGGTAGGTATAAGTAGGCAGGAAAGAATTATTCGTAATCTAAAACCGAATCAACCCAAAAGTCAACATCAATATAGTCAAAATACCATGCATGAATGAATACAGTTCGTCTTCAATCAAGCAATCGAGTAAATGTATATATATGTATATATATCAAATTAAAAGTCAAAATGTAAATATGATTCAAGAACATGCAATATTAATAATTTATACTATCTGCTACCAATCGGGTTGTATCAGATAAAAACAATGTTCAATTACGCTGTAACTGAAGTGCACTTCCGGAACAACCTGTAAAAATTATTAGTTAAAAGTTCTTTTAAATATTGTTACTTTCTCTACTGTTTGATATATAAAGTAATCTCTTGCACGGATTGCTACTCAAGGCTTGTATTATATTCAACGTGGTCGGTTGTAATTGTTGCCTTGAACATCGTGGTCTTGTATCTTTAACACGATTCCACATCTGTCTCAGATGTAATGGACACAATCAATATTCACGCGAAACGAATTTTATATTGTTAGCTCTTGTGCCTCTTGATGAACAAAAAGGATATAAAACACGACAGGACTATATAATAAACAAACGTTAAGATCGCATAGGATTAATGCCGAAAGGCAGTGAGTGAGGAAAAATGTTGACGCGACGTCAAGCGCGGATAAAAGCGGTCGCTACCGACGCGAAGCTGGAATGTCGTGAAGACTAAGTGAAACTGAAAAAGTGTAAAACGAAATAAAAAGTAAATAATAAAAAGCGAACAGACAAATGGATCTTGCGTTCGAGATATCACAAGCTTAACTAGCTTATGTTAAAGTACCGGTATGTAATGAGGAAGAAATCCAATCTAGCACACGCTTATATACTCAAATCTCCGAGTTATAGGCATAAAGCACGGGCTTCGTTACTTTTTCTCGACTCTACTCGCGAATTTTATTAGCTTTATTTCGGAAACCGATCATAACATGACGACAGGAGGATAAACTGCACGGAAAACAAAGGTAAGACGATAAAAGAAAATTAATTATTCCGATAGGAAGTTCTTACTTTCTTATTGTGCAATTATAAAATAAGTTTTGAATCATAAAAAGAACTCATATAAATCACTATAATTCACTTATAAGTAACAATCTCAAAACAAGATATGTTCGTAGATAACGTAGGGGTGGAGGAGGCACTAGGTCCTGCCACCAAGTGAAAATTAATTATCAATAAATGGTATCGGATTACGAACACCACCGTCCGTGGTCGAACGCTTTGAGCAATGGATTGCCCAGTGCTTTATTCGGCAATTATGAACCCGCCTGTGGGTTTTGTTGGAGCGGTATATACTCCTCGCTCTTAATATTCAACACACAAAGTTATTATAAAGACAAAAAAAACTTTACCTGGTATGTCCAGAAAGGTATTATTTGATAAATAAATATAAAGGTATATCAGGATCAGATGAATAATGTTGCAAGAACTGTTGAAATTATAGTTGCAGGAACTGGTAAGTATATAGTTGCAGGAACTGGTAAGTATATAGTTGCATTAACTTTTAGTTATAGTTGCAGGAACTGGCGAGTATAGATGCAGGAAACGGTAGATATAGTTGCAGAAACTTTTAGTTATAGTTGCAGGAACTGGTAAGTATATAGTTGCAGGGACTGGTAAGTATATAGTTGCAGGAACTTTTAGTTATAGTTGCAGGAACTTTTAGTTATAGTTGCAGGAACTCTGTGTTGCCTCAGAAACTTGAGGTATATATGGTGGTACTTTTAGAACCGGCATCCGTGACAATACCACGCGCCAGACGTCCTAACCACTGAAGAAAAAAAATCCCTTCCTAAATCGTTGGGGCCTACAGCCTTACCGAGACTGGGTACCCGTTCCAAATTCGCCACTAATGCGCCTCCAATAGGCGTTGGAGTAAATTGATATATGTAGCGCAATGGCGCCACGAGGTAACGTTGCAGGTATATAAAATTAATCTGCCACCAAAGTTGTTGCAAACTTCGGCGAGCCGGCGAGCGGATCAACGCTCAACGTTTGCTCGTAATTGAGTAGGAATCGCAAATGCGAATCTTGGGGCTTTGCCCTTGTCGAGGCGTATGTGTGTGTTGTGGCCAAATATATGTAGTCGGGCCCAAGCCAGGAAATTAAATTTGGCAACCACTTGGTATATTCGGACGCGGTCTGCGTACATAAATGTATTTATATGTTTATATATGTAAGGCGTCACAAAGTTCCCGCAATGGGCGCAGAAGAATGTAAAAAAAAATTTTGCACTGCTCAATAATGAGCTCCATCCTTTATCCTAGGACAATTACTAAAGCTGGAGCAGCTTCGCCTTCCCAGTTTGATCCTTAGGGTTATTGGCTCCTCTTCGGACATATAAATTTCCTATAGGAAAATTGGAGAAAACTAGCGTCAGTACATGCGGCTTTGCCAATTATCACCAGTCATCGAGACATGTATCTCGTCACGATGTCTGATATAAATTAACAATCTTACCTTTATTATATTAATATTTGGTGTTTAGTAAAAAAAATCCATAAATGTCTGAGCAATTATAGAAATTCTAATTGCTAGACCGAACAAATATGGGTGCGGCTCTGCTGCTAAAAATTCTTCCCGTTCTGTGGTGGAGTTCTTTACGCGGAAAACAAAGGTAAGACGATAAAAGAAAATTAATTATTCCGATAGGAAGTTCTTACTTTCTTATTGTGCAATTATAAAATAAGTTTTGAATCATAAAAATAACTCATATAAATTACTATAATTCACTTATAAGTAACAATCTCAAAACAAGATATGTTCGTAGATAACGTAGGGGTGGAGGAGGCACTTGGTCCTGCCACCAAGTGAAAATTAATTATCAATAAATGGTATCGGATTACGAACACCACCGTCCGTGGTCGAACGCTTTGAGCAATGGATTGCCCAGTGCTTTATTCGGCAATTATGAACCCGCCTGTGGGTTTTGTTGGAGCGGTATATACTCCTCGCTCTTAATATTCAACACACAAAGTTATTATAAAGACAAAAAAAACTTTACCTGGTATGTCCAGAAAGGTATTATTTGATAAATAAATATAAAGGTATATCAGGATCAGATGAATAATGTTGCAAGAACTGTTGAAATTATAGTTGCAGGAACTGGTAAGTATATAGTTGCAGGAACTGGTAAGTATATAGTTGCATTAACTTTTAGTTATAGTTGCAGGAACTGGCGAGTATAGATGCAGGAAACGGTAGATATAGTTGCAGAAACTTTTAGTTATAGTTGCAGGAACTGGTAAGTATATAGTTGCAGGGACTGGTAAGTATATAGTTGCAGGAACTTTTAGTTATAGTTGCAGGAACTTTTAGTTATAGTTGCAGGAACTCTGTGTTGCCTCAGAAACTTGAGGTATATATGGTGGTACTTTTAGAACCGGCATCCGTGACAATACCACGCGCCAGACGTCCTAACCACTGAAGAAAAAAAATCCCTTCCTAAATCGTTGGGGCCTACAGCCTTACCGAGACTGGGTACCCGTTCCAAATTCGCCACTAATGCGCCTCCAATAGGCGTTGGAGTAAATTGATATATGTAGCGCAATGGCGCCACGAGGTAACGTTGCAGGTATATAAAATTAATCTGCCACCAAAGTTGTTGCAAACTTCGGCGAGCCGGCGAGCGGATCAACGCTCAACGTTTGCTCGTAATTGAGTAGGAATCGCAAATGCGAATCTTGGGGCTTTGCCCTTGTCGAGGCGTATGTGTGTGTTGTGGCCAAATATATGTAGTCGGGCCCAAGCCAGGAAAATAAATTTGGCAACCACTTGGTATATTCGGACGCGGTCTGCGTACATAAATGTATTTATATGTTTATATATGTAAGGCGTCACAAAGTTCCCGCAATGGGCGCAGAAGAATGTAAAAAAAAATTTTGCACTGCTCAATAATGAGCTCCATCCTTTATCCTAGGACAATTACAAAAGCTGGAGCAGCTTCGCCTTCCCAGTTTGATCCTTAGGGTTATTGGCTCCTCTTCGGACATATAAATTTCCTATAGGAAAATTGGAGAAAACTAGCGTCAGTACATGCGGCTTTGCCAATTATCACCAGTCATCGAGACATGTATCTCGTCACGATGTCTGATATAAATTAACAATCTTACCTTTATTATATTAATATTTGGTGTTTAGTAAAAAAAATCCATAAATGTCTGAGCAATTATAGAAATTCTAATTGCTAGACCGAACAAATATGGGTGCGGCTCTGCTGCTAAAAATTCTTCCCGTTCTTTGGTGGAGTTCTTTACGCGTCTAAGTGTTTCTTCAAAATGAAGTCCACCGACAATTTCACAATCCACACTACCATATTCCAGGTAGCCAAGGCCCTGTTTTCCAGTATATTTCCTCTTTCCAGTGTTTGGTGTGTTTCTTTGCTGACCCCGCAGATGGCGTGTGATAAATGGCATTAAGGGTTCATGCTCACTATTCATTTTACCAAATGCGAATTTCGAATCGTAAGTACGTACGTCAAATGGAATCAATTGGACGATAATGACAGTGTTAATGATCTGACTACTCGAAGAGTCATATTTATGCACCTTACTGGATACGATTTGACAGGATACTAATCACTTTTATATTCGGTTTGGGTTAATTTGGAATTATCTTGTCAGTAAAAAAACACGAAAGAGAAAAAAAATATAAGGGGGAACTGTCAGAGGCACGCTGGCATTCTCATACATTATTTAGGTTAACATGCTTCACTGAGGGAATTCTCTAATAAGATATGGGCTCAATGTTACGTTCGATTTGACACTTGTCAGTTATAGAACATTAGAGCCAAATAAGTGACGCTGGTATGACAGCTGGGTGTCACCATATTTTCTCTTGACGAATTAGGTATCTGCTGTCATTCTCGCTCAAGAGATCGAGCGTATAACACTTCCATGAGCATAAGGACTGTTTTAGTCCTGTTTTCTACTTGGAGGTAAAAAAAAATGTAACAGAGGTCTTACTTAATTTTAAAGAGGTTTTTGTATGAAATTTTATACTCGCAGTTAAGGCAGCTGCTTGCCGAATTTACAATTGAAAAATTAGAATGAAACAACAACAACTTGTGTGTGCTACCACCAAGTTCATAGGCTGGAGTTATAGCTATTTCACGGGGACCAACCCGATCATCAGACTCCTTTAGTGGTGCTTAATCGCTTTACGTTCAATTTAATTTTTTGAAGAACTTTTGCCCGAGCTGGGCTTGAACAAGCGACCTAGCGTGTGAGGAGCTAGTCCACTACGCACTACGCCACCGCACTCACATGAAAGTTGTAAGCCAATTACAGGTTTTTTCGTTCTATCGAACTATACTGAACCGATTAGCATTTTTCTAAGCACACACAAGTAATTGTTGTTGTTTTATTCAGGTTCTTTCTATTATCTCCTCTCTTTTCATAAGCCAACGATTTCGATTGGATTCGTATGAGGAGGGAGATGAGGCGAAAGAGTTGACACTGGTCAAGATTTAATTTTTACAATTTTAAGGAGGTTTTTGTATGAAATTTTATACTCGCAGTTAAGGCAGCTGCTTGCCGAATTTACAATTGAAAATTTAGAATGAAACAACAACAACTTGTGTGTGCTACCACCAAGTTCATAGGCTGGAGTTATAGCTATTTCACGGGGACCAACCCGATCATCAGACTCCTTTAGTGGTGCTTAATCGCTTTACGTTCAATTTAATTTTTTGAAGAACTTTTGCCCGAGCTGGGCTTGAACAAGCGAACTAGCGTGTGAGGAGCTAGTGCACTACGCACTACGCCACCGCACTCACATGAAAGTTGTAAGCCAATTACAGGTTTTTTCGTTCTATCGAACTATACTGAACCGATTACGAATCCAATCGAAATCGTTGGCTTATGAAAAGAGAGGAGATAATAGAAAGAACCTGAATAAAACAACAACAATTACTTGTGTGTGCTTAGAAAAATGCTAATCGGTTCAGTATAGTTCGATAGAACGAAAAAACCTGTAATTGGCTTACAACTTTCATGTGAGTACAGTGGCGTAGTGCGTAGTGCACTAGCTCCTCACACGCTAGGTCGCTTGTTCAAGCCCAGCTCGGGCAAAAGTTCTTCAAAAAATTAAATTGAACGTAAAGCGATTAAGCACCACTAAAGGAGTCTGATGATCGGGTTGGGCCCCGTGAAATAGCTATAACTCCAGCCTATGAACTTGGTGGTAGCACACACAAGTTGTTGTTGTTTCATTCTAAATTTTCAATTGTAAATTCGGCAAGCAGCTGCCTTAACTGCGAGTATAAAATTTCATACAAAAACCTCCTTAAAATTGTAAAAATTAAATCTTGACCAGTGTCAACTCTTTCGCCTCATCTCCCTCCTCATACGAATCCAATCGAAATCGTTGGCTTATGAAAAGAGAGGAGATAATAGAAAGAACCTGAATAAAACAACAACAATTACTAGTGTGTGCTTAGAAAAATGCTAATCGGTTCAGTATAGTTCGATAGAACGAAAAAACCTGTAATTGGCTTACAACTTTCATGTGAGTGCGGTGGCGTAGTGCGTAGGGCACTAGCTCCTCACACGCTAGGTCGCTTGTTCAAGCCCAGCTCGGGCAAAAGTTCTTCAAAAAATTAAATTGAACGTAAAGCGATTAAGCACCACTAAAGGAGTCTGATGATCGGGTTGGTCCCCGTGAAATAGCTATAACTCCAGCCTATGAACTTGGTGGTAGCACACACAAGTTGTTGTTGTTTCATTCTAAATTTTCAATTGGTCTTACTTAGTTATTGGGAACAACTTTTGCGTTCTTTCGATTCGGAGTTGCGCTTACAAGGAATTTAAGACATTTCAGATATGTCATTACAAAACTACGAATAATAGATTGACTCTATGCCATAACAGGTGCGACATGTCAAGTCAAGAAAAGTAAATCGGCCGCTTCGATCACTTACTTGAATTGTTGCTTGACGGCTATCTGTCATTTTTCGTAGATCCGACACTCTATACGTCGTGGATATCTATTCGTTCACACTCTGACTAGTGTAATCATTGAGTCTGAAATTTCTAGTGTGCACTGAACATAAACTGAACATGTGCGTCATCGGTTTCTCGTTCTATTGTGGCCACTGAAATCATGGGAACGAAAACATTCTGGAAATGTGATAGTCTGGAAAATTTGTGGAATCTGATTTTTGGACGTGGAGTCCATTTTGAAATTGGATCCCTTTTTGTGGAACCTGTTTTGGTGGATTCCATTGGGTGCGTTCAGCACGTTGTGAGTAAATAGTCTATTCGAAAGTAGATGGCACCGGTGGCGTTCACTTCTTGCCAGTGACTGGCGAGAAAGTTTTCCCTACACTATCCACCCTAATAGCGTATTTCGCAATAGTGGTAACTGATCAACGCAGAGTAACTGATGGTAAAATTCGGCTCCAAAGAGCAGATCAATATTATTTCTTTTGTTGAACTGCGGGTCAGCTAAATGTAAACTGTGAATGTTGGCTGAGGAGATGCAATCTGAGGCAATATGATTGCTTTGGGTCTGGTGGTGAAATTCGTAGTAGTCGATTTTAAACATATGTTGGGTCTTCAATTTGAATCCTTCTTGGAATTTCCTATTCCTTGTATGATCATGGGGCGGGAAGATAAGGTTATATTTAGTTTGCGGATCATTCTTTCTGTGACGATGTTGATTTTTGAGCCGGAATCCAAAATAGCGCGACAGTTGATCGGTGATCCATCTTGATCTATCAAATGTATGATATCGGTGGTGAGGAAAACGTAAGGATGTAGTGGATGGTTCTGGATCTGGTGTTGCCACGCCTTTAGTAACAGAATTTGAAACTGATGCTCTCGATTTTAGGTGAATTTGGACAAGTGCACCAAGGAATTGTGTTTTTAGCACATTTTGAACAGCCTCGCAGTCGACAGCATGAAGGTCTTTTAATGCCGCAGCGGATGCTGCGTCTGACAACCGAGACGGTTGACCCAAAAGTCGGTTGAGTAGATCGGATACTTGTAGTCTTGGATTGCTGTATCTTGTTTAGAGCAACTTTCAAGCTGATGGGTAGTTTTCCTCCGAAAGAGCCACATGTCTTATGTCCCATTCTGCTTCTCCTGTAGGGTTAGTTTTGAGGTAGAACATTTTTTCGCAGCTTGACATTTTTCATTTGTCTACCCTCTGGGTAAACAAATCGTGAAATTGGCGCCATTTTAGGTAATCCCCGTCAAATGTTGGTAATATTATTTTTGGTAGATTCATTTTTGAGGTAGTTGTAACTGGTTGATATGGTAGCAGGCTGGTTTCAAGCTACTGCGCTAATTAAATGAGGACGTTACCTCTTCTTCCAGCTCTATGAATCTGCCTTGGTTGTATCTGGATTTTTCTGGATCTTCCGTTGATTCTCCAATCGAATTATGAATTTTTTCGATTTGCATCCAATGTCTTTGGATCGTTTTTTCTTGGAGGTCCTAAAATTGTTTTGACTTCCCTGTGTGTTTTGCGTTATTCAACGCCATTCACAGTGAAGAGATTATTGTTTCTTGTTTGCGAGACAGCCTTTGCATATCTTCACTCTGGCTTGAGTATAAAATAGCCTGGCTTTTGGATTTGATGCTGTCGCCAACAGTATTGAGTTTTTCCTCTTGTAGTGGAATTCTGGCGGTGTCGACCTTATTCAGTTTTTGTAATTCCTTGATTTTGGCAGAGAGTTCTTCTCTCACCCTTTGGACTGAGTCAAAATACATGTTGAAGTGGTATGCATGCAACAACTCAGTCGGATGCTCTTCTTGAATCGCTGTGTCCATGGACTCAAACTTTTCCCTTAGTTCCTCCAGTCACCAAATGTAGACGATTGTTCTATCGTTTTGTATGTTGTCCAGATAACAGTACTTTTACTATGACTGGACCTCTATAACACCTTGAGATGACAAAAATCAGCTTCAAGCAGACTCACTTGAATAAAATAAAAAGTCTTGGGTACTGTTTCGTTGCTATCTCAATTCAATTTTATTTCCTAGCGATATTTATACTTAAAAATATGCTTAGTCTATGTTTACTTACAATTTGGTTGATGTGACAAATAATGCCGAATTAACGAAAAAGTGAATTTAAAAATAATTAAGGTCTGCAAGTGTTTTGTTACATTATTGGTTGAAAGTTAAATTAATGCCTGTCAATCGAAATTGATATGTTTTTGTTTTTTATTTCAATTATGAAATATTTTCTCATCCGTTGAATGACTTCGTAAGGGCCCTTATAAGGTGGCATGAGAACACTTATTACATATATAAGATTTCTTAAAAATAGTACATATATAATATACTTCCATTACAATAATGTATTAAAAAAAGTTTGTTTGAATTAAGCACTTTTAAAGTTATAATTTACTGAAGAGATCATAAAATAATATTTAGTGTAAACTACAATCAATTGATTTAGAGGACTATTTAACCCATAATTTACTCGATTGAATAATGGACATAAAGGTATTTGTCTTCTTATGTAAGCTTGACTAAAACTGAAACGTAAACGACCCAAAGTTGATGACGATGTTAACGAACCGTTTATTAATTTTTTTTAAATTAGAGGGAGATTCAGAAGCTAACTGTTTGAGTGTAGGGAGGCAGTGAGACCCCAGGATACCATGTAAGAAAACGGAGAGAAAATCGCATAAGTCTTTTCTGAATACCTTCTATTCTATCAATATGAATCGTATAGTATAGTGACCATACAATACAGCCATATTTGAGTATAGGCCTAACAAATGATACATATAAAAGTTTTAAGACGTATGGATCATGGAAATCTCGAGAGAATCTTAAAGAATCCTAAAATTTTATTGGCTTTATTGATAATATAGTCATAGTGATATGTGAATGTGAGTTTTGAGTCAAGTTTAATCCCCAAGTCCGAGGAAACAGACGGTCTAGTTAAGAGACAAGAGTCAAACATGTAATTATACGGTATAATTTTCTTTTTGCGTGTAAAACTCATTGTTTTGCACTTGTCAACATTAAAAAATAAGCGATTTTTATTGCACCATTCCCCGAAGTTTTCGAGATCTTCTTGAAGTTGTAGACAGTCAGTAATTGAAGATATTTCTTTAAATATTTGTATACCGTCGTCATAAATGAGAAGAGAAGAGTTTTTAATAATCGAGATCACATCGTTTATACACAAAGTGTACAATAATGGGACCTAAGCGGCTTCCTTGTGGAACACCTGAATTTACATAAAATTGTTCGGAACACTCACTACGGAAAAAACGGCATAACTTCTATTTTCTAAATAAGAATCGATCCACATTATAAAACATTCATTGAAACCCAAGGCTTTAAGTTTTATTAATAAAGTTTTGTGGCACAATTTGTCAAAAGCCTTACTGAAAACTGTAAATATACAATCTACCTCCTTCTAATTTTCAAATGAGTCTATACAAAATGAAGTGAAGTGAAACAAGTTCGTAACAGTAGACTTATTTTGCACGAAACCATGTTGACTGTCACTAATAATAGATTTACAGTTAAACGACAAGACATTACATATAAGTGTAACGTTAATTAATATAGAAAATTAAAAGAAGATTTTATTACTACCGCCCTGTAGTTGCCAATAGACATTCAAATCTTCACCGAACACCCTATGGATATCCTAGATCCAAACCCAATGCCTATCAACAACACAAACCAGAGAGGAAGCTGGAAGAGATAAGCACCCCATACATCCTTGACTCCTATACCAAGGAACAGCAACTCCATCGTCCTTCGTCCGTGTATCAATGTATCTAGCACCCCTATATAAGACATACTTACACTTCGCTAACACGGCCTCCTGCTCTTCCTACTCTCCTCCCATTCTTCAAATTTCCTATCCATCCCCATCACAGAGCGAGAACCATCCACCACCCTACCATAGGTACTGACTACAAAGTCCCGTAGAACAGCCTAGAGGGTACCTGATAGCATGTTCACGCCTATCCGCTACTAGTACTAGATGTTCTGCTTGCAGCCGCTAAACACTGTAGCCTACACCTGAAAACCAAGGACCCTACTTAAATCCCCACAAACGTACCTAGACCACTAATGCTATCTCTGTAAACCTCATACATCTTTCCGGAGACTCCACTCCAGTTTGCCCCAATATGTCTAGCTACCGTTATCTGTTCTGCGTGAATGAGATGGAAGCAACCAAATGCCGGCAACGCCCCCTTTCTCGCCAACCACTCAAAGAGAATAACCGGTAAGAACGGCATGTGACAACGCAGGGTCGTGGTTGAGATCGACCGTCGCGGTGGCCGGCAGTACCCTAGCCACGATTAGCTCAGCCAGGCCGTGGACACGTGCTCCGGGATCTACACAACCGGTGTTACCTCTTATTTTTCCATGCCGACCGTTGAACCCAAGATGTTCGAGTTCGAATAATGATTTTTATATGCTTAAAGGCCCTCATAACTTTCGAAGAAAAGATTGTAACGAATTGATTACAAAGAAAAAGTGACTCATTGAAGCACCTCTTAGTGAATTGTGAGTAAACGTAGACCAAAAGAGAAGAATTCTGTTAGGGTTGCTGTACTAACCCGAAGAACGCGACACGTAAGTATAATGACAAAAGCTAACCAAAGGTCTTAGTGGTTGCTATGGCATATAATTAACATCTACATGTTCAGCTGCCACGATGATGTGCTGAACGTGGATGTAGAGGTGACTTACCTTGAGGGGAGGGAGGATCTAAGATAGTGTCTGATCCCCCTAGTCTCTCAACCCACCCAATCCGATGCCAAAAACCAACTCTCTTGGCATCGTTCTTGGTTGTCCATGGACCTATGAGTCCCCACGACTCAATAAATATTATTGGGCAACCCCTTAAAGTGAAAAGCAAGCAATATTTTGCTTGCTCACATACTCTCTCTATCTATATCCGGTACCTATCATCGAAACCTAACAAAAAAAGACTTTCGAAACCACACCAAATATACCTCAATTATAGACAGCCATACTACACCTTGTTCCGTTCCAAAGGAGTGCGAGGGTTACCAACTTCTCTATAAGTAATTTAGCCTATCATCCTGAAATCTTTGAATACCAAAAATAAAAATAATCAACTTCAAGATTTTCTTTCAAAACATTATAAAAGTTATGGAATTTATTAATGTATAGCATTCGCACATTTAATTAACACAAAATCAAATAAGTTTAACATAAAAGCAAATTAGTTTAACCAAAACGCAAATATATTTAACCCCTTAACAAATTAATTTAACCAAAAAACAAATAAGTTTAACCCAAACGCAAATATATTTAACCCTTTAGCAAATTACTTTAACCCAAAAGCAAATATATTTACCCTAAACGCAAATGCATTTAACCTTTTAGCAAATATATTTAAACTAATAACAGAAGCTTTCATCATAGGATATCTTTTTCTGAATATAGCTTGTAATGCGCTTAGCCATTGTATATATAAACTATAGTACTATCACCTGAGGTGCGCCATCTATCGACGAAAAACTAAGCTCGAGAATACCATGGGAAGCAACAACAACAATTAAAATGGTGGAAATTGTTGTTGTTGCTTCCCATGGTATTCTCGAGCTTAGTTTTTCGTCGATAGATGGCGCACCTCAAGTGGGAATACTATAGGTTATATATACAATGGCTTAGCTATAAGGCACTTTAATAAACTTTGATATTTTGTTTCTTAGCAAACTTTGTTTTTCATTGGGCAAAACTGAAAAAATTAACAAATATATTTATACCAATAGAAGATGGCTTTGAAAAGAAAATTTATTTCATTTAACATAATTATTGTACATCAAAACTTGTAATTTTCCTTTTAAAAAATAATTAAACACATATTTTTAGAAAATGACTTCTTCATTCGCTGCCTTTGGAATGAGGAGAACCATATCCCTTACATACTTTGCGCAATCCACCTGTGTAATTTGCTGCAAGCTCTGTTCAATATCAGCAACCAAGTTTTGGTCTCTGCTTAGCTCACTTAAAAATTGTCGTGCATGTCCTTTCATTTTCGAAAAAGATTTTTCTATAGGATTAAGCATTGAGGAGTAAGGTGGCAAAAATTTGAGTATGCAATTCGTAGCACGACTGTGTCGCACGTACTTGCTCTGTGGGTGCAATAGCACGATGATTACAAAAAAAATTTCAAGCATAAGAACAACTTATTTTACGCTTCGCACTACTGAATACATTCATCACACTCGTGTCTATACGGTCTTAAAAGATAGATTCGACGACTTGGATAAGAGCTTACTCTTATTAACTGCCACTTTTGGTCGTCTTTCATAAGTAAAGTGCAGCACAGATTGGTATACAAATAGCGCTGGTCAATATCTATAATACATACCTTTAACTTAATAACCTTTGTTTCAGGGGAATCCAGGAGTGCACTTCCGTATTTCCATGAAAGAAGTTACTGAGTATTAACAGCTCCTCAGTACTAAATATCTTTCATACATATTAATATATTTACTTTGAATACTTTTAATATATTTAAACTTTTATATATATATTGCATGTTTACAATCGAGTATATGGTTGTACACGAATTGTGTATGAATATATATGGTATACATATTTGAATATATTTTTGAATCATATTGACTACCTTTTTGCTGCTTCGGGTGGAAACACCTTGAGCAAATCCCTGATGCCTGTTACTGTCGATCCTATTTTGAATCTCTATTGACAATTAGTTAGGTCGTATTACTGTTTTGTGTGTTAGGTTTAACATTAACTTTTTTTTTTATAATAAGACTCGGTGATTTCGAATAGACTTTTCCATAGCATTCGACTACTTTAGAATTCGAAATTTGACATCGTTAATGATAGTCACGACAAGCTATCACCGCCGCGACAACGCGTTTAAAAAATTAACTTTAGACATTGAATATATAAATGCTAACGTCGGTCCGCGATATTTCCTTTCTCTTCCTTCTATAATCATAATTACAGTTAGATTATATTTTTAACTTTTATTTTTGTTAACACTTTCTTCTTATCAATGATTAACGATCTTAAATATAATTTGAAGATACATTACCTACCTCAATTAATCATTACGGAAGGACAATGTTCCTGGTCCTATTTTTATTGTAATTGAATAAAGATAATTTAACTTTACTTTCTATCAAAGTTATAGAATAAAATTCTCTTTCTTGGAATACATATACATGTATTTGATATACATGTAATTACATAAGTAACTTTCCTTTTTTTGAATTTGAGAAGTTTTAACAATACTGTAAATTCACTTTTTAGAATAAGATTATAGTAAGTATATAATTAAATACACTCTTGTTAGCTTTTAAGAATTATTATCAATAAAGTAATCCGTAATTTTAAAACGTATTAACGAAATTTTTGCAGTTCAGTTTATTTCTTTCGGACATTTAGATTTCTTAATGAGTTTACAGAATTTTAATATGGAAGCGTAAGATACTTATAGGGAGGCTGGTGACCCTCAAAATTCCTTCGGCAAGGACAAGGTGGTGTGGAAGAATAGAATACTATTGAAGTATTCACAATGCAACGATATAGGTTCTTTGCGGTGTAGTAGTGTCTTTGAGAGATGCATTATTTTTAGATAGAGAGTTATAGTAAGCGAGCATAATATATGCTTGCTTTTTCCTTTAAGGGGCTACCTAAAATTTTAATGAGTCGTGGGGACTCATAGGTCCGCAGTAGCCAAGGTCGTAGAGTAGGAGAGTTGATTTCTACTTACGAATTGGGTGGGTTGAGAGACCAGGGGGATTACTTAACACCTTTAATCCTCCCTCCCCTCACGGTTAGACACCTCATCCTCCACTATCTGCACAGCATCGTGGTAGCAGAGTGGAAGGAAGGTAGCAGTAGCCATCGCAGCCACGACCACCTATGGTTTGCTAGCTATCAGTATACATACGTGTCACGTTTTTCAGGTTGATGATTCAATTCAAACACGATTTCTTTCTTCCGACCAACGTTTACTCTCAACAAATCATAAGAGGTGCAATCAGGAATTAATCTTTCTTTCCGTCCTTCCTTATCAGTCTTATCTTTGGAGATTATGAGGGCCCTTAAGCATTTCAACATACTTATTCGAGCTCACCCATCTCGAGCTCAACGGTCGGCAGTGAAAAATAGAGGTAACACCGGTCAAGTAGATCAGCTCAGCAAGTGCCCACGGCCTGGCTGAGCTGGTCATGGCTATGGTACTGCCGCCCACCGCGACGGTCGATCTCGACCACGGTTCTACGTTGTCGCATGCCGTTCTTACCGACTGTTCTCTACGAACGGTTGGTGAGAAAGGGGGCGTTGCCGGCATAGGATCGCTTCCATCCCTTCAACAATAAGAATAGGTAGCCACAGTTAGATAAGTGAATGCGATCTGGAGCAAAGTCTCTGGAGAAGGGTATCGTTTCTAATTACAGCATTTCGGATCTAGTTGTGAGCCTGGAGATTTGAGTAGAGTCCATGGTTTTAGGTGTAAGCCACGATAATATACAGCTGCAAGTAGGACATCTATAGCTTGTAGTGGATAGGCACGGGCATGTTGGTAGGCACCCTTTAGGCTGTTCTACGGTGTTTTGTAGTCAGGACCTATGGTGTGCTACTGGATGGCTCGTGCTTCTGTGATGGGGATGGAGATGAAATTGGAAGAATGCGGAGAGGAGTAGGGAGATCAAGTAGCCGTGTTAGCGAAGTGTAAGTATGTCTCTTATAGGGGTGCTAGATACACCGATACACGGGCGAAGGTCGATGGAGTTGCTGTTCCTTGGTATAGGGATCAAGGATGTTTGGTGTGCTTGTTTCGTCCTGCTTCCTCTCTGGTTTGTGTTGTTCATGGGCATTGGGGTTGAGTCTTGGGTATCCATAGGGTGTTCGGGATAAATTCGGATGTCTGTTGGCGGTGCAGAAAGATTCTTTTAAATTTTCATTAATTTTTACGTTACACAACCCACCCAATTCATAAGCGAAAACCAACTCTCTCGCCTATGACCTTGGCTGACCGCGTACCTGTGAGTCCCTACAGCTCAACACTATTATTGGACAGCCCCAGATATAACAAGCAAGCAATGTATTGCCTGCTCACATCGCTATCCTAACTCGAACCTAACATCTAAACAAGATACTAGAACTCATCTCTCCACTGTTGCATCAATAATACTCCCTATGAGTATCTGGCTGTACATTGCCTTGTCCTTCACGAAGAAAATGTGAGGGTTACCACCCTCCCTAGAAATATCTTACTCAAACATCCTGAAATTCGTACATGGCTTTCATATAAATCCAAGAAAAATAATTAAATTCAAATGCAAAAATGATTTTAGGAAAACGTTATAAAAGAAGTCTTATTTATTTAATTTTTACTTAAGAACTAACAAGATATCAATTTATTGGTATATCTTCATAATCAAATATAAAAAAAAGTTATATTTAAGAAAAAGTTAAATTTGAACCAATCTTATCTGATTGTTAACCAAATCAATATCATACAAATTGTAATCGGTTTTCAAAAGATAATCTAATGTAAATTTATTGTATTTTATTAAAGTATTATATCTATCTTATTTGCAATGCCTTAGTTCCATCGGAACAATAGACCCATTGCTTTTCTTAAAAACCTTAAGAAAGTATTAACCTTGTAGATACAAGTAACTTCCGTAAACGCAAAGAAAATTTTAATGCCTTCAAGTCAAAACGCGGACCGAATAATTTGCAAGAACAAAAGTTCGCAAATGAAAAATAATAAAAAAAATTTCTACCGCGGCGTCGTATTCTCACCGCTGAGAAGTTCGGACAAAATTAAAGATGGAAAATTTAGAAATACCAGACGGAAGGTATTCTGTTATCGAATACTCGGGATGCTACAAAAAACACAGAGACAAGCTGATCAGAGAATCGAGGATCTTTTAATTGGTAGGTATAAGTAGGCAGGAAAGAATTATTCGTAATCTAAAACCGAATCAACCCAAAAGTCAACATCAATATAGTCAAAATACCATGCATGAATGAATACAGTTCGTCTTCAATCAAGCAATCGAGTAAATGTATATAT
Organism: Platycheirus albimanus; assembly: GCA_916050605.2. Lineage (NCBI taxonomy): Eukaryota > Metazoa > Arthropoda > Insecta > Diptera > Syrphidae > Platycheirus > Platycheirus albimanus. Next base: position 135,396,845 of record OU696696.1, on the reverse strand, counting down.
ATATATATATATCAAATTAAAAGTCAAAATGTAAATATGATTCAAGAACATGCAATATTAATAATTTATACTATCTGCTACCAATCGGGTTGTATCAGATAAAAACAATGTTCAATTACGCTGTAACTGAAGTGCACTTCCGGAACAACCTGTAAAAATTATTAGTTAAAAGTTCTTTTAAATATTGTTACTTTCTCTACTGTTTGATATAGAAAGTAATCTCTTGCACGGATTGCTACTCAAGGCTTGTATTATATTCAACGTGGTCGGTTGTAATTGTTGCCTTGAACATCGTGGTCTTGTATCTTTAACACGATTCCACATCTGTCTCAGATGTAATGGACACAATCAATATTCACGCGAAACGAATTTTATATTGTTAGCTCTTGTGCCTCTTGATGAACAAAAAGGATATAAAACACGACAGGACTATATAATAAACAAACGTTAAGATCGCATAGGATTAATGCCGAAAGGCAGTGAGTGAGGAAAAATGTTGACGCGACGTCAAGCGCGGATAAAAGCGGTCGCTACCGACGCGAAGCTGGAATGTCGTGAAGACTAAGTGAAACTGAAAAAGTGTAAAACGAAATAAAAAGTAAATAATAAAAAGCGAACAAACAAATGGATCTTGCGTTCGAGATATCACAAGCTTAACTAGCTTATGTTAAAGTACCGGCATGTAATGAGGAAGAAATCCAATCTAGCACACGCTTATATACTCAAATCTCCGAGTTATAGGCATAAAGCACGGGCTTCGTTACTTTTTCTCGACTCTACTCGCGAATTTTGTTAGCTTTATTTCGGAAACCGATCATAACATGACGACAGGAGGATAAACTGCACGGAAAACAAAGGTAAGATGATAAAAGAAAATTAATTATTCCGATAGGAAGTTCTTACTTTCTTATTGTGCAATTATAAAATAAGTTTTGAATCATAAAAAGAACTCATATAAATCACTATAATTCACTTATAAGTAACAATCTCAAAACAAGATATGTTCGTAGATAACGTAGGGGTGGAGGAGGCACTAGGTCCTGCCACCAAGTGAAAATTAATTATCAATAAATGGTATCGGATTACGAACACCACCGTCCGTGGTCGAACGCTTTGAGCAATGGATTGCCCAGTGCTTTATTCGGCAATTATGAACCCGCCTGTGGGTTTTGTTGGAGCGGTATATACTCCTCGCTCTTAATATTCAACACACAAAGTTATTATAAAGACAAAAAAAACTTTACCTGGTATGTCCAGAAAGGTATTATTTGATAAATAAATATAAAGGTATATCAGGATCAGATGAATAATGTTGCAAGAACTGTTGAAATTATAGTTGCAGGAACTGGTAAGTATATAGTTGCAGGAACTGGTAAGTATATAGTTGCAGGAACTTTTAGTTATAGTTGCAGGAACTGGCGAGTATAGATGCAGGAAACGGTAGATATAGTTGCAGAAACTTTTAGTTATAGTTGCAGGAACTGGTAAGTATATAGTTGCAGGGACTGGTAAGTATATAGTTGCAGGAACTTTTAGTTATAGTTGCAGGAACTTTTAGTTATAGTTGCAGGAACTCTGTGTTGCCTCAGAAATTTGAGGTATATATGGTGGTACTTTTAGAACCGGCATCCGTGACAATACCACGCGCCAGACGTCCTAACCACTGAAGAAAAAAAATCCCTTCCTAAATCGTTGGGGCCTACAGCCTTACCGAGACTGGGTACCCGTTCCAAATTCGCCACTAATGCGCCTCCAATAGGCGTTGGAGTAAATTGATATATGTAGCGCAATGGCGCCACGAGGTAACGTTGCAGGTATATAAAATTAATCTGCCACCAAAGTTGTTGCAAACTTCGGCGAGCCGGCGAGCGGATCAACGCTCAACGTTTGCTCGTAATTGAGTAGGAATCGCAAATGCGAATCTTGGGGCTTTGCCCTTGTCGAGGCGTATGTGTGTGTTGTGGCCAAATATATGTAGTCGGGCCCAAGCCAGGAAAATAAATTTGGCAACCACTTGGTATATTCGGACGTGGTCTGCGTACATAAATGTATTTATATGTTTATATATGTAAGGCGTCACAAAGTTCCCGCAATGGGCGCAGAAGAATGTAAAAAAAAATTTTGCACTGCTCAATAATGAGCTCCATCCTTTATCCTAGGACAATTACAAAAGCTGGAGCAGCTTCGCCTTCCCAGTTTGATCCTTAGGGTTATTGGCTCCTCTTCGGACATATAAATTTCCTATAGGAAAATTGGAGAAAACTAGCGTCAGTACATGCGGCTTTGCCAATTATCACCAGTCATCGAGACATGTATCTCGTCACGATGTCTGATATAAATTAACAATCTTACCTTTATTATATTAATATTTGGTGTTTAGTAAAAAAAATCCATAAATGTCTGAGCAATTATAGAAATTCTAATTGCTAGACCGAACAAATATGGGTGCGGCTCTGCTGCTAAAAATTCTTCCCGTTCTGTGGTGGAGTTCTTTACGCGTCTAAGTGTTTCTTCAAAATGAAGTCCACCGACAATTTCACAATCCACACTACCATATTGTAACGAAGTATTCTGCGTTACACAACTTTATGAAATATTATGCACTCCCGCCCCATAGTACGTGCAAAACGAGCAAATACCGACGACCGCATCATCTAAATCGTTTTTGACCGACCACCGACTGCTAGTGCAGACCTGCCTGTTCCCCGCCGACCGACCATCACAAGCCCAAACCATTCATCAGTATTCAATCAAATAAGTTCTGTCACCCACCACTCTCCTCTCATAAATAACCAGTTTCCTATACGCACTGTGTGTCTGGTTGACTACGTAGCATAAGTATACATACTACTAGCTAGCACTGTGTGTCTGGTTGACTACGTAGCGTAGGTATACATACTATTAGCTTCTTGCAAGCACAGTGTGTATGATTGACTGCATAGCGTAAGTATCCATACTAAAATATTTACGCTCCTCATTACAATTCACATTGTGATGTTGTAGCATATTGTGACTTATGGAGGTGAATTGGGTAACGAAAATTCGTCTTTTGCAAGCCTGCCGTGGACTATTTATATATAGTTAGTAAAAGGTAGTACCAATCAAGCGTACTTAAGAGGTGAAGTGACCATTGCTCTAGTAGCAATTAAGTTTTGGTGTAACACCGATAAAGGGGCTTCACTCCAACCGCTTTATCCCTCGCTCTACCCCCTTCTGGCGTATAGCTTGGGCCGAGAAGCCACTGCCGGCTGATCACCAGTTCATCCTTGATTTCCATAGTCAGGGCCGGGGTTTCACTCCAACCGTTTATCCCTTGCTCTACCCCCTTCTGGCGTATAGCTTGGGCCGAGAAGCCACTGCTGGCTGATCACTAGTTTATCCTTGGTTTGCATTGCCAGGGCCGGAGCTTCTCTCCACCAGTTTATCCCTTGCTTTACTGTCGAAGTACAGCTTGGGCCGAGAGGTTATTCCTAACCGATCACTCGCTTATCCTTGGTTTGCATTGCCAGGGCCGGAGCTTCTCTCCACCAGTTTATCCCTTGCTTTACTGTCGAAGTACAGCTTGGGCCGAGAGGTTATTCCTAGCCGATCACCCGCTTATCTTTGGTTTGCATTGCCAGGGCCGGAGCTTTTCTCCACCAGTTTATCCCTTGCTTTACTGTCGAAGTACAGCTTGGGCCGAGAGGTTATTTCTAGCCGATCACCCGTTTATCCTTGGTTTGCATTGCCAGGGCCGGAGCTTCTCTCCACCTGTTTATCCCTTGTTATACTGTCTAAGTATAGCTTGGGCCGAGAGGCTACTGCCAGCTGATCAACCGTTTATCCTTGGTTTGCGTTGCCAGGGCCGGGGTTTTCACTCCAACCGTTTATCCCTTGATTGATTTAAAAGGGCCGTATATGAAATACCGTGTTAGTTGTTTTAAGAACTAAGTTTAATTAATGCAGGGCCGTATATGAAATACGTTGTTATTTTAGAATATTAAGAAAAATAGTTGTTTTAATAATAAACAATATTGTAATTCATGAAAAAAGAGAATAATTGTTTTAAAAATAAACGAAAATTTTTAATAAATGAAAAGAAGACATTAAACAAACTTTGTAACTTTGTATACCAAAATAAATAAATGTTTTTAAAGGAATTCTGAACTTCCTACCCAATTTTTCGACTTTTATTTGGGAAAAACTCTGGACACCGACGAGCTCACCTCAGCCCCGTAATAAAAAGCATCACATTGGCGCCCGAGCAGGGACCTGAGGAAAGTTCAACCGAATTCCGACCGCTGACCGACCAGGAATTTTCCAAAGGTACCACCGACCATGAAGTCCAGCACCCCTCTTCCTACAATAAATACGGAAGACTTCTCCAACGAACAACCTCCAGCAGAGACCGCCGAAATGGATAATTTTTTTAGATTTAGATTTATTTATTTAAGTATTCATTACTCAGCAAGATACAATATCTTATAAATTAGAGTAAATATCAGTATAACAATACTATAAGATTAAATATATTTACAATATTATGTTGCTAAAGTGACATTTAATTATATTTCAAGAGAGTATTTTACTTTGATTTAATTAATCTTATAAAAAAAGTATAATAAAAGAAATAGATTAATATTTTATTAAATCCAAAAAATTATTCAAAGATAAACATGTCTTTAAATAGAATATACAAAAATTAAATGAAAATTAAAAATTAAAAGTAAAAAGCAAAATAAAATCATCACCATCATCATCATCATCATCATCATCATCATCATATGGTCGCAAAAAATTTCTTGAGCATCTTTTCAAATTGAGTCGTGCAGTTAATCAATTTTATAGAGGCTGGGAGAGAATTCCATAGTCGAACAGCATTTACATAAAACTGGCGTTCAGATACAAGAAATGAGTAGCGAAATTGTATGAGGTTAAATGATCTATTAGATCGTGTGAACTGAATTTCATTGAAAAGGTATTCTGGTTGACGAAATTGTATGACATTATGGAGTAAAGTTAGTGTTTTCAATTTAAACAGATTATCTAAAGTTATGCCGTACATTGATTTCGAAAAACTGGATATGTGATCATATCTTCTTATTCCAAAAACGTAACGTGCGATACTATTGAAAGCAACATTCAGTTTTCGCTTATGCTCGTAATCGCAGTTGCTGAAAACCTCACAACCGAAAAGCATAACTGGAACTAACAAAGTCTTGGCTAGCATTAATCGCGTTTTTAAAGGTGTTAAGTGATGCGATGCCCAAAGCATACGAAGACCTCCGTAGACCTTGCCCAAGGTAAGTCTAATATGGTCGTTCCAGGAAAGTGTTCGGTTAAACGTTAATCCCAAATTTTTTGCAGTATCAGCAAGTTCAATGACCGTGTTGTTTAAGTATATTATAGGGAAATAGGAAGTTTCTATAATTGTTCTTGATATCACTATGCACTTTGATTTCTTAGGATTCAAACAAAGATCATTCTCTTGAGACCATTTTACAATCTTACTTAAATCGTCATTGATTTCATAGACACCATTCTCCAACATGCCAAGTGGAAAGCTATTATATAATTGCACATCATCTGCATACATGTGCATTGAAGAATTCAATGCACAGGAAGGAAGGTCATTTATATACATAGAGAACAGCAGTGGGCCCAAAATGGAGCCCTGAGGAACGCCTCTATGCAGTGGGAGAGAGGTAGACATTATATTATTAGCAAAAACTGATTGACATCTTTGAGATAAGTAAGAGCGAATTAGATTTACTGATGGCGGTGAGAAAGAAAATTGGTTTTTGAGTTTAGTACAAAGTATGTTCCCGTTGACCGTATCGAACGCTTTCGAAAAATCTAATAGTGTAAGAATTGTCACCTTATTATTGTCAATGGCTCTTCTAATGTCTTCCACAATCTTAATCAGGGCAGTCGTGCAGCTATGTTTTGGTCTAAAACCTGACTGATTAGGGCATATAATTTTATTGGTGCTTAAAAATCCTCGTATTTGGTGATTCATAATCCTTTCCAAAACTTTGGAAAGAAATGGTAAAATAGCTATGGGTCGAAATTCATCGCAGCCACGATTTTTGGGAATGGGAATGATCTTTGCTTCCTTCCAAGCAGAGGGAAAGAAGCTTGTCATAAGAATGGTGTTGAAAGTATGCGTAATATATTTCAGTACATATGGTAGTATGGCTTTTAAAAAAACAGGATGCATACCATCAATTCCAACAGAATTTGTTTTAATAGCAAGGAAGCTTTCCAAAACATCGGCTTCGTCAACAGCCGAAAAGCTAAAATTCAACGTTTGGCCAACAAACGGATCATAAGACTCTTCTGACTCAACCGATCGGTACTCAGAAACTGGGCAATTTAATGTGGTGAAATTTCTGTTGAGCTCATTACAGTCAATATGAGTTAGTTTGCTGCTCATTTGTTTTCCTATTCCAATATCTTTTAGATTCTTCCAAAGTTTCTTTTTTGCAAAACGAGGGTCAAGCCTTGGCGCATAAAATTGTTTTTAAGATTCCCGTATAGTATACACTACCCTATTTCTCAAAGTCTTGTATATAATGTGCAACTCATCTAGCTTAAATGTCTTCCAACGTTTATATGCTAAATTGCGTTCCCTTATAAGTGATTTAATATAGTTATTAAACCAAGATTGATTCTTACTTTGATATTGTTTAGTTGTTATTTTAACATGTGTATTGAAGAGATGGTTTATATTTGTTTGCAGGAATGATACCTGGTCATCAACTGACGGAATAGCGTAAATTCGAAACCATTCAATTAATCTCAAATCCGTTTCTAATTGTTGTCTGTTTATATTTTTAAAGTCTCTAAAGCTATAACTATAGGGTGTATGCACAGGAGAACATTGAAATGTTAAGTATATAAGATCGTGATGAGAGAAACCACTAACAGGGAGTTGGCTATAAAGAAGAACTTTATTATGATGGCTAACAAAAAACATATCAAGTAGAGTACTTGTGTTTCTGGTAAAGTGGGTGGGCGTTGTTATATTCACAGGAAATAAATTTAGAGATCTCATACTGCTTGTGAGCTCAGAGCTCCTTAGAACATTATTGCTAAAATCCCCAGCAATAATGAGGAATGGTGAGACGTATGATAACTCATCTAGAACTGCGAAAAGAGGAGATAAAGAAAAAGGATAAAGAAACTTCAAAAGCTGCCAACGAACACCAATTCCTGCTACCGACCAACAACACCGATACCAGAAACGACATGTTCGGATCCGAGAGCGAAGACCAGACCGCCGACGAATGCAACCCCTTTAAAAATCTTGGGTTTATTTCTTTTCTAAGAAAGGACGAACTAATCGCGATGCTGAGCTCACAGAACTTCGCTACGGGCGGAAACGTACTTGACCTCAGAAAACGCCTGCGGAGATACCTGAAAAAAGTCCGCAACCATGAATCGACCCAGGATTTATGTAACCAGTGGGCAGAGCATGTCGAACGAAGGGTCGAAAGGGCCTTAGCTTCCAACGAGCCCAGTCCGATAGAGGAAGTTTTAAAATCACAGGAGGAAAATAAGATCCAGGAACCAGACAAAAAGACCGTCTCGCCCCACAAGTCCCCCAGCGGTTCGGCAGACGTCATGGCAAGCGGTTCACTACTAAGATTTCCACTACCGGAACTTTGTCCACCAGGAAGCAGTGCTTCGCCTTTGCCGAATACTTGCAGCCATTCTACGACCGACCGGGTAGTTGCCCCCGCGTACGGTCAGACCAGACAAGAACAATACCCACCATATACCGCATACGTACCGTCAGCAGCCAACCGGGTTGTTGCCCCCGCGTATGGCTCGGCTGTACAGGAACCTTTTGTACCGCCCAGCGGCCGGCTCACGTTGAGTTACGAGGCCGAAATCATGAACAATGTGAGGAAATGGGGCCTTCGTTTTGACGCAACTGGGAACCCGCTAGAATTTATGGAGAGGATCACAGAACTGACACGTTGTTATAACATACCGCCCGATGATGTGTTACGAACCTTGCCAGAGATTTTTAGAGGTACCGCGTTGGAGTGGCTTCGGATCAAGAGCGACAGCTTGCCGACATGGGAGCAGTTTCGAAAGTCATTTCTCCAACACTTTTTGCCAGCAAGGTATCACCAGAAGTTGGGAGACGAGATTCTTCGCCGGCGCCAGAGCCCACGAGAGAAGGCCAAGGAGTATCTGTTCTCCATCCAGTACATGATTCTACAACATCCTTTCATGTCTATTGACGATAGTGTTGATCGAATATTCGACAACCTCCGGCCAGAATATCGTTTCTATATTCGTAGGAAGGACTTCACCACGTTAGATGAGTTGGCCTTATTGGCCGAGGAATTCGAGTCCATCAAAAGTGACGAGCGTAACGTACGACCACTACCCGCACCACCTACCAATCCATTTCCTCGCGCTGGTCCATCAACGGACCGATACGACCGACTAACCCATTGTTGGAAATGCAAGCAGCGAGGACACCAAAAGGAGAACTGTCGCAGGCCGTTTAGGTTATTCTGTTCGTTCTGTGGGGAAGATGGCAGGTTATCGAAAGATTGCCCGTGTCCTAAGACCTTGTGGCTATGGTTAATACGCCACCTGGACAAGATCCCCGATACTTCATCCCAATAATTGTAGAGGATCAAACGTACCACGCTCTCGTGGACACTGGATCTACAAAACCCCTTATAGGCCAAGCATTGCGAGAAAGGTTTATCGAACTTAACCTCCCGGTTTTGGAGCGCCGACAACCTATACATTTGGCCAACGGGGAATTGGTCGTCACGACCGAGCACTACACGGCAACATTTTTTGTGGGGAACTTGGAGGTGACAGGCGAAGTGACGTATTTACCTTCCCTTGACGAAGATGCCATACTCGGTATGGACTTAATGAAGAAGGCAGATCTTCAAGTTTTCATGGGAGGAGAGCTTGTCACAAGCAAGAAACCGCTTCGTAAAGGGGAAGACCAGTACGCCTGTTCGATGACGTCTCAATTACCGCGACCACAGCAAGTAAGCCTGAAACAATTTTTGGATGCCGAGCTACCGAAGTTCGAAGAGACCGCTGGCATATCAAATGTGCCACCGCACCGAATACGGTTGAAAACCGAGGAACCTTTCAAGCAACGCTATTATCCTCGCAACCCCGCCATGCAAAAAATTATAGACGAAGAGATCGATGACCTATTGAAGACCGGTAAAATAAGCCCTTCCAAAAGCCCATACAGCTCTCCCATTGTTCTGGTAAGAAGAAAAGGGGGATCATGGAGGGTTTGCGTTGACTTCCGACAATTAAACGAAGTGTCTTACAAAGACGCGTACCCACTCCCGTTTATTGTATCTATTTTAGATAAGCTGCGAGGAGCCAAATTTATGTCGACTATAGATTTGAAGCAAGGGTATTGGCAAATCGCGTTGGAACCAAAGAGCCGCCCTTACACTGCATTTACCGTCCCGGGGAGAGGTCTCTATGAATGGAACGTAATGCCATGCGGCCTACATTCGGCAGGCGCCACGTTCCAGAGAGCAATGGACTCAATTTTCGGACCCGATATGAACAACCATGTGTTCGTCTATCTGGACGACATAATCATCATAAGTGATACGTTCGAGGCCCATGTCCAGCACTTGGCTGAAGTTTTCAGTAAACTACGGGCCGCTAACCTAAAAATTAACGTGGAAAAATGTAACTTCTGCCGCGAGAGCCTGAAATACTTAGGGCACGTAGTATGCAAGGAGGGCATCCAAACAGACCCTGACAAAATCACAGCCGTACAAGAGCTAAAAGCACCGTCTACAATCAAAGAATTGCGCCGCATTTTGGGAATTTGCTCATGGTATCGGCGCTTCATCAAAGATTTTTCCACCATCGCCGCTCCTTTAACGAACTTGCTCAAGAAAAATAACAGATGGGAATGGGGTCCCCCGCAACAAACGGCGTTTGATTCGCTGAAAACAAAACTTACCGAAGCGCCTGTGCTAGCTTGTCCAAAGTTCGACCTTCCGTTCACTCTCCAAACGGACGCTAGCCATTACGGATTATTGATAGTATTGACTCAAACCTGCGAGGGGCAAGAAAAAGTAATTGCCTACGCTAGCCGAACTCTCACGGAATGCGAGCAAAAGTACGCCGTTACTGAAAAGGAGTGCCTGGCCATACTATGGGGTATAAGGAAGATGCGTCCGTACCTTGAAGGCTACCGTTTTAACGTTATTACCGATCTTCATTCACTAAAGTGGCTACACTCGCTGGAGAATCCTTCAGGTCGATTGGCCCGCTGGGCATTAGAGCTTCAGCAATACGATTTTGACATTCACTACCGCAAAGGGGCAATGAATGTAGTAGCCGACGCTTTGTCCAGAGACCCCCTTCCCATCACAGATAACGATAAACTAGCGGCCGCAAGAGATGTTAAACCCGATTGGTCACTGATTAAGGAATGTCAAGTGGAGAAGGACCCAACTAAATTCCCGGAATACAAAATATTCGAAGACCGTTTGTATCGTCGATTTCGAACCGCGCATCCACTAGCCAATGCTCAGGAGTTCGATTGGAAGTTATGCGTGCCCTCCACCGAACGAAACCAGCTCCTGTACGAGAACCATGACGCTGTCACCGCCGGACATTTAGGCATAGCCAAAACCATTGCTCGTATGGTTCAACGGTATTATTGGCCCGGGATGTTCCGAGACATAAGCAACTATGTACGCAAATGCCAAGTATGCAATCGTTACAAGGTATCACAGCAAAAACCAAGCGGGTTTATGCATACCTCGCCGGTGAAAGAACCTTGGGAGATGGTATGCGCCGACTTTGTGGGACCATTACCGCGCTCCATGAAAGGAAACACCATCCGGTGGAACACCAGCCGCCATGAGTCTACCGGATTCTCACCAGCTGTACTTAATTTTGGGCGAGAACTTCGCAGGCCCAAAGAATTTTCGACTCATGTTCCCCCCGAAGGAATGGATGAGGACATTAACACTCGGCAAGAGCGATTACGCGCGTTATTCGAACTGGTCCATCTTAATCTCCAAAAAGCTAGCGAAACCCAGGCCAGGGCCTACAATTTGCGACGACGGCCATGGCGCCCAGGGATAGGCGAACTGGTGTACAAGAAATCGAGAGTATTATCTTCCGCCGTAAATTACTTTGCCGAGAAGCTGGCCCCTCGATACGATGGCCCTTACGAAGTCGTCAAATTAATTTCCCCGGTTATTGTCGTATTAAGGTATAAAAACAACCAGAGAACAAGTGGAAGAGAGACGACTGTGCGGGCCCACGTAAGGGATTTAAAAAGTTTTAACTCCGATCACAGCAATGATCCGCCGCCTAGCCTGATTCAAAACAAAGCACTTCTCAGTCGAATTGAAACCACGGACCAAGACAGTCAACCGACCGGAGCTAAATTAGAATTTGTCAGTCGAAGAAAAACAATTCCCAGAGGTAGGTTTAAAAACGTGCCAAAGCGAAAATCAATAAATAATAATAAGATTATTTCCAGTTCCACCGCAGTCGTACCGACCCACCCTCCTTTGGTATTCAAATTAAAAATAAATATGGAGCCTGGACACAATGAGAAAGTGCGGAAATCCCAACCAGCCATCCGACCACAGGATTTGCGTCGTAGCCCCCGTCAACATCTCAGTCAGCGGTCTCCAAGCCCTCGTTTCCATCGCCTGTCATCTCCCGAACGAGTAACAAATCCCGTACCGAACTTGCCGATCAAAACCGCGGGTCAGAGGAAACGCAAGATCACTACAACTTCCACCAGCACCGGACCTGCCTCCACTAGCAAACCATCTACGTCGACCAGGCACGCCATGCGGTCTTCACCCACCCACACCACCAGTCAAGTAGCGTTCGAGCCATGGGTACGCCAAAATACAGCACCCAAACCAGTTTCGGCGCCAGTGCGCGAAGCCAAACCACTTGCTTTTAAATTAAACACCGGGAAACGTATGAGCCAGTTAAGGGGAACAGCAGACAGCTCCAGCACAGCTATCGCCATACGACCGTGACCACCTGTGACCAACGACATGCTGAGCGCAAGGGCGCGCCGAGCTGAAGCCGAGGAGCTGTGGTTCCGTCGTAATGCCCCGATTACGAGAGCGGGGCCAGCACCACCACTCCCGGAAACCCCTCAACCATCCGTAACACCGGTCCAGCAAGTCGTGGCTACTGCATTAGCGGAAATCCCAGCTGCTTCTCAACCAATAGGCGCAACGACCAAACCTGAATTCGACCCCTTTCGTGGCATAACTCTGCGGGGAAAGCAGCACCATCGACTCTTCGACATAAAGCGACCATGGGGCAACATTTCGGTGCGAATGAACAAGAAGGGAACCCAGGCGGATTTAAAGTTTAAGGGGTATCGTAAGATAATCAAGATAGACAAATAGAATGTGTTTTGAATGATATTATCATTATTGTTATGAAATGAATTCCTTTTTTTTTTTTTTTTTTGTTTTACAATTAAACTATTATGAATACTAATATGGGAAGCGTTTCTATAAAAAAAAAAAAAAAAAAAAAAAAAAAAAAAGGGGAGAAGTACACTAAAAATAAATCAAATATACATAAAAATAGACGAGAAGGATCCCGTCTCCGAAGAAAGGGGGGAGTGTAACGAAGTATTCTGCGTTACACAACCTTATGAAATATTATGCACTCCCGCCCCATAGTACGTGCAAAACGAGCAAATACCGACCACCGACTGCTAGTGCAGACCTGCCTATTCCCCGCCGACCGACCATCACAAGCCCAAACCATTCATCAGTATTCAATCAAATAAGTTCTGTCACCCACCACTCTCCTCTCATAAATAACCAGTTTCCTATACGCACTGTGTGTCTGGTTGACTACGTAGCATAAGTATACATACTACTAGCTAGCACTGTGTGTCTGGTTGACTACGTAGCGTAGGTATACATACTATTAGCTTCTTGCAAGCACAGTGTGTATGATTGACTGCATAGCGTAAGTATCCATACTAAAATATTTACGCTCCTCATTACAATTCACATTGTGATGTTGTAGCATATTGTGACTTATGGAGGTGAATTGGGTAACGAAAATTCGTCTTTTGCCAGCCTGCCGTGGACTATTTATATATAGTTAGTAAAAGGTAGTACCAATCAAGCGTACTTAAGAGGTGAAGTGACCATTGCTCTAGTAGCAATTAAGTTTTGGTGTAACACCGATAAAGGGGCTTCACTCCAACCGCTTTATCCCTCGCTCTACCCCCTTCTGGCGTATAGCTTGGGCCGAGAAGCCACTGCCGGCTGATCACCAGTTTATCCTTGATTTGCATAATCAGGGCCGGGGCTTCACTCCAACCGCTTTATCCCTTGCTCTACCCCCTTCTGGCGTATAGCTTGGGCCGAGAAGCCACTGCCGGCTGATCACCAGTTCATCCTTGATTTCCATAGTCAGGGCCGGGGTTTCACTCCAACCGTTTATCCCTTGCTCTACCCCCTTCTGGCCTATAGCTTGGGCCGAGAAGCCACTGCTGGCTGATCACTAGTTTATCCTTGGTTTGCATTGCCAGGGCCGGAGCTTCTCTCCACCAGTTTATCCGTTGCTTTACTGTCGAAGTACAGCTTGGGCCGAGAGGTTATTCCTAACCGATCACTCGCTTATCCTTGGTTTGCATTGCCAGGGCCGGAGCTTCTCTCCACCAGTTTATCCCTTGCTTTACTGTCGAAGTACAGCTTGGGCCGAGAGGTTATTCCTAGCCGATCATCCGCTTATCTTTGGTTTGCATTGCCAGGGCCGGAGCTTTTCTCCACCAGTTTATCCCTTGCTTTACTGTCGAAGTACAGCTTGGGCCGAGAGGTTATTTCTAGCCGATCACCCGCTTATCCTTGGTTTGCATTGCCAGGGCCGGAGCTTCTCTCCACCTGTTTATCCCTTGTTATACTGTCTAAGTATAGCTTGGGCCGAGAGGCTACTGCCAGCTGATCAACCGTTTATCCTTGGTTTGCGTTGCCAGGGCCGGGGTTTTCACTCCAACCGTTTATCCCTTGATTGATTTAAAAGGGCCGTATATGAAATACCGTGTTAGTTGTTTTAAGAACTAAGTTTAATTAATGCAGGGCCGTATATGAAATACGTTGTTATTTTAGAATATTAAGAAAAATAATTGTTTTAATAATAAACAATATTGTAATTCATGAAAAAAAGAGAATAATTGTTTTAAAAATAAACGAAAATTTTTAATAAATGAAAAGAAGACATTAAACAAACTTTGTAACTTTGTATACCAAAATAAATAAATGTTTTTAAAGGAATTCTGAACTTCCTACCCAATTTTTCGACTTTTATTTGGGAAAAACTCTGGACACCGACGAGCTCACCTCAGCCTCGTAATAAAAAGCATCACAATATTCCAGGTAGCCAAGGCCCTATTTTCCAGTATATTTCCTCTTTCCAGTGTTTGGTGTGTTTCTTTGCTGACCCCGCAGATGGCTTGTGATAAATGGCATTAAGGGTTCATGCTCACTATTCATTTTACCAAATGCGAATTTCGAATCGTAAGTACGTACGTCAAATGGAATCAATTGGACGATAATGACAGTGTTAATGATCTGACTACTCGAAGAGTCATATTTATGCACCTTACTGGATACGATTTGACAGGATACTAATCACTTTTATATTCGGTTTGGGTTAATTTGGAATTATCTTGTCAGTAAAAAAACACGAAAGAGAAAAAAAATATAAGGGGGAACTGTCAGAGGCACGCTGGCATTCTCATACATTATTTAGGTTGACATGCTTCACTGAGGGAATTCTCTAATAAGATATGGGCTCAATGTTACGTTCGATTTGACACTTGTCAGTTATAGAACATTAGAGCCAAATAAGTGACGCTGGTATGACAGCTGGGTGTCACCATATTTTCTCTTGACGAATTAGGTATCTGCTGTCATTCTCGCTCAAGAGATCGAGCGTATAACACTTCCATGAGCATAAGGACTGTTTTAGTCCTGTTTTCTACTTGGAGGTAAAAAAAATGTAACAGAGGTCTTACTTAATTTTAAGGAGGTTTTTGTATGAAATTTTATACTCGCAGTTAAGGCAGCTGCTTGCCGAATTTACAATTGAAAATTTAGAATGAAACAACAACAACTTGTGTGTGCTACCACCAAGTTCATAGGCTGGAGTTATAGCTATTTCACGGGGACCAACCCGATCATCAGACTCCTTTAGTGGTGCTTAATCGCTTTACGTTCAATTTAATTTTTTGAAGAACTTTTGCCCGAGCTGGGCTTGAACAAGCGACCTAGCGTGTGAGGAGCTAGTGCACTACGCACTACGCCACCGCACTCACATGAAAGTTGTAAGCCAATTACAGGTTTTTTCGTTCTATCGAACTATACTGAACCGATTAGCATTTTTCTAAGCACACACAAGTAATTGTTGAGGTTTTATTCAGGTTCTTTCTATTATCTCCTCTCTTTTCATAAGCCAACGATTTCGATTGGATTCGTATGAGGAGGGAGATGAGGCGAAAGAGTTGATACTGGTCAAGATTTAATTTTTACAATTTTAAGGAGGTTTTTGTATGAAATTTTATACTCGCAGTTAAGGCAGCTGCTTGCCGAATTTACAATTGAAAATTTAGAATGAAACAACAACAACTTGTGTGTGCTACCACCAAGTTCATAGGCTGGAGTTATAGCTATTTCACGGGGACCAACCCGATCATCAGACTCCTTTAGTGGTGCTTAATCGCTTTACGTTCAATTTAATTTTTTGAAGAACTTTTGCCCGAGCTGGGCTTCAACAAGCGAACTAGCGTGTGAGGAGCTAGTGCACTACGCACTACGCCACCGCACTCACATGAAAGTTGTAAGCCAATTACAGGTTTTTTCGTTCTATCGAACTATACTGAACCGATTACGAATCCAATCGAAATCGTTGGCTTATGAAAAGAGAGGAGATAATAGAAAGAACCTGAATAAAACAACAACAATTACTTGTGTGTGCTTAGAAAAATGCTAATCGGTTCAGTATAGTTCGATAGAACGAAAAAACCTGTAATTGGCTTACAACTTTCATGTGAGTGCAGTGGCGTAGTGCGTAGTGCACTAGCTCCTCACACGCTAGGTCACTTGTTCAAGCCCAGCTCGGGCAAAAGTTCTTCAAAAAATTAAATTGAACGTAAAGCGATTAAGCACCACTAAAGGAGTCTGATGATCGGGTTGGTCCCCGTGAAATAGCTATAACTCCAGCCTATGAACTTGGTGGTAGCACACACAAGTTGTTGTTGTTTCATTCTAAATTTTCAATTGGTCTTACTTAGTTATTGGGAACAACTTTTGCGTTCTTTCGATTCGGAGTTGCGCTTACACGGAATTTAAGACATTTCAGATATGTCATTACAAAACTACGAATAATAGATTGACTCTATGCCATAACAGGTGCGACATGTCAAGTCAAGAAAAGTAAATCGGCCGCTTCGATCACTTACTTGAATTGTTGCTTGACGGCTATCTGTCATTTTTCGTAGATCCGACACTCTATACGTCGTGGATATCTATTCGTTCACACTCTGACTAGTGTAATCATTGAGTCTGAAATTTCTAGTGTGCACTGAACATAAACTGAACATGTGCGTCATCGGTTTCTCGTTCTATTGTGGCCACTGAAATCATGGGAACGAAAACATTCTGGAAATGTGATAGTCTGGAAAATTTGTGGAATCTGATTTTTGGACGTGGAGTCCATTTTGAAATTGGATCCCTTTTTGTGGAACCTGTTTTGGTGGATTCCATTGGGTGCGTTCAGCACGTTGTGAGTAAATAGTCTATTCGCAAGTAGATGGCACCGGTGGCGTTCACTTCTTGCCAGTGACTGGCGAGAAAGTTTTCCCTACACTATCCACCCTAATAGCGTATTTCGCAGTAGTGGTAACTGATCAACGCAGAGTAACTGATGGTAAAATTCGGCTCCAAAGAGCAGATCAATATTATTTCTTTTGTTGAACTGCGGGTCAGCTAAATGTAAACTGTGTATGTTGGCTGAGGAGATGCAATCTGAGGCAATATGATTGCTTTGGGTCTGGTGGTGAAATTCGTAGTAGTCGATTTTAAACATATGTTGGGTCTTCAATTTGAATCCTTCTTGGAATTTCCTATTCCTTGTATGATCATGGGGCGGGAAGATAAGGTTATATTTAGTTTGCGAATCATTCTTTCTGTGACGATGTTGATTTTTGAGCCGGAATCCAAAATAGCGCGACAGTTGATCGGTGATCCATCTTGATCTATCAAATGTATGATATCGGTGGTGAGGAAAACGTAAGGATGTAGTGGATGGTTCTGGATCTGGTGTTGCCACGCCTTTAGTAACAGAATTTGAAACTGATGCTCTCGATTTTAGGTGAATTTGGACAAGTGCACCAAGGAATTGTGTTTTTAGCACATTTTGAACAGCCTCGCAGTCGACAGCATGAAGGTCTTTTAATGCCGCAGCGGATGCTGCGTCTGACAACCGAGACGGTTGACCCAAAAGTCGGTTGAGTAGATCGGATACTTGTAGTCTTGGATTGCTGTATCTTGTTTAGAGCAACTTTCAAGCTGATGGGTAGTTTTCCTCCGAAAGAGCCACATGTCTTATGTCCCATTCTGCTTCTCCTGTAGGGTTAGTTTTGAGGTAGAACATTTTTTCGCAGCTTGACATTTTTCATTTGTCTACCCTCTGGGTAAAAAAATCGTGAAATTGGCGCCATTTTAGGTAATCCGCGTCAAATTTTGGTAATATTATTTTTGGTAGATTCATTTTTGAGGTAGTTGTAACTGGTTGATATGGTAGCAGGCTGGTTTCAAGCTACTGCGCTAATTAAATGAGGACGTTACCTCTTCTTCCAGCTCTATGAATCTGCCTTGGTTGTATCTGGATTTTTCTGGATCTTCCGTTGATTCTCCAATCGAATTATGAATTTTTTGGAATTTGCATCCAATGTCTTTGGATCGTTTTTTCTTGGAGGTCCTAAAATATTTTTGACTTCCCTGTGTGTTTTGCGTTATTCAACGCCATTCACAGTGAAGAGATTATTGTTTCTTGTTTGCGAGACAGCCTTTGCATATCTTCACTCTGGCTTGAGTATAAAATAGCCTGGCTTTTGGATTTGATGCTGTCGCCAACAGCATTGAGTTTTTCCTCTTGTAGTGGAATTCTGGCGGTGTCGACCTTATTCTGTTTTTGTAATTTCTTGATTTTGGCAGAGAGTTCTTCTCTCACCCTTTGGACTGAGTCAAAATACATGTTGAAGTGGTATGCATGCAACAACTCAGTCGGATGCTCTTCTTGAATCGCTGTGTCCATGGACTCAAACTTTTCCCATAGTTCCTCCAGTCACCAAATGTAGACGATTGTTCTATCGTTTTGTATGTTGTCCAGATAACAGTACTTTTACTATGACTGGACCTCTATAACACCTTGAGATGACAAAAATCAGCTTCAAGCAGACTCACTTGAATAAAATAAAAAGTCTTGGGTACTGTTTCGTTGCTATCTCAATTCAATTTTATTTCCTAGCGATATTTATACTTAAAAATATGCTAAGTCTATGTTTACTTACAATTTGGTTGATGTGACAAATAATGCCGAATTAACGAAAAAGTGAATTTAAAAATAATTAAGGTCTGCAAGTGTTTTGTTACATTATTGGTTGAAAGTTAAATTAATGCCTGTCAATCGAAATTGATATGTTTTTGTTTTTTATTTCAATTATGAAATATTTTCTCATCCGTTGAATGACTTCGTAAGGGCCCTTATAAGGTGGCATGAGAACACTTATTACATATATAAGATTTCTTAAAAATAGTACATATATAATATACTTCCATTACAATAATGTATTAAAAAAAGTTTGTTTGAATTAAGCACTTTTAAAGTTATAATTTACTGAAGAGATCATAAAATAATATTTAGTGTAAACTACAATCAATTGATTTAGAGGACTATTTAACCCATAATTTACTCGACTGAATAATGGACATAAAGGTATTTGTCTTCTTATGTAAGCTTGACTAAAACTGAAACGTAAACGACCCAAAGTTGATGACGATGTTAACGAACCGTTTATTAATTTTTTTTTAAATTAGAGGGAGATTCAGAAGCTAACTGTTTGAGTGTAGGGAGGCAGTGAGACTCCAGGATACCATGTAAGAAAACGGAGAGAAAATCGCATAAATCTTTTCTGAATACCTTCTATTCTATCAATATGAATCGAATAGTATGGTGACCATACAATACAGCCATATTTGAGTATAGGCCTAACAAATGATACATATAAAAGTTTTAAGACGTATGGATCATGGAAATCTCGAGAGAATCTTAAAGAATCCTAAAATTTTATTGGCTTTATTGATAATATAGTCATAGTGATATGTGAATGTGAGTTTTGAGTCAAGTTTAATCCCCAAGTCCGAGAAAACAGACGGTCTAGTTAAGAGACAAGAGTCAAACATGTAATTATACGGTATAATTTTCTTTTTGCGTGTAAAACTCATTGTTTTGCACTTGTCAACATTTAAAAATAAGCGATTTTTATTGCACCATTCCCCGAAGTTTTCGAGATCTTCTTGAAGTTGTAGACAGTCAGTAATTGAAGATATTTCTTTAAATATTTGTATACCGTCGTCATAAATGAGAAGAGAAGAGTTTTTAATAATCGAGATCACATCGTTTATACACAAAGTGTACAATAATGGGACCTAAGCGGCTTCCTTGTGGAACACCTGTATTTACATAAAATTGTTCGGAACACTCACTACGGAAAAAACGGCATAACTTTGTGATGCTTTTTTTTTCTAAGGCTGAGGTAAGCTCGTCGTAGTCCAGGGTTTTCCCGAAGAAAGCAAGTAAAACTCGGGTTAAGAAGAACGAACTCGGTTGATTTTCAAGTTTGATTAAAAAATCTTTATTACAAATGAAAAGCGTTTAAATCTAACAATGTATTACATTTAAATGTTCTTAGCAGATAATAATACACTTGATCTTAATATTAATAACATGGTATTTCAAATAAAAGAAAAGAATAATATACAAGTTGCCCACAATCTTACCGAAGTAAGCAGGGAGTGCGTAATTGCACCGAATACCAGCCCACAATCTTACCGAAGTAAGCAGGGAGTGCGTGATTGCACCGAATACCAGCTAACTACTTTTAATATCAAAAAGATGTGCTATAAAAGGTGCACAAGTACAACCAATTATGCTATCTGAAGTGATTTTAATTACTAAATTAAAATACACTGGAATCTTGCTACTCTTTCACTTCAGGTCGGAAACCAGGAAGTTTAACGGGTAGGTAAGCTTCGAATTCTGGCATATTCCTGGCCTCTACTAGTAATATTTTATGAAAGAACTGAGTGTGAGTTAAGAAGAAATGAATAAAATATAATATAATAATAATTTAAATTTAAATATGACGTCCCGATGTTTGGTGTGTTGTGTGCCTATTGCTGTTCACGGTTTGGTAGGCGGTGGGAGGCTTGTAGATTTGATGAAACTAAAGGTCCCGTGCTGGTTGTATGAAGTTGTTGTTAATGTTGTTGACGGTGTGTGTCTATTGCTGTTAACGGTTTGTTAGGCGGTGGGTGGCTGGTAGTTTTAATGAAGCTAAAGGTCCCGTGTTGGTTGTATGAAGTTGTTGTTATCGGCGGTAAATTGCTGGTTGTATGAAGTTAGCGGTAAATTTAAGTCGGTCGGATGGCGGAAAGTGTAACACTTCGTTACACATCCCCCTCGCTTCGGAAGACGAGTACCGTCTCGTCTTGAGATCTAAAAAGAAAAATATTTGGTATAAATACATTTACATTTGGTATATGTATATATATATTTTTTTTTTTTTTTTTTTTTTTTTTTTTTTTTTTTTTTTTTTAGAAAGCAAACGTAATAATGGTAAAAAAAAATGATAATCATTCTAACAACGTGTTTAATTAAAAAAAAACTAAAATTAAATTATTCATTCCATTCTCAAACCCTGTTCCTTTCCATTTCTAATTAGGGATTTGGATAGATTTCTGCTGGTTTTGAAACCTCAACGATGCTCTTGATCCGTTTCGGTTAAGCCGAACCATTATTGGACCACATGGACCGCGCACGGTGAATATCCTTTGATGGGATCTCTTGGAGATTCCTCTAAGATCTATCCCTTTGAAGGGATCGGGTTCTGGTGCCCGCGGTGGTACCGGATTCGTGATAGCGGCGACGGCTCCTTCCTGTGGTTTTGGTACAGCGTAAAAGGTGTATCGTGCCGACATCTCTTGGCTGCAACTAGGGCTTTTTATCAGAAGCGGCGGGGGTATAACTCGTTCTTCAGAGCGGCCGTCGGTTACTGATGCGGGGATGGGCAGTAGCCCCAGGCCCTCTACTATGGTCTTCTTCGGGACTGGCGGGTTTAGCGTACACCAGGCGTCTTCGGCTGCCTTTCGTAATTCTCGGACCTTCCCCATTTCTGCTGCGCTTGTCGGTTTCGGCATAATGGTCTTGGCGGCATTTAGGTCGTGCTGAAGTGGGCCCGGTTTCGATTTTAACTTAAGGCTAAAGGGCTTTTCGCTGCGCGGGGGTGCTGCTAATTTTCGTAGTGCTGTCCTCTGCCGCACCCACGGGTTGGCCTTCGCGGTGGTTACTTCTCCTGGCTTCACTCCTGTAACCCTAACACTTCCCTCCTTGGGTTTGACGCTTTTTGCCGATTTGCTTAATGGTGCTTTGGTTGGCTTCGCCTGTTGATGGGTATCGGGCTGGGTGCGACCAATACCTTTGGCCTTTTGCAGACGTTTGCCTTCACGACGGTTGGGAAGGACTCTTTCGGGTGTCGAAAGACGGTGTACTCGGCTGCTGAATTTGTCCGGGATGGTGGTGCTGTATTGTCGGGGGCTGCGACGCACGCTCTGCTGGGACTTGGCCTTCTTTGGCCGTTTGGTTACCGAAGATTTAAGGAAATTCATCTCCTTCAGTTTGCTGTTGCTCTCGGTTGCAGTTGAAGTACTACTGGGTATTGGTTTTTGGTTCAGACGGGACGGATCGGTGAGTCTTGCTGGCTGGCTGGTTGACACTGAATTGGCTGCTTGGTTTCGTTTACGGCACGGACGGAACTTTGCACGCGTACGACTGCTACTGCTGACATTCAAACTTCGACTTACGGCTAGTGAATGATGGCTGCTCGGAGCATCAGAGATCCCAGTGATCTGGTCAAATTTCGGTAGCTCGATCCCAAGGAAAGCATCGAACTGCTTCTGGTGATGGACAGAGAGATGGGACATTGCTCGACACTCCGAAGCTCCGGTACACTGGTCAGGATTTTTTCCAAAGACCGGTTTCCCGCTCATGTAAATCCGTATGTCGGCTTGAGCTATCAGGTCCATGCCTAGAATGGCATCTTCAGATAACGAAGGGAGGTAGGTTATCTCTCCCGTCAATTCGGCGCTACCGACCCTGAACGTAGCCGTGTAGTGTTCAGTCGTCATAACAGGCTGACTGTTTGCCATATGAACGGGGCGGTCGTGCTCCTGCACCGGTATGTCCATCTCCCTAAACTTCTGCCTTAGCGCACGTCCAATAAAAGACTTCGTTGACCCCGTGTCGATTAATGCATGAAATTTCTCGTCCCCTACCTCAAGGGGTACGAAACATCGGGGGTCATGTTCTGGTGGATACGTGATCACCGCCACATGGTTGTGCCGGCACTGACAATCCTTTGTCAGCCTTCCGTCTTGGCCACAAAAAGAACAAAACAGTCGGAACGGGCGGTTGCAGGTCTCTTTGCGGTGTCCTCTCTGCTTGCAGTTCCAACAGTGAGTGTCCCGGTCATAGGGAACGGCAGCTGGAGGACGGCGCGGGAACGGTTGAGCTGGAGGAGGGACGACGGCAGGTGGACGCTGGTTTCTCTCATCATTTTTGATGGTCTCGAATTCCTCGGCCAGCACCATCAATTCATCGACGTCTTTAAAATCTCGGCGGTGAATATACAATCGGTACTCGGGGCGCATGTTGTCAAAGATCCGGTCTACGTTTTCGGCTATAGTCATGCGCGGATGTTGCCTGATTAGGTACTACGTAGATAAAAGATAGTCCTTAGCTCGTTCACGGGGGCCTTGGCGCTTCCTGAGAATCTCATCCTCTAGCTTCTGAAGGTACCTGGCTGGTAAAAATTGACGGATATACGCTTCCCGAAAATCTTCCCAACGGCGAAAACTCTCTCCTTTTATTCGCAACCATTCCAAAGCTGTCCCGCGGAACAATTCGGGGAGCGTTCGAAGCATATCGTCGGGGGGTATGCCGTAACATCGTCTGAGCTCCGTCAATCGTTCCAAGAACTCCAGCGGGTTACCTGAAGAATCAAATCTCAAGCCCCACTTCCGAACCGTGTTCATCACCTCTGCCTCGTAGCTTAAAGTGAGTTGGCTGGTGAGCGGAAATGAACGCGCCGGGGCGGTATCGGCATTTGAAGCATGTTGCCGTGTACCGGATCCTGAAGGTGCTACGGTGGCAGGGGGTCCATCTGCGTTTGCTGAGACACCGTTACCGCACCCCTGGGGGTCGGTCGGGCGGAAGTCTATTGCTGTATGCATTCCTTTATGTCGAGCGGGGAAGTTGAAAGTAGTCTCCACAAAAAGGGGAGATTTACCTTCTGCGGTCGAACCGGTGGCAGCAGCCTTTTCGGATTGCGAGTCGGTCTCTGGTTCCGCATCATTGCGTTCCTCCACTAGAGACTCCCAATGTGCACAGAGGTTCTGTGTTGAACCGTGTTCGCGGAATTTTTTAAGGTAGCGGCTCAACCGCTGTCGCAGTTCTTTCACGGTCCCGGTCGTATCTTGCTGGCGGTTTCCCAGCATCTCAATAAGTTCTGCCTTCCTCAGAAACTGGATGAATCGCAGGTTCTTGTATGGGTGCAGTAAGTGCTCTTCCTGATCTTCTGGGTCGGACATGGTGGAATTGCAAATTTTGGTTTAAAAGCGGGTCACTGATTGAATAAAGCACTTCGGTCGGGGAACGGTGGTCGGTGGGACTTTGTCGAAGATTCCTGGTTGGTCGGTCGAAACGAAACGGAAGAATCTTTTCAAGGGCTTTTAAATAAGTCAGGAAACGGCGGTCGGTGTTGCCTTTGAAAGATTCTTGGTCGGACGGTCGGCGGTTGGAGTTCGGATAAACCTTCTTAGGTCCCTGCTCGGGCGCCAAAATGTGATGCTTTTTTTTTCTAAGGCTGAGGTAAGCTCGTCGTAGTCCAGGGTTTTCCCGAAGAAAGCAAGTAAAACTCGGGTTAAGAAGAACGAACTCGGTTGATTTTCAAGTTTGATTAAAAAATCTTTATTACAAATGAAAAGCGTTTAAATCTAACAATGTATTACATTTAAATGTTCTTAGCAGATAATAATACACTTGATCTTAATATTAATAACATGGTATTTCAAATAAAAGAAAAGAATAATATACAAGTTGCCCACAATCTTACCGAAGTAAGCAGGGAGTGCGTAATTGCACCGAATACCAGCCCACAATCTTACCGAAGTAAGCAGGGAGTGCGTGATTGCACCGAATACCAGCTAACTACTTTTAATATCAAAAAGATGTGCTATAAAAGGTGCACAAGTACAACCAATTATGCTATCTGAAGTGATTTTAATTACTAAATTAAAATACACTGGAATCTTGCTACTCTTTCACTTCAGGTCGGAAACCAGGAAGTTTAACGGGTAGGTAAGCTTCGAATTCTGGCATATTCCTGGCCTCTACTAGTAATATTTTATGAAAGAACTGAGTGTGAGTTAAGAAGAAATGAATAAAATATAATATAATAATAATCTAAATTTAAATATGACGTCCCGATGTTTGGTGTGTTGTGTGCCTATTGCTGTTCACGGTTTGGTAGGCGGTGGGAGGCTTGTAGATTTGATGAAACTAAAGGTCCCGTGCTGGTTGTATGAAGTTGTTGTTAATGTTGTTGACGGTGTGTGTCTATTGCTGTTAACGGTTTGTTAGGCGGTGGGTGGCTGGTAGTTTTAATGAAGCTAAAGGTCCCGTGTTGGTTGTATGAAGTTGTTGTTATCGGCGGTAAATTGCTGGTTGTATGAAGTTAGCGGTAAATTTAAGTCGGTCGGATGGCGGAAAGTGTAACACTTCGTTACAACTTCTATTTTCTAAATAAGAATCGATCCACATTATAAAACATTCATTGAAACCCAAGGCTTTAAGTTTTATTAATAAAGTTTTGTGGCACAATTTGTCAAAAGCCTTACTGAAAACTGTAAATATACAATCTACCTCCTTCTAATTTTCAAATGAGTCTATACAAAATGAAGTGAAGTGAAACAAGTTCGTAACAGTAGACTTATTTTGCACGAAACCATGTTGACTGTCACTAATAATAGATTTACAGTTAAACGACAAGACATTACATATAAGTGTAACGTTAATTAATATAGAAAATTAAAAGAAGATTTTATTACTACCGCCCTGTAGTTGCCAATAGACATTCAAATCTTCACCGAACACCCTATGGATATCCTAGATCCAAACCCAATGCCTATCAACAACACAAACCAGAGAGGAAGCTGGAAGAGATAAGCACCCCATACATCCTTGACTCCTATACCAAGGAACAGCAACTCCATCGTCCTTCGTCCGTGTATCAATGTATCTAGCACCCCTATATAAGACATACTTACACTTCGCTAACACGGCCTCCTGCTCTTCCTACTCTCCTCCCATTCTTCAAATTTCCTATCCATCCCCATCACAGAGCGAGAACCATCCACCACCCTACCATAGGTACTGACTACAAAGTCCCGTAGAACAGCCTAGAGGGTACCTGATAGCATGTTCACGCCTATCCGCTACTAGTACTAGATGTTCTGCTTGCAGCCGCTAAACACTGTAGGCTACACCTGAAAACCAAGGACCCTACTTAAATCCCCACAAACGTACCTAGACCACTAATGCTATCTCTGTAAACCTCATACATCTTTCCGGAGACTCCACTCCAGTTTGCCCCAATATGTCTAGCTACCGTTATCTGTTCTGCGTGAATGAGATGGAAGCAACCAAATGCCGGCAACGCCCCCTTTCTCGCCAACCACTCAAAGAGAATAACCGGTAAGAACGGCATGTGACAACGCAGGGTCGTGGTTGAGATCGACCGTCGCGGTGGCCGGCAGTACCCTAGCCACGATTAGCTCAGCCAGGCCGTGGACACGTGCTCCGGGATCTACACAACCGGTGTTACCTCTTATTTTTCCATGCCGACCGTTGAACCCAAGATGTTCGAGTTCGAATAATGATTTTTATATGCTTAAAGGCCCTCATAACTTTCGAAGAAAAGATTGTAACGAATTGATTACAAAGAAAAAGTGACTCATTGATGCACCTCTTAGTGAATTGGATCTTAATTTAAAGATGCTTAATACCTTATTTAATCTTAACTTCGACTAATGCAAATTTTCTTTTGTAACTATCTTAAAACAATAATGCTCATCAAAAGAAGTATTTTAAATTATCAAAACCTGATAAGAAAAAAACTTATTTAATTTACTAAACTCTGCGTTTTACTACGCAAAATTTAAACTATTAAAACGTTTCTCTTCAAATGAAAGTTCGATAAACCTATACCTATTACAAATCTAGCTGCGTTTTATTAAATTTTTGAATTAATTTAACGAGAGCTGATTCTAATGAACGCTATTTAATTCACGGTATTGATTTATAGCGCGGAAGTTTATGAGTGAAGAACTTCTTCCTACTGCGGCGTTATATAAAAGTTATCGTAAAAAATCCTATACAATAATGGCTTATTTGTATTCCCGTGGATACTGTATGTAGAAATGATACAAACATTTCAATGCGCGGGACAATTAATAAGAACCCCCTATTCAAGTGAGTGCTTATTCAGACGAAAGAATAAAACAAACGATCAGTAACACCAAAAGACAAAAAGGGACTTGCTTAAGAAAATTCTTCCAAAGCAGAAAGTATATACTTATATCAATTTTCATGCAAAATACCCTATACGAATGGATACACTTCGCATCCAAGCGTATATTCGATAAAATCAATTAAGTGTCAATAATAATATAGTGAAAAGAATATAGTTAAAAAATAAAAATATTAAAAAGTTTATATTGGCAAGTGTTCTACCAATTGGATATGGTAGGATTAGATCTGCATTCATTTACCGGTAATCCTGAAGTGCACTCCAACATCACCTGGAAATGATTAGTAAAAATATATTTCTAAAGCCAAATATGATTACTACCATTGACGCTTAACGAACTAGCTATTGCCATATCGTATTCGTTTAGCTGGGTAAAGCTATGAGTGGTATTGATTTAATTGATTTAACTATTCTGTAGAGATTATATTTCTCATAATTTGTTTCATTTAATAACGGACACAATCACCGAAACGTGGACAAATGATTCACAAAACTAACGCGATCTATAATGATCAGTGTGGTGAGCAACTATCAAGTTAACCCGAGTGATAAGAAAATAAAAAGAAGTGATAAGTACGCTAAAAGCTAGTGAAAACAGCCGCTTGCTGCCTACGCTATCAGGCTATATGTATGACCCGCCTGTGGGACTTGTTGGAGCGGAATGACTTCTTCGCCCTTATCTTATTTCACACAAATACAAATATTATATATTGGTTACCTGGCAATCCAAGATATGATAATCTTATTGAATTTTACATATAATTTTATTTAACAGGTTCGTATGTCCGTGGTGAAGTCGAATTGAAAACTGCTTCATGGATCCAGCGGTGCTCCAGAATATGTGTTTGGAGTTGGTGTATGTTGGGGACTGGCATCCGTGATCGTGCACGCGCCAGACGTCCTGTTGAGTTGCTCCAACGATAATAAAGTTGCTCCTTGGCTTTTTAAAGTTGCTCCTTGGCTTTTAAAAAATGAATATCTTCAGCCTATCGTGACTGGGTTTCCTCCTCGGATGGAAATTTTTCGGATTAAGGCTATCCGTAGCCGTCGCTTCGGTGTTACACAGTGATTGTTTCCTACGGCAAATTTTTAGGTTGGGCCGTAGGCGTCATCAAGTTGACGAATGACTCCGTTTGGGTCGATGCGAGAAAATGTCTTGCCAAGTATGGACTACGTGTAACTTGTTGCGTAGTACGTCCGAATGAAGAATGAGATACGTGCTTCAAATGGCAAATAAGACGCTTTACGTAGTGAATCACGTATGGCGTAATTATATTTAGGATAATATCACTTTATATATATGTAAGATGCACGAGGCGTTCTACATAAAAAAAAATTCTGTACTCGCACGTGCTGGTGGCAAAAAATGTCGCCACTGGAGTAGTGTGAATCCTGGGAATATAAATCCCGAGCAGCCTCGCCTGTCTTGTCTCGTGGACGGGTGGAGAAAGCTCCCAAAATCCTCAGGAAGAACAATCCTGTTATAGAAATCAATGCTGTTGATACATCTACCATGCGACGTGACGACTACTCATTTCATCAAATGAGGAGGAGCAAAGTCCTTCTCACTTTCTGGGAAATGGTAGGACAAAATACTTTTCTTACCTTGGTTGTCTTAATTATATTCAATTAATGAATCGCAATCCTTAATTCTTTGGATTAATGTATGTCTTCTCATTAGAGAAGATAAAAAGATGGCCGCGGCCCGGAGATATATTAAAAAAACTTAGTAGTATTACCCGTTCTGTTGAGGTGATGTTTCTGCTTTCAAGTTCTTCTTCAAAATGAAATCCGTTCCACAATCGATTTCCTTTCTCAGCTTTCCTGTTTTCCAGGAAGCCAACGCCCTGTTTTCCAGTCTCTTTCCATTGCTCGATCTGTTTCTTTGTGACACGTCAGGTGGCGTAGTAAAGCAAGTGT
The DNA here is from genome assembly GCA_916050605.2 of Platycheirus albimanus. Classification (NCBI taxonomy): domain Eukaryota; kingdom Metazoa; phylum Arthropoda; class Insecta; order Diptera; family Syrphidae; genus Platycheirus; species Platycheirus albimanus. The sequence goes on along the minus strand of OU696696.1, from coordinate 135,367,981 downwards.
TAAGGAGTAGTGCGCACTGCACTACTTCAGATGACATTGAATTTCGGCCACTTGACAGATATTTTTACACGTACAAATAGGTGAAAATTCCTAAATTAAGGTTCTAGTTACACTTAGTGATATTGTTCCGTATGTTGTGACGTACTATATTGTTATGAATTTTGCTAGATATCAGAAACCCGAAGTGTCATTTCTGATTGACACCAGTAGTGCCGATATAAAAAGAAATTGACAGAATTGGTGGCGTGAGTATTATAGATATGTACTTCAAGACGATGTTGAGAGGTGTCATCGATGACACTACATGATTTGCCCTGCGTTGATGTGACAGATTTTGTTTTGGATCGAGTTCACGACACACCAGAAAAGACTTAATCAGGTGTCCAATTCTACCAGGTCTAGTGACTTCTTGATTCGTGATGTTAAGTGTGTTTTACGAATAATATTGTCACATGGTAACGAAACAAGTTTATGCCTGCAATTAACAGCATCGTATGAGTATATATATATGTTATTACTCCTGGACAACGTAGAAGGGTAGGGGTATTCTTTCTTACTATGCGAATACTTTCGTCCAGAGCTATGTTGCAATTAGGCAATGTCACTACGAAGTGTAGACATGGAATTGGAGTGGTTTCAGCATTAGTTTGGCCACACTGAAGGAGGAATTTATGGTCATGACACATTATGTCACCCGAGAAAGGTTTCCATCGTCTTTATTTAGATGTTCGGATACCACTGACAGCTAACTGCCAGTTTTTCTGTTGGACCGAAACTCATTGTGTTATCTGTAAAAATATTTTGGCTTCCCTCCCGGTGTGAACTATTTCGTCACATTTTAGTGCTGACGGGGCATAATTCATGAACGGGTGAATATCAGTTCAGTGTTGCCTTGATACACTTAACTAAAATTGTGGTCTGCGCATGTCTTGGAAATCTATTTTTAAATTGGAAATTGTTGACTTCGTTCTGGGAGTGGATTTCATTTACGAAGTTGGACTTTAATTGTGGATTCTTTTTCAGGTGGACTGTGAGTAGTGCGTTCAGCACAAGGTGAGTAACTATGAAGTTTCTCGAGTAGGTGGCACCACTTGCGTACACTGATTGAGTGTACTGGCGAGAAAGTTTTCCCTACATAAGAGACTCAAACAATTTTGAAATGACTGATAGTTTAGCGATGGGGCGGTAGTGGCCAATATCATTTTTTGGTCCTTTTTTATAAATTGGTCTTATATAGTGAAAACTTAAGACATTTGTTAAATAATAAATATAATGGGTAAGACAGTTGGGAGGCACACTTTTTTTAAACACAAGACGGTACACCATCTGGACCCGGGCTGAAAAAGCTTTCAAGCTCAAAAATATTCTGAGCAATTGAATCTTCTTGAATAGCAAAGTTTATCGAGTTAAGATGTGGGTTATTTTAGTTGAGGTCAGAAATTATTCACGGGTTTATTTTTGACATTTCACGTGAGTCTTGACTAGTTATGTTTTTGAGTGACATAGAGTTAGGATAGCCGTCAGTATGTCTTTTGCTATTAACGAAATTCCAAAAGTTTTTTGGGCTATGCTGCAATTCATTTGAATATAAGGCATTCGAATAATCAGAGAACATATTTTTAAGTTCATAGTAGATTCTATAATCCTCATCATCTTTGGATTTACTAAAATTTAACCAGTCCTTGTTTCTTTTATTTTTAAGGTTTTTTATGCGATGGTCGAACCATGGTGGATTATTAGATTCAATATAGTTATTCCCTAGGGGCGTTGTTTTAAAAAAGCGATCGAAAAGCAGGCTACAGAGTTTTAAGCACATCTCATTCACATCAAACTATGAAACAATTGATTCCAGTTTAGATTACACAACAAACTGACAAGAAGATCAAAATTACATTTTTTTTTAAAATCAAACTCAAGTTTAGCATTCGCTTTTGTGAATACATTACTCATAGTTACATTCCAAGATATATTTAACGCAGCATGATGTCTACCTTCGTTTAATAATAAAATGTTAGCAGGAGTTACAGCTATGTCAGAGTTTACTGAATCCGTAAAGAAGACAAGATCCAGAATTTAATTAAAGTCGTTACAAACACCATTGTATTGGCTTAGTCCGCATGAGGTCAGTTCATCGATGACTGAAAATTCACTGGAAGATGATAAGTTTGTTGGAGAATAGATATTGCAATCATCTGTTTGTTTGATGGCTGCATGCTGTATGAATAGGGTAGACCCTGATTGGTATCAACCTGGGAATGCCCAGCGTTGCAACTGTTTCATACGCATCAATTGTGCTTATTTTGCCTCCTAGTGGTAGCCATCGGGTACTGGTCTTGTCCACCCGGACTTGACTTGCTAAACTTATAAACGCGAGTGTTGAACACAGAAAAAATAGCAACACTATAATTGCCCTGCAAAAAAGCTCCTCTGTTTCTCTTGTTGGGTAGCAGTTTATTCTGTACGAACCCTTCAGAAAGCAAGCAAGCAGCGGATGAGCGGTAGGCACCCCAGTGAGCTAATTCGACATACTCGAAGCTCAGGTCTTTGGGTCTTTTCACTACTATTAGTCAGGGTAGTGAAATAGAGAAGGTGGCGGATGAGCCCATATAGGACCATAGGTAGCTCTCGCATCCCCGTAGTGGGTTGCTGACTCTGGATTTCATCTAAGCTAGCACATACTTCCCAAACCTCAATATACACAAAGGGACCTGGCAGTCTCCTGATCAAAATACGGTCAACCAAGTTGATCACATTGCGATTGATAGCAGACATGCCTCCAGTGTCATGAATGTCCGCACTTTCCCAGGGGCCAACATAGACTCGGACCACTACCTTGTTGTAGTTAAAGTGCGAATGCGGATCGCCACCAAACCGCAGAATCTAACATCGACTGTGAGAAAGTTTGATGTTGCAAAGTTAAAATCGCAAGAGACCGCCACAACCTTTGCCAACCATATCTCCTCTTATCTCTCGAGAAGCCCGGCGTCTGCGCCAAACCAAGAGGCTCAGAGCTGCCAAGAGCGCTTCCCGTCTGGTATACCAGCAAAAGAGGAAGGAGGAACATCGGCTTTTCAGAAGAAAAAACACAAAACTGGAAAAACGATTGGTTGAATCTATTGAGAAGTGCTACGGCAGAAGCAGTGTTCGAAAGTTCTACCAAAGGGTAAAACATTCGTCCAAGGGTTACAAAGCCCGAGCGGAAGCATGTACAGACGAGGGTGCGAATGTCGTAGTAGATACACAGTCGGCGCTGAGAATTTGGAAAGAACAATTCTGCAGACTGTTAAACGGCGAAGACAACCAGCTAATCGCTGTCAGGCAGAATGATCCATTCGATTTGGATGATGATGAACAAAATCTCCGTCAACCCGACCAAGAAGAAGTTCGGGTAGTATTATATTCGATAGTACGAATATTATTTATCTACTTAAATTATAGAAAAACTACCAACCACGTTTTTATCTTACAGATACTTTATTTTACACAAACTCATTCACAATTTCATTCTATCTTCGAAAAGTGTTCTACTCGAATTCCGACATATTATGACAGTGTTGCCATGTCGTGCATATATAACAATCTCCCCCGCATAATATATAAGTAATGAGACTTCTTTAACATTTTGTACATTGTTATTTTTTTTTTCTTTTATTTTGCAGAAAAGCTTAGGAACCTCTGACTTCTATAAATTACATTTCAAGAATCAAAAAAAAATTTATATAAACACAAACATAAAATATCTTCTGAAGGTGTAACGTAAAAATATAGAAATTATGAATGAAATTACACCCACCCTGTGATTAACGATATACACCTAGATCTACACCCAAATATCCTATGAATATCCAAGAGTCAAACCAATGCCCATCAACAACACAGGCCGAAGAGGAAGCAGGAAGAGACAAGCACCCCTATAAATCCTTGACTCAAATACCAAGGAACAGCATCTCCATCGTCTTCCGTCCGTGTATCGGTGTATCTAGCACCCCTTGTTTAGAAATACTTACACGTCGCTAACACGGCCTCCTGCTCTTCCTACTCCTTCCCCCATTCTTCAAAATTTCCTATCCATCCCCATCACAGAAGCGAGAACCATCCACCAGCCTACCATAGGTACTGACTACAAAGTCCCGTAGAACAGCCTAGAGGGTATCCGATGGCATGTCCACGCCTATCCGCTACAAGTATTAGATGTTCCTCTCGTAGCTCTTATAAACCGTAGCCTACACCTGAAAACCAAGGACCCTACTTAAATCCCCCACGAATGTAACTAGGCCTGAAATGCTATCTCAACGGATCTCGAGTAAAATTCCCAGAGATTCTACTCCAGCTCGCACCTAGAAGTCTTGATACAATCATATGTTTCTGTGCCAATGGGATGGAAGCAACCCTATGCCGGCAACGCCCTCTTTCTATCTAACTATTTGTTGAGAATAGCCAGTCGGAACGGCATGCGACAACGTAGCGTCGTGGTTGAGATCGACCGTTGCGGTGGCCGGCAGTACCCTAGCCACGATTAGCTCAGCCGGGCCGCGGGCACTTGCTCCGGGATCTACACAACCGGTTTTACCTCTTATTTTTTACTGCCGACCGTTGAATTCATGATGTGCGAATTCGAATAAAAATGTTGAAATGCTTGATGGCCCTCATAGTCTCCAAAGAAAAGACTAATATGAATTGATTGTAAAGGAAGATTGGTTCATGGACGCACCTCTTAACAATTATAGAGAGTGAACGTAGACCGAAAGTAAGACATCGTGGTTGAATTGTCATATCAACCCGTAGTACGCAACACGTAAGTATTTTGTAAGTAAGCAAACCATAGATGTTGGTGGTTGCAATGCTATCAATATACACAAAGGGACCTGGCGGTCTCCTGATCAAAATACCGTCAACCAAATTGATCTCATTGCGATTGATAGCAGACATGCCTCCAGTGTCATGAATGTCCGCACTTTCCCAGGGGCCAACATAGACTCGGACCACTACCTTGTTGTAGTTAAAGTGCGAATGCGGATCGCCACCAAACCGCAGAATCTAACATCCACTGTGAGAAAGTTTGATGTTGCGAAGTTACAATCGCAAGAGACCGCCACAACCTTTGCCAACCATATCTCCTCTTATCTCTCGAGAAGCCCGGCGCTTGCGCCAAACCAAGAGGCTCAGTGGCAACATTGCAAAATGGCCATCAAAACCGCAGCTACGGATGTCTTGGGCTTCATTAGGCGAACACAACGAAACACCTGGTTCGATGATGAGTGCAGGCTCGCACGCTTGGCCAATGACAAAGCCTATCATGCAGTTCTGAATCCTTGAATCAGAGCTGCCAAGAGCGCTTCCCGTCTGGTATACCAGCAAAAGAGGAAGGAGGAACATCGGCTTTTCAGAAGAAAAAACACAAAACTGGAAAAACGATTGGTTGAATCTATCGAGGAGTGCTACGGCAGAAGCAGTGTTCGAAAGTTCTACCAACGGGTAAGACATTCGTCCAAGGGTTACAAAGCCCGACCGGAAGCATGAGAATTTGGAAAGAACACTTCAACCAGCTAATCGCTGTCAGGCAGAATGATCCATTCGATTTGGATGATGATGAACAAAATCTCCGTCAACCCGACCAAGAAGAAGTTCGGGTAGTATTATATTCGATAGTACGAATATTATTTATCTACTTAAATTATAGAAAAACTACCAACCACGTTTTTATCTTACAGATACTTTATTTTACACAAACTCATTCACAATTACATTCTATCTTCGATAAGTGTTCTACTGGAATTCCGACATATTATGACAGTGTTGCCATGTCGTGCATATATAACAATCTCCCCCGCATAATATATAAGTAAGGAGACTTCTTTAACATTTTGTACATTGTTATTTTTTTTTCTTTTATTTTGCAGAAAAGCTTAGGAACCTCTGACTTCTATAAATTACATTTCAAGAATCAAACAAAAAAAAAAAATTTATATAAACACAAACATAAAATATCTTCTGAAGGTGTAACGTAAAAATATAGAAATTATGAATGAAATTACACCCACCCTGTGATTAACGATATACACCTAGATCTACACCCAAATATCCTATGAATATCCAAGAGTCAAACCAATGCCCATCAACAACACAGGCCGAAGAGGAAGCAGGAAGAGACAAGCACCCCTATAAATCCTTGACTCAAATACCAAGGAACAGCATCTCCATCGTCTTCCGTCCGTGTATCGGTGTATCTAGCACCCCTTGTTTAGAAATACTTACACGTCGCTAACACGGCCTCCTGCTCTTCCTACTCCTTCCCCCATTCTTCAAAATTTCCTATCCATCCCCATCACAGAAGCGAGAACCATCCACCAGCCTACCATAGGTACTGACTACAAAGTCCCGTAGAACAGCCTAGAGGGTATCCGATGGCATGTCCACGCCTATCCGCTACAAGTATTAGATGTTCCTCTCGTAGCTCTTATAAACCGTAGCCTACACCTGAAAACCAAGGACCCTACTTAAATCCCCCACGAATGTAACTAGGCCTGAAATACTATCTCAACGGATCTCGAGTAAAATTCCCAGAGATTCTACTCCAGCTCGCACCTAGAAGTCTTGATACAATCATATGTTTCTGTGCCAATGGGATGGAAGCAACCCTATGCCGGCAACGCCCTCTTTCTATCTAACTATTTGTTGAGAATAGCCAGTCAGAACGGCATGCGACAACGTAGCGTCGTGGTCGAGATCGACCGTCGCGGTGGCCGGCAGTACCCTAGCCACGATTAGCTCAGCCGGGCCGCGGGCACTTGCTCCGGGATCTACACAACCGGTTTTACCTCTTATTTTTCACTGCCGACCGTTGAATTCATGATGTGCGAATTCGAATAAAAATGTTGAAATGCTTGATGGCCCTCATAGTCTCCAAAGAAAAGACTAATATGAATTGATTGTAAAGGAAGATTGGTTCATGGACGCACCTCTTAACAATTATAGAGAGTGAACGTAGACCGAAAGTAAGACATCGTGGTTGAATTGTCATATCAACCCGTAGTACGCAACACGTAAGTATTTTGTAAGTAAGCAAACCATAGATGTTGGTGGTTGCAATGGTATCAATATACACAAAGGGACCTGGCGGTCTCCTGATCAAAATACCGTCAACCAAATTGATCACATTGCGATTGATAGCAGACATGCCTCCAGTGTCATGAATGTCCGCACTTTCCCAGGGGCCAACATAGACTCGGACCACTACCTTGTTGTAGTTAAAGTGCGAATGCGGATCGCCACCGAACCGCAGAATCTAACATCCACTGTGAGAAAGTTTGATGTTGCGAAGTTACAATCGCAAAAGACCGCCACAACCTTTGCCAACCATATCTCCTCTTATCTCTCGAGAAGACCGGCGGCGGCGCCTGCGCCAAACCAAGAGGCTCAGTGGCAACATTGCAAAATGGCCATCAAAACCGCAGCTACGGATGTCTTGGGCTTCATTAGGCGAACACAACGAAACACCTGGTTCGATGATGAGTGCAGGCTCGCACGCTTGGCCAATGACAAAGCCTATCATGCAGTTCTGAATCCTTGAATCAGAGCTGCCAAGAGCGCTTCCCGTCTGGTATACCAGCAAAAGAGGAAGGAGGAACATCGTTTTTTCAGAAGAAAAAACACAAAACTGGAAAAACGATTGGTTGAATCTATCGAGGAGTGCTACGGCAGAAGCAGTGTTCGAAAGTTCTACCAAAGGGTAAGACATTCGTCCAAGGGTTACAAAGCCCGAGCGGAAGCATGTAGAGACGAGGGTGGGAATGTCGTAGTAGATACACAGTCGGCGCTGAGAATTTGGAAAGAACACTTCAACCAGCTAATCGCTGTCAGGCAGAATGATCCATTCGATTTGGATGATGATGAACAAAATCTCCGTCAACCCGACCAAGAAGAAGTTCGGGTAGTATTATATTCGATAGTACGAATATTATTTATCTACTTAAATTATAGAAAAACTACCAACCACGTTTTTATCTTATAGATACTTTATTTTACACAAACTCATTCACAATTACATTCTATCTTCGAAAAGTGTTCTACTCGAATTCCGACATATTATGACAGTGTTGCCATGTCGTGCATATATAACAATCTTCCCCGCATAATATTATAAGTAAGGAGACTTCTTTAACATTTTGTACCTTGGTATTTTTTTTTCTTTTATTTTGCAGAAAAGCTTAGGAACCTCTGAAAAAAAAAAATTTATATAAACACAAACACAAAATATCTTCTGAAGGTGTAACGTAAAAATATAGAAATTATGAATGAATCTACACCCACCCTGTGATTAACAATAGACACCTAGATCTACACCCAAATATCCTATGAATATCCAAGAGTCAAACCAATGCCCATCAACAACACAGGCCGAAGAGGAAGCAGGAAGAGACAAGCACCCCTATAAATCCTTGACTCCAATACCAAGGAACAGCATCTCCATCGCCTTCCGTCCGTGTATCGGTGTATCTAGCACCCCTTGTTTAGAAATACTTACACGTCGCTAACACGGCCTCCTGCTCTTCCTTGTCCTTCCCCCATTCTTCAAAATTTCCTATCCATCCCCATCACAGAAGCGAGAACCATCCACCAGCCTACCATAGGTACTGACTACAAAGTCCCGTAGAACAGCCTAGAGGGTATCCGATGGCATGTCCACGCCTATCCGCTACAAGTATTAGATGTTCCTCTCGTAGCTCTTATAAGCCGTAGCCTACACCTGAAAACCAAGGACCCTACTTAAATCCCCCACGAATGTAACTAGGCCTGAAATGCTTTCTCAACGGATATCGAGTAAAATTCCCAGAGATTCTACTCCAGCTCGCACCTAGAAGTCTTGATACAATCATATGTTTCTGTGCCAATGGGATGGAAGCAACCCTATGCCGGCAACGCCCTCTTTTTATCTAACTATTTGTTGAGAATAGCCAGTCGGAACGGCATGCGACAACGTAGCGTCGTGGTTGAGATCGACCGTCGCGGTGGCCGGCAGTACCCTAGCCACGATTAGCTCAGCCGGGCCGCGGGCACTTGCTCCGGGATCTACACAACCGGTGTTTCCTCTTATTTTTCACTGCCGACCGTTGAATTCATGATGTGCGAATTCGAATAAAAATGTTGAAATGCTTGATGGCCCTCATAGTCTCCAAAGAAAAGACTAATATGAATTGATTGTAAAGGAAGATTGGTTCATGGACGCACCTCTTAACAATTATAGAGAGTGAACGTAGACCGAATGTAAGACATCGCGGTTGAATTGTCATATCAACCCGTAGTACGCAACACGTATGTAAGTATTTTGTAAGTAAGCAAACCATAGATGTTGGTGGTTGCAATGGTATCAGTTACCTTCCTTCCACTCTGCTACCACGATGCTACGCAGAAAGTGGAGGATGAGGTGACTAACTACAAGGGAAGGGAGGATTAAAGGTGTTCAAGTAATCCCCCTGGTCTCTTAACCCACCTTAACCCACCCAAAACGAAAGCAAGAATCATCTCTCCTACTATCAACCATGGCTGTCTATCGACCTCAGAGCCCCCACGACTCATTAATATTGTAGGCAGCCCCTTATATAAAAAAGCAAGCAAAATCTTTGCTTGCCTATTATATCACCCTAACTATACCATAGTATCTAACACGATACTAAATCAAAGAAAGAGAAAAACCTCCAACGTTGCACTAGGAATACTTCAACTGTATCCCATCTTTACACCACCTTGTTCCTTCCGAAGATATGGAGTGGATTACCAGTCTCCCTATAAAATAACTTACACTGCCATAATAAATATCTGTAAATCCTTTCAAGAAATCTCCAAGTAAAAATAAATCAACTCAAATGCAAATTTTTCTTGAAACATTATAACCACAAAAAGATCAGTAATTTATTAATAAAAGTTCTTAGTATCTAACAGAAGAATGAAATTTTAACTTAATCTACTTTAATCTCTTTTAATTGATCAAAATTATTTCTACACGAAAGTGAATTCTTAACTTGAAACGTATATATTTACTTTACTTTAAGTTCTGATCAAAAATGATTATAAAAAAAAACTTCATGATCGGATGATGCGTTATTCAAAAAAAAAAACTTAAAACTACCTTATGTTGATAAACTTTATAGTATACATGATTCGAATTAAGTGCAATCAGAAATGGTTATAATAAAGTTCAGTAATTAAATGAAAATCGTAAGGAATTATTTATCTTCAAAAGTATAAACGATACCGCGGCGAATCGTTTCTGAATGTCGACTAAAATAATACGTCGAATAATGTACAAATATATTCATATGTAACGAAAAGTCGCTAATTTTGTAATGATTTTTAAAATCTGTTCTTAAAGACACGAAGCACGAAAACGACCTGATTGAAATGAATCAGAAAAAGTAACAAAAAGAAGCAAAGTTATCAGGCATCAGGGATCTGTTGTAAGCGTAACACCCACAACAACATAAAGGTAAACAATTTGAGATATTACAAAATACCCTTTATATCTATACACAGTTCGTGCATACATATAAATTCGATAGTCAGTTAAAATTTCAAATATATTATAAGAATTCAAATCTATAATAATATATGTAAATGTTTATCGACCACTGTATTCGTGGAGTTTTCCATGTATCCTTTTAACATGGGAATTCAGGAGTGCACCCCGGAGCCCCCGCTGTAAAAAATGTTATTAATTTATAAACAAAATTTATCTTTGGGTTTTATTAAAGGCGTTTCTCAAATTGGTGGCACTGTACGCTCACTTGCTATGCTCAACATATGTGCAAGTGACAAGGCACATGCAACCTAGTGATATATGGTTACGGATTCTTTTGCTGATTGTATATTTGCCACTAAGATAACAGTCACAATCAGTATGTTCAGGTGCGCATGCGAAAGTCGATATCTTTCTTACTCGCACCTGAAGGAAAGAGGGTCAGGTAAACCAAAGAAATTTCGCTCAGTTTAAAAAGTCAAATGAAAATGGACTGTAGCATTGCCAGATGTGGTGAATTTAATAGAAATTTCATTATCTGTGTGTAGACTTTTCAAATGTGAGAAAGTTAGGTAGTTTTGTTTGTAATAGGTTTTAAGTTTATGTTTATTTAATGAATGATGGAAAACATCATTATTAGTGCAATATGTAGGTATGTAAGTTAGATTTTAAGTATGTGGGCCAGGGCTACCTGGAGGGGGATAAAAAAAGGAAAGTCCTTTAGTTTTAGGGTTTAGATTAAGGTACATTTAAGATTATATAAGTTCAAATTCGTACCAACGAATTTGACTTTGGTGGAGGTGGTTTTATTTCATTTTTTATTATCTTTGGTGATGGGTTTCATATTATTATTATTTTTGGTGGTGGAATTTCATTTTTTTTATTATTTTGAATTTTAGGTAGGTTTAGTTAGATTAGTTTAATCTGAAAAGCACTATACTTACATGTTCCTTGAGGTAGCGTCAAAGTCCTTCGATTTGTGGTAACGTTTCATACCTTTTATCGTAGCATCATTCCTTTTCCAAACTAGTCTTCCTTTCCTTTAACTTTCTTCTTTTTCTGGCACGATAATTTTGATTGTCGAGCAGGAATGATAAGTGGAAGCGGCAAAGAACCACCCCATTTCCGTCGAGCATAGCCGTGCAACGACAAGCGTGCCGCCGCCCTTCTACTGTCCCAAAGTAAGTCCTCCGTGGAACCCTGACTCGCAACAATGGCGTCCAATGAGACCTTACTAATTCGAGGCCCAAAATAACTTCAAGGAGACGATTTTCTTTTTTTGAAGGTCGTCGACTTGGACTTGTCTTGGCCTCCCGCGTTTTATTTTTTTTTATTTTTATTTTTTTTACTTTCCTATCTTTTTACACAAATCAAGGACGCACTTTTGGTAGTGTCACAGATCTTGAACGGCTGTCCAATCTTCAGGCCTTAGTCAGGAGATCTTGTGAGGTAGTCCAAGGTTTGTGATAACGCCAGAAGTTGAACAAAGTCGTAGGATTTCAGGCTTTTGCTGCCCATAGAGTCAGGAGTCAGGTTAAGCCAGACTGTTTGTGAGGTAGAAGTTCTGGATCTGAAAACTTTGTTCGTGTGGAGGTTTTTTCTGAACTTATAGCCATCCTTCTATTAGGCTATATGCCAGGTAGTAAGATGTGGTTATGGGAAAGGGATTAACCAAAACACACACTGAATTTCAGGCGCACCAGTCGCAATTCAGACAGACAAAACTAACAATGAACTAGGACAACTACCGGAGTTGCTAAGGGAATGAAAAACGTTGCCGACTTCACACACCTTAGCGTATTCAAACATACAATTTTTAAAAACTTTTAAAACCTTTTTTTTTAATTTTCTTATTTTTTTTTATATATTTTTTATATTTTTTCTTATAATTTTTTTTATTCAAAATGTCAATTTTTTTTATGATTTTTTTATTATTATTTATTTTTTTTAATTTTTAAATTTTTCTTTTTATTTTTTTTATATTTTTGCTTTTTTCTTGCTATCATTATCCTTTTTTTTATACTTTTTTTATTGAAATTCAGTTTTCTTTACATTTTCTTTGTTTTGTTTTGAACATTCATTTCAAAACGTTTATTTTTGTATTACATTTTTTTTTCTCTTTCTTGTGTGAGTAATTTTTTTTTTGAGTGGGTTTGTTTTGGAGAGAGGAAAAAGATGGCAGATGGTGAAAAGAAAACTCGTACCATACCGAAATCTGCGGGCCTCTGCTCAACACAAAACGCTCAAACGAACGACATGGACAAGACTAACGAAGACATTACAAACATAATACAAAACATGAGCGTTACGAACAACACTAACCCCAACATACTGCAACAAACTTATACGGAAACTAACGCGACAAAGACGGAGTCATTTGATGACTCACACCTACAAAACTATAATTACGAAAACAAAACATACCCAACACAAACATTTACAAACGAACGCGACAAATTACTACAAGAAACACAAGAACTTCAACGAGAACGAGACCGACTACTAAGACAACAACAAGACAGACACATGCATCATTCTGAAGCTGGAGAGGATAGAGGTGGAATGTCTCAAGGACCTTCCACATCTTTCTCTTTAGCTACAGAAGATTTTTACCACAAGATGCAGCAAATTGCCTCTGTGACTGTCAGAGAGAGTCAAACCAATACGCTCGGAATTCTGGCAGAGGGTTTAACTGACGTTATGAAGCTTGTCGACAAAAATATGTAAGCAGTACATTCCAAGCTAAATACTTTGAAACTCTCTATGGCAAGTCACGGGGACAATACATTTAAACAAGACATCGGACAAGACACGACTTTTCAACAAGATAACTTTTACAACCAACACTCTCAACAAGACATAAACAGTTCCTCAAGACAGAACATAAGCGTCAAGAACGACCCACGACAAGACTCAATATTTGAACGAAACACTACATTAAAACAACCACCTAGACAAAATACAACTTTTACACAACACACTACGGCGGGTTCGTATCAACAAATTTTTAACAATACAATAAAACAAAACACTACATACAGACAAGACAATATATACGAACCAACTTACGGAAAAAATCCGATACACGACATACACAACAACAACAAACCGAGCAGACAAACTTTCCACTCGGAGGTGGTTCAGCCGACTCAGCCTTGGCCACATTCGTCGAATCAGTCCTCTTTTGTGAACATCAATCGTAGGGTTGATGTTCATAAATGGGGGATCAAGTTCGATGGATCGTCGAAGGGTTTGTCGGTTGAGAGTTTCCTCTTTCGAGTGGAAACCCTACAAAAGAAGAGCGGACTGAGTGATGAGCAGCTGTTCGCAGAATTTCATCATTTTGTATCAGGTTCCGCTGAATTGTGGTTTTGGCAGTTTTTGGAGGAGAACCAGGGCGATTACATGCTTAACTACTTTGATTTAAAGACCGAGATCGTCCGTCAATTTAAGAATAATGTTAAGGCCCAATAACATAATTATTATTAACACATTCGTATTATGTCATAGGTAGTCAGTAGGTCAACCGTCAACCAGCAGTACGTGAACGTTGATGACGGTGCACCTACAAATTTGATTACCAAATTGTTCTAGTTATATGACTTAGTTTTATTTTATTTTATTTTTGTTATTATTATTCGTAGAGTAAGCTTTTTTTAAGTACACTATAAAAAACGTATTATTTATGAATAAAATATCATTACGTTGAGTGAAGTCTTTGGTGTCTTTTATTTGAATCGTGTGAAGTTGAATTCTCCAGTTTAAGCAAGTTCAAGTGCTTGTTTAAAAACTCCATAGAATAACAAGTTCATATGCTTGTTACTCGAACTATTTAGACAAACGAGTCTAACATTTTGGTGACCCCGACGTGATTCAACTGATCACTCGAACAACTAATTGACATATCTTCATCTTCATCAACTTACTGATCTTTGGTAGATATACATATCTGCAATTGACAACGTAATCTTCATCAACATTTAGTAACTCATCTTTGGCTGATATCTATACATCTATATATCTACAACGATGACTTCAGCATTCCAAGATTGCATTGTGGCCCAAGTAGCAAGTGGGCAAGAAATTCAACGGATCATCTCCAACTTCAAAAAGGATTCCTCCGATCGAAAGACCACAAGGGTATATTTTGATGAAAGGCTTAAGCGGCTTCAAGAGCAGTGGAAGATGTTTGAACAAGGTGACCAGAAGATCAATGGACTACCACAAAAAGAGGAAAACCATGAATACTTCACCAAAAATTACTTTAAAGAAATGGCCGCATTAGTTAAACAGTATACTCAATGTTTTGAGGAAGCAATATTGGCTTTTGATAAACAAGGTAAAACGGATCAAGCAGATCTACCCAAAACATCATCAAGAAGCAACGAAGAAGCAGAACCATCGAAAATGACGAATGATATTCGAAGGCAGAGAGCAATCATGTGCTCTCTTGAAAGGTTGCTGGATGGCTTACCCACAAATAATACGGAGTCATCTCAGTACCACGAAGTCAAGTTCCGATCTATTGAGCAATTGTGGCAGCAAATTGAAGCTGTCAACTACACCATATGGGAACTTAGTGACGACCCCATATCAGAAGGCTATAACCATAAAAACTTCATTGATATGGAACAAAGGGTTCAACAAACACTCATAACTTTATGCAAGAGAATCCAGTCGCAAGGCAGTAACAACGTTGGTATGGGTATCGCCAAAAACAATTCTCTACATTTACCAAAAGTTACCATTCCCAAATTCGATGGGGACTACATGAAATGGCGCCAATTTTTTGATCTATTTTCACAAATGGTGGACAACCAATCGATTCCTAACATACAGAAGATGTGGTATCTAAAAACACATCTAAGTGGAGAAGCTGAAAATTTGATTCGTCATTTATCTTTGACCGAAGAAAATTACACAACAGCATGGACCAGTCTTCAAGATAGATATAATAATACTATATAATATGACTACATGCTTAAGAACAAAGTAGCCCATAAGTGTAGTGTTTGCTCAATAGACCAATTACCACTAAATAAGTGTTCTTTAGAACCGGTTTTAATAGCAAAAAATCGTGTAAATCTAAACTCTCCATCTTCTTCCTCCAATGCTGCTGTCGACGACGGTGTTACTGTCGATGCTTCTCCTGTTGCTGCTGCTACTACCGCTGTTTCTTTACCCACCCCTCTTCATGACCCAAGCTCTCTGGCTGCCTCTGCCACTACCCCTTCATTAAACAATGGAAAAGAAATTACTTTGTCTTTGCTGTATACGGAAATACTTAAGCTTCAATCAATCAACAGTGATGCATTAGAAAAGATCCGCTCTCTCGAAGAACGCAATGCTACTCTTACAAACACCGTAAATAGTTTGGAGGCTAAACTAAATACATTAGAGCAAAGAGATAAGCGGTGTGATATTGACGTCGTTGGTATTCCAAATTTAAATTCAACAAATGCAGTTTCAAAGGTCATTCAACTTATTACTGAAGGTGTAGGCGAGCAAATTGAAGAGCGTGACATTGAATCTTGCTATGTGAAAGCTTTGAAGAGACAAACCGACGACAAAAGCAACATTGTGTCCAACATTGCATGCATCAAGTTTACGAATCATACTCAGAAGGAGAAAATAATGAACAAGTTGCGGATGAACAAGATTAAACTGACAGCTAACATCTTTGGTGGAAAATCCAAAACAAATATTTTCATAAATGATAGTCTAACATCATATTCACGTTCTCTTTTAAAGAAGGCTAAGCAGTTGAAGCTTCAAAAAAAATGTATTTACGTTTGGGTCCGGAGTTCATCAGTATTTATTAGACGTAAAGAAGGCGAAAAGTGTATTAAAATCAATAATTTCGAGGATTTTTCTAAAATTGATTTTGAAATTTATTAATCTTTAAAAAATATCTTTTTTTTTTTTTTATCTTAAAATGATAGTTAATAATAATATTTCTAATAACAATTTCGTTTTTGAAAATCCTCTTAATGCTTTAGAAAATAATAGTTCTTTTTTGCAAGTAAATAATGATGATATTAATATTAATTGTCTATGTATTGATCATTCCAATGTAAATACTTGTTCCAGTTTTTCTGTAATTCACCAAAATATTCGAAGCATTAGAAAAAACTTTGATGTTTTCTTGTCTCATCTAGCATCCTTAAGTCACTTACCTGATTTCATTTTTCTTTCTGAAATATGGATATTTGATTGCGAAGTCTCCAATTATAAAATTCCTAATTATACGCTCAGTGCATGTTGCAATGACTCTTATGCTGCTGGTGGAGTTGCTGTATTTTATAGGAGTGATATTATTTGCGATATTGTTTTTCCTAACCTCTACTCTGCTGATTCAATTATCGTAAATTGTGAGTTATCTGGTGCTCGCTTCTGTTTTGTTTGCGTCTACAGATTTCATTTCTTTAATATTACGAGTTTTGTGAATGAATTTTCGGAGTTCTTAGATAATCAAAGCTGCAAGAACCAAATTCTACTTGGGGATTTTAATATTGATATATTGTCCGAATCATCTGATGTGGACAATTTTCTGGCCGTCTTATCATCTTTTGGCTTTACGTCCTTGGTGAACAAAGCGACCAGAGGATTGTCTTGTCTAGACCATATTTTTTTAAAATTTCAAAGAAATAATAATAGGAACTATAAGGCAGATGTTTTTGATCTTAAAATTACAGATCATAGATTGACCAGTCTTCAGTTTGACAACGATGTTTACAAGTCAAATCAGTCTCTTTCAAAAAAAATTCAAAAAATAAATTTTGATAGTCTTAAATCTGATTTAACTTATGAGTTTTGGGACGACGTTTTTAATAAAGATGATCCGTCAATTGCATATGAGGTATTTCTAAATAAACTTCAGTACCATATTTCGAATAACTGCGTTATCCGGGAAAAAAAAGATTTGCATCTTAAATGTCGAAAAGCTTGGATGAATGTATCTTTGTTAAAAAAAATAAATAAAAAGAAAAAAATGCACAGTTGCCTTAAAAAGCACCCAAACAATGTGAGACTAAAGATGATCTATGAAAAACTCTGCCACGAAATTAAATCGGAAATTCCTCTCTGCAGAGACAATTATTACAAAAATAAACTGATTGAAAACTTAGGTAACTCAAAAAAAGAGTGGGGTGTAGTAAATGATATTTTAAATAGGAATAAGACTGAAGTAAGTATTGCTATTGAACATAACAAGACAATTATTAACGACTCTGAAAAAATTGCCAATCTATTTAATGATTTTTTCTCTAACATAAATCAAAATTTATCTGGACATTCATCTGATTACAATGCATATTGCTGTAATAACACTGTAAAGGAAGAAAGCTTCCACCCAACTAGTTTTTTCTTTGAGTGTATTAGCTCGGAAGAAATTCATAAAACTATAATGTCTTTAAAAAATTCAAACTCTTCTTCTGATGACAATATCTCTGGCTTTATCTTAAAGAACATTTCTTTCTTTATATCTGATGTTTTATGTTATATTTTTAATCTTAGTTTAGAAAAAGGTGTTTTTCCAGAAGCGTTAAAAAGTGCAGTTGTTATTCCACTACATAAAAAAGGTGTCACTTCCTGCTTAAATAATTACCGTCCAATATCACTCCTTTAAGTTTTTTCGAAAATCATAGAAAAATGTTTGAAGATCAGAATGATTTCTTTTTTAAATCGAACAAACTTTTTCAGCGATCACCAGTATGGTTTTTTGAAGGGTAGATCTACGGAAGACGCTGTTTTAAAACTCTGTGGTGAAATTTATCGCAGTCTGAACAACTCTGAGATACCTTCGACTCTGTTCATTGATATTGCTAAGGCCTTTGATACGGTGGATCATGGACTTTTGCTTAATAAATTATACCGAATAGGTTTTAGAGGCACTGTTTATGATTGGTTTGTATCATATTTAATGAACAGAAAACAAAAGGTAAGAATTCAGGACAAACTTAGTTCGGTAAAATTTATTCATTTGGGTGTGCCCCAAGGATCCGTTTTGGGTCCAATTCTTTTCTTAATATTTGTCAATTCGCTTTTTTTTCAACCGTTTATAGGAAAAATGACAGCTTTTGCGGATGACACTGCTCTTTCATATTCATCGAAAAACTATTTCCAGTTAGTTACCGATTTAAACAATGATTTAGAGATTCTTCGTAAATGGTTTTATCTTCACAGGCTTGTTATAAGTGATAAAACCAAATTTATGGTCTTTAATATTTTGGGTAATGTCTGTAAAGAAATCTCACTTTCTTACCATTCACCTTCATGTCTTAGGTTTCGTCTTAATAATGATTGCTCTCATGTTCCCATCACTTATAATGATAACTTATTATGTACTGATAGCTGCTTTGATATAGAACGTGTTGAAAGTTTTAAGTACTTGGGTCTACTGTTAGATTTCAGGATGAGTTGGAAAAACCACACTTCTAACCTGAAGGAATATCTTAACAAAGTTGTAAGGCAAATTTACCATCTCAGTCTTTACTGCAGTCAACCTATTCTGAGTTTAGTATACAATGGCTTATTTAAATCTAAACTGCAATATGGGCTCTCTTGTTGGGGTGGGACACATTACAATAAAATTGAACCACTGCTTATTAAGCAAAAACATGCAGTAAGAATTATTTGTAGAGTTAACCGCCGAACTCCAAGCTTTGATTTATTTAATAGCCTTAAAATTCTACCACTCAAGCATTTGTACTTTTATAAAGTGTTAAAAATATTCTTCGAAAAATCTGGTTATCTGGACGCTAGGCTTAATGGATCTCACAATTTGCGTGTTAACACTAGAACTTTCGTAAATGTTCCTACCATCAGAAAATCGCTTTTTTCTCATTTCTATGAAATAACTGCTCCTCGTCTTTTTAATAATCTGCCAGAAGACATTCGATGTGAGACAGTCAAATCTTCATATTTAAGAAATATTAAGCTTCTATTGTTTTCATTGAATTTTAATGAAATTGATAGTCTATTAAATGTATTTACATAGGATCTTTTTTAAATCTTTTTAAATTTTTTTTTTTTTTTTTAAATTAATTCTTTTGATTATCTAATACCGATTTTTGATTTCTTTCTTTTGCGATTTAAAGTTGCTGCTTCTAATTCATATTTTATACAAGTACTTTTATTTTTTGTTTTTGAACACTAATTTTTGTTACACATTTGTTATGAGCCCCATCAATTTTGCTAATAAAATCTATATTTTGTAACTATACGGTTAATCCAACTCTTGTCCTTATGGCAACCGGATGTACCTAACTATTTTATATGAAATCTTATTAAATGTAATTACTTATATACTGAAGTTATATAGTTAAGTTAGTGGTAAGAATTCTTATAAAATAAAGCAATAAAAAAAAAAAAAAAAAAAAAAAAAAAAAAAAAAAAAAAAAAAAAAAAAAAAAAATATCAGGGTTCTTACGTCCTCTTTTTTGCAAAAGATAATTGGGCAACCTCATCATACACAACCACAACCTTCAGCAGCGGCTATCAAAAATCTACACGACACTACACAAGAATGTTTGATGGCTCTTTGCAACATTGGTGTAGACACGGCATCTTGGGACCCTCTGTTATTACACTTACTTGTGAACAAGCTTGATCAAAGTACAAGAATTCTTTATGAGCAATCCCTAACAAAACCAAAGGAACTGCAATCAATTAAAGAATTTTTGTTATTTTTGGAAAACCAATTCCAATCACTAGAGTCAGTTGGACAGAAAAAGAAGGATTCAACACCTCGAGCTTGTGGATCAGTTATATCAGACCGAAAGGGAACGTGCAAAATATGTCATTCTGGAACACACCCTATATTTGCCTGTAAGCAATTCCTACAACTACCAGCTTCAGAACGAATTCAAATAGTTCAAAAACTTAAAATTTGCTTGAATTGCCTGAAGATTGGTCATGGTGTCAAAACTTGCATTTCAAGAGGATGTTTTAAATGCAACTATAAACACAACACACTATTACATCTCGAGAGCCATAACAAGGGATCCTTCACAAACAAACATGCAACGAATATAGAAGGGGACATTAATGAAAGGTCTCAAACAAATTTAAGTGCATCAGTAACATTATCAGCATCCAAAAATCCAGGAAAGCATCAATACATATTCCTCAGCACAGCCGTAGTAGAGCTGATAACAAACAATGGACAAAGAATCGAATGCAGAGCAGTCTTAGATTCCGGTTCACAAGTGAATCTTATAACAGAACGACTCGTAAAGAAACTAGGTCTTCACTCCAAACATACATCAATCAACATTCAAGGCATTGGTAATGGAAAGCGTGAATCTCATCATCGAGTAAACGTCAAATTGCAGTCAAGAACAAGTGGCTTTAATACCCAATTAGGAGCTTTTGTTCTACCACACATCATATCTCCACAACCATCTCAACATTTCAACTCTTCATCATGGGAAATTCCAAAGAATGTACCATTAGCAGACCCATTTTTCAATCGACCAGAGAAAATTGATATTCTTATTGGTGCAGAATTCTATCATCAACTACTTTCTATTGGGCAGATACGTTTAGCAGATGATCTACCCACATTGCAAAATACAGTTCTTGGATGGGTGATAGCAGGAAAGGTATCAGATGCGAATTCAAATACAGCAACTTGTGGCATCTCTACATATGAGGACAACGACCTCCATCAAATGATTGAACGATTATGGAGCCTTGAAGAAGTAGAAACACAAGGCAGCAACTTATCAAGAGACGAGGAGATGTGCGAGGCCCATTTTGCACAAAACACACAAAAAAGCAGTGAAGGACGATTTATTGTCAAACTACCATTTCATGGAGACACATCCGGACTAGGAAAATCCAAGGACATAGCAGTCAACAGGTTTCTAGCACTGGAAAGAAGATTAGCAAAGAACAAAGAAGTAAAAGAACAATACATTCAATTTATGGAAGAATACGAAGATCTAGGCCATATGACCAAACTTGATATTAATAACCTACAAGCGCCTAATTACTTTATACCCCATCATTGTGTTCTAAAAGAAGACAGTAGCACAACCAAACTTCGAGTCGTTTTTGACGCATCATCAAAAACATCCTCAGGATTATCATTAAACGACATCATGTATACAGGACCGACCGTGCAAGGTGAACTATTTTCATTGTTGCTTCGCTTTCGATTGCCAAGATATGTTTTTGCACTGATATCCAAAAAATGTATCGTGAAATAATAATGCATCCTGAAGATAGAAAATATCAAACCATTGTTTGGAGAACTGACGACAAACGACCGCTTAATTTCTATCAACTCAACACAGTGACTTACGGAACAAGGGCAGCACCATATTTGGCTACCAAGTGTCTACAGCAGCTTGCGAAAGAGAACGGCGAAAGATTTCCACTAGGATCCAAGGCTCTGCACAATGATTTCTATGTCGATGACTGTTTAACTGGTGATAACAACTTAGTAACAACCCTGGAAATACAAAACCAAGTCATACAAATGTTAAAAGAATCAGGATTTAAACTGAGGAAGTGGTGTGCCAATCATCCCAGATTACTTCAAGGCATCGCCAAAGAAGACCAAGAAATCGACCTCGACTTTGGAAATCAAAGTAACGCATCAATTAAGGCTCTCGGCCTAACATGGCAACCAAATAACGATAGATTTTGTGTTAAAACAAAATTAAATTCTACAAATCGAATAACAAAGCGGATTGTCACTTCAGATCTTGCCAAATTATTCGATCCATTGGGTATAATGGGTCCGGTAGTTGTCAAGGCTAAAATATTTGTACAGGAGCTCTGGTCATTAAAGTTGTCATGGGATGAATCATTACCAGCTGAATTACATACAAGATGGATGCAGTTTCGTGAGAACTTGAAAAACTTAAACAACTTCCATTTCTCACGGCATATGTTTAATAACGATGTACCAGTAAAAATACAGATTCACACATTTTCTGATGCATCTGAAAAAGCATATGGTGCAGTTGTTTATCTACGAGCAATTCTAAAGAATGGAACAATAATAGTAAGACTGCTCTGTTCAAAATCCAGAGTGGCTCCATTAAAACGACAGACACTTCCACGACTAGAACTATGCGCTGCTGTCTTAGGTGCTCAATTAACAGATAGAGTTAAGAATGATCTGAATCTTAAAGACGTCCCCACATTCCTATGGACAGACTCCGAAATCGTTCTCGCACGGATTAATTCACCATCAGCATCATTTCAAACATTCGTGGCGAACCGAGTTTCCAATATTCAAAGATTAACACTTGCCGAACAATGGCGACATGTCTCATCAAAACATAACCCAGCGGATGTGATTTCACGAAGTATTCAACCAGAAAAGTTTACGTCATGCACATTATGGTTTTATGGTCCACTTTTCCTACATGGTCCAGAAAACATGTGGCCAGCAAAGTATTCCAAAAATATGGCTATTTTAAACGACAAGGAAAGAAAAGGAGTTACTGCAGCAACTGTTGTGACAAATGATTGTGATCAGAATATGATTTACAAAATAAATCGTGGAGGTTCATTCAACACTCTTCAGCGGATAGTATCGTATATCCGACGTTTTTGTAACCATGCGAGAAATAAAGAGAATATACGAGAAATCCACTTAACTACACGAGAACTGGATGATTCATTATTCGTGATAGTTCGAGCAATGCAGGCATTTGATTTCCAGGAGGAAATTAGTGACCTGCAAAAATACAAGGAACTGAAGCGGAACAGTCAGCTCTCCAGCCTGGCTCCATTTTTGGATGACAAGGGAATCGTTCGAGTCGGTGGTCGACTAGAATCCGGATTATTGCCATTTGATACAAAACATCCGATGCTGCTTCCGTACAACAATCCATTGACAAAACTATTGATGAAAGAAATTCACGAGAAGTATAATCACTGCGGTTCGCAGACGTTGCTTGCGCAGATGAGGCACAGGTTTTGGCCTATAAAGGGAAAAATTATGGCTCGGTCAGTTGTACATCACTGTGTTAAATGCACAAGAGCTAGACCTCAATTACTTCAACAAGTAATGGGAAATCTACCACCACCAAGAATCACGCCGGCAAGACCCTTCATTAATTCAGGGGTGGACTATTGTGGACCTTTTTGGATTCATTACAAAATCCGTGGCAAGCGACCTCAAAAGGCTTATGTGGCAATTTTCTGTTGTTTCGCCACAAAGGCCGTGCATATAGAATTAGTAAGCGATTTAACAACTGAGTCATTTCTCGGAGCTTTGAAACGTTTCATCGGTCGCAGAGGACACTGTCAAAATATATACTGCGATAATGCGACTAATTTTGTGGGAGCAAACAATCAACTTTCTGAATTACATGACACAATATATTCAGAAGGTGCACGTGAAGTTATAACAAAAGAATGCAGTGGCCGTGCAATACAATTCAACTTTATTCCGCCTAGAGCACCTCATTTCGGAGGACTTTGGGAGGCAGCCGTAAAATCAGCAAAACATCTTTTAAAAAGGAGTGTGTCAACAGCATCTCTAACATATGAAGAGCTAGAAACGGTACTAATTGGAATTGAAGCTATTCTAAATTCAAGACCATTGACACCACTTTCGAGCGATCCGAACGATTTGACTGCCTTAACACCAGGACATTTTCTGATCGGCGAACCACTTACTGCGAAAACTGATGCGTGTGCAACCCCTGTGAAGCAGACTCTGTTAACTAGATGGAATCTTGTGTCACACCTGAAGCATGATTTTTGGAAAAGGTGGTCACAGGAATATCTGCATGAGCTACAATATCGGTACAAGTGGAAGGAATGCTCGACCAATATTAACATAGGAGACATGGTTATTTTAAAAGAAGATAACGTTCATTCTCTTCAGGGGCCCTTGGGAAGAATCGTCAAGACGTTTAAGGGTGATGATGGTGCCATACGAGTTGTCGAAGTGAAAACAGCATCTGGAGTATGGAAACGTCCGATCCATCGACTTGCACCACTCCCAATCGAAGATGAAAATATCACTAAATCATCAGAACCAGTACACGAGATACCGTCCAAAAGACGAAAAATATCTGGACCCATCGCCGCATTGTTAGCAATTATCATGATATTTCCATTAGTTTTGAGTGATGAAATTCAGGTCAACAAATTCAAACCAAATCTGGGAATACATTTCGAAGGAATTGGAACAGCGAAAATAGCGACAAGTGAATGGAACTTCATTATTCATTATAACTTAAATCCATTATTAGAAGAATATGCAACATTTGCAAATGGAACAGTTACTTTGAATCATTTGTGCCAACAAATGCAGCAACGAAGTATATGCATCAACACATTAAATCAATTTCAACATGTTCAGAATGAACTCGAATCCGAAAACATCATTTTTTCAGCAAAGAGAACTAAACGAGGAGCAGTTAATTTCATCGGAAACATAGCAAACTCTCTGTTTGGGGTTTTGGATGCCGAATATGCGAACCAAATGACGAAAACAATACAACAGGTAAAAGACAACGAAAATCATCTGCTTTATCTATTAAAAAATCAAACTTCGGTCATTGATTCGACCATCAACGTGGTTAGACAAAATGAGGAGATCATCAGTCATAGGTTTAACCAAATAAACACACAATTAAGAGAAATAACAGCCAGAATTCGTGACAACGGCGAGGAAAGTCATCAACTCAAGATATTTCAGATCTTTACATCACTCTCCTCGCAACTCATAATAATGATGATTAACATTCAAAGAATGCAATCAGCACTAATTGATGTGTTAACAGACGCTCACCATGGAAAAGTTAGTTCTCTATTAATATCAGCACGCCAGCTCAAGGATGAGCTTAAAACCATCAATGCACATTTACCATCATTTTTAGAATTACCTGCAGATGAAGAAGATCTCGTACAGTTATATAGGCTAATGACAGTTAAAGGTGGAGTAACAGACAGGCAAGCGGTCTTCTGGATCACACTTCCACTAGTAGACCAAGAATCCTACGAATTATTCAAGATGACTTCTATTCCTAGTGTACACAGCAACATCGTACTAACCATTGATCTGAGTGCACCAATGCTGGCTGTAAATACCCATCGCGACCAATACCTTCCAATGCAATCATCTGATATGAAATCTTGCATCAATTTTAATTCAGAACGCTTCTTATGCTTCAATTTACAAGCTAGATACAGTAAGGGAGCAGAAGTTTGCTCTTGTGAATTGGGTCTGTTTAACAACGAAACAAGAAATACATGTTCCTTAAAGAAATCAGAAGCAAATTCGACGTGGATTCAAATGCACCGCAATAATCAATGGCTATATTTTACAAAAACTCCGTCTCGACTCACAGCAATTTGCGGCAGAAGAAATCTACAAATGGATTTAGAGGGTTCCGGAATATTAACACTGCAAGCAGGGTGTATATTGAAACAAGACCACATAACTATCGAAGGGCATAACGTATTTTCCACAAGACTACAGACATCCTACAGCAGCTTTGGCAACATCTCTGATATATCCACAGCAATGCGTCATGAGTCAGTGCTTCAGCCGTTCAATAGCACTCAATACAAGATTCAACTTAAAAACCTCACTGACCTACACAAAATAATCGCTGATCAAGAAATTCTCGAATTACCCCATAAGCTCCAAGTTCACACTTATCATAACGCCACAATTGGATATCTAGCCCTGCTGTTGATAATCGCAATAATCATCTATCTTACCTGCAACCGAAAATCAAACGGATCGTCCATCATCTCCTTGAAACCAAGGCCTAAGCCTCGACAACCAAAACGGGACTCAGATTTCGTTGTAACAGTTACTTAGATAGTTGAACCATCGTTCAACGCGGGGGAGAATGTTAAGGCCCAATAACATAATTATTATTAACACATTCGTATTATGTCATAGGTAGTCAGTAGGTCAACCGTCAACCAGCAGTACGTGAACGTTGATGACGGTGCACCTACAAATTTGATTACCAAATTGTTCTAGTTATATGACTTAGTTTTATTATATTTTATTTTTGTTATTATTATTCGTAGAGTAAGCTATTTTTAAGTACACTATAAAAGACGTATTATTTATGAATAAAATATCATTACGTTGAGTGAAGTCTTTGGTGTCTTTTATTTGAATCGTGTGAAGTTGAATTCTCCAGTTTAAGGAAGTTCAAGTGCTTGTTTAAAAACTCCATAGAATAACAAGTTCATGTGCTTGTTACTCGAACTATTTAGACAAACGAGTCTAACAAATAACAAACGTGACCATGAGATTCTTCGGGCAATCATGGATCGGAAACAGCTGCCCCATGAGACATTTGACGAATTTTATGCAGATATCAGGGGTTTAACTTTGCAAATGCAGTCGAGGCCAACAGAAATTGATTTAGTCGCAATGGTTAGATCAAATATTAAAGATAGAGTTGCGACCTTAATTTTCGGTTGCACCATCGATAATATTAGAAATTTGAGAGATGAGTGCAAGAGGGCAGAGGAATATTTAGCTGGGAGATCTCAAAATGAAACGCTTTGTCCATGAGGTAGATGTAGAAGATAGAAGAGGGATCTCTCAAAGAGCAAATACGAGACTTAGTGAGTCTGAAGATGAAGAGTTAAGGGTTGAGGCAATAGGACAAAATAGACTAGAGAGAAGGACGTATGACAAACGATACAAAACCTACAATCACAATGACCAGGGAAAGAGTACGGATCTTTCGGGAGAGACTCGGCAAGGTCCAGGTGTTTGCCCTTCAACGTTTCATACGTTGACATGTTTTTGTTGTGGACATGGCAACATCTCCTTCCGGTGTGCAGCCTGTCAGGAAAACTTGAAGGTCGGCAGTGCATCCGGGAGGCAACCGCCGGCAACGAAGTCTGGCCCGGAGGATCACAGACAAAACCAGAATCCGAACCTAAAGGAGTAAAAGTTTTAATTAGAGAGCAAAAGACTGAGGAAGACATGAAGACTTACCAAAATCCTAGGATAATAAAGAGTCTCCACTTGAGACAACTAGAGTATGATGAAGCCCGTAGAAGGATTTTTGGGTAAGAAATAGTTTCTGGAATAGTAAAAAGTAGGAATTATTTAAAAATATCTAGGCTAAGGGAAAAAAGTGCAATATTTAGACGAAGAAAGAATCAGATTGAATCTTCAATTCTGACGATTTCGGATGACAATAGGCCGTATGTTAAAGTGCAATTGGGGGGTGTAGAATTTTTAGGATTATTAGATAGTGGAGCGTCAGTTTCGTGTTTGGGGAAAAATGCAATAGATTTTGTTAATAGGAATAAGATTCAGCTAACGAAAATGAATAATGAGATTAAGACTGCAGATGGGAACCATCAAAAGATAGAAGGTAGGTTCACATCGATTGTCTCGTGGGGTGGCAAATCCCATGAATTGGAAATTTTCGTTGTCCCTAGTCTTCAACAACTTCTATATCTGGGTGTAGATTTTTGGAGCAGGTTTAAGATAGCTCCCAATATCGTCAGCGAGATTGCCGTACCTCAGTAATCGAAGGAACAGCCTGCTTTTCGCGACCTTTCTCTAGCGGAAGGACAACAGCTGGAGAGAATCAAGTTACTGTTTCCCTCTTTTGCTACACTTAGGCTGGGTAAGACAAGCCTAGAAGAGCACATAATTGAAGTGGATGACGAACAAATTCCCATTAAGCAAAGGCACCACCCAGTTTCGCCAGTCGTACAGAAGCTCTTGTACGAAGAACTTGACAGAATGTTGGCGCTGGGTGTAATAGAGGAGAGTAACAGTGCTTGGAGTTCTCCAGTAATTTTAGTGAGAAAAGGTGGCAAAAGCAGACTGTGCCTAGATTCACGGAAGGTTAATGCTAGGACGAAGAAGTTTGCTTATCCTCTTCCTCATATTGAGGGGATAATAAGCCGGCTTCAGGATACTAAATTTATCTCCAGTATCGACTTGAAGGATGCGTTTTAGCAGATCCCTCTGGAGGAGAAATCAAGAGAGAAGATGGCTTTTACAATCCCTGGTCGACCGTTATATCAATTCACGGTTATGCCGTTTGGGTTATGTAACGCTGCCCAGAGAATGTCTAAGCTTATGGACAAAGTTATTCCTGGTCGCCTTCGGCAGAATGTCTTTGTCTATCTCGATGACCTCTTGATTTGTTCTCCAGACTTCCAAACGCACATTTAAGTACTGGAGGAAGTTGCCGTATGCTTGCGTCAAGCTGGCTTGATGATAAACGTCGAAAAAAGTAAATTTTGCTTCAAGGAAATCAAGTATTTAGGTTACGTTGTTGGAGACGGCTTCATACGGACTGACAAGGACAAAGTATCGGCGGTCGAAGAGTTTCCAGTGCCCAAGACACCGAAACAACTCCGAAGGTTCCTTGGCATGACGGGGTGGTATAGGCGATTTATGCCAAACTATGCCACAATTGCTGCCCCTATGACCGATTGCTTAAAGAAAGGACAGACTTTTGAAATGACTGACGAAGTACTGACTGCATTTCAACTACTCAAAAAGAGTTAAGTTATAGCTCCCATACTGACAAATCCAGACTTTTCAAAACATTTCTACATACAATGTGACGCTTCAACTTCAGGTGTAGGGAGTGTGATCTTTCAGATGGACGAAGAGAAAAATGAACGACCCTTTACATTCATGTCTCAGAAGCTGAATTCCGCTGAGCGGAATTACACAGTGACTGAACTTGAATGCTATGCAGCCATTTTATCGGTAAAGAAGTTCAGGGCTTATGAGGAGGGTTTACCCTTTACTATCATTACCGATCACGCAAGTTTAAAGTGGCTTGTGACTCAAAAAGACCTTGAAGGACGTTTAGCCCGTTGGAGTTTAAAGCTCCAAGGTTTTGACTTCGTGATCGAGCATAGAAAGGGTGTCCAAAATGTAGTCCCTGATACTCTCTCAAGAATACATATGGAAGAGATCACGATCGAAGATTTAACACCAGAAGTTGACTTTAACTCACCATATTTCTCTCCTGAGGAATATGTTGAGCTAAAGAAAATAATAGAACGTGACCAAGACAGACTTCCTGATATTTGTATATCAGACGGATTTGTATATAAACGAACAGACATAAGAACAGGCGACGCAATACAAGACGACCGAGCATGGAAGCTATGGGTTCCTAAAGAGATGTGTGAAGGGCTGTTGATAGCAGCACACGATTCACCTGCATCAGGACATGGTGGTATATCGAAAACCCTGTCAAAATTACGGCAAAAATATTTTTGGCCGGGGATGGCCACCGATGTTCAGAAGTGGGTACGATCGTGTGACACTTGCAAGAGTAGTAAGTCTGTCAACATAACGACTCGGCCGCCGATGGGACAACTAACAATTACTGAACAACCATTCCAACGCCTATATATTGATTTCCTTGGACCGTATCCAAGAACAAAACAGGGCAATACACATATCTTTATAGTATTAGATCATTTTAGTTAATATGTATTTTTGAAAGCAATACGAAAAGCAACATCGTCTGAGGTAGTGAAATTCCTCGAAGAAAATGTGTTTCATGTATTTGGTGTTCCAGAATATGTTCATTCTGACAACGGAAAACAGTTCGTTTCGGAATTGTTTTCAAGTTTCTTGAAGCGATATGGTGTTAATCATGTTCGCACTGCTTTTTATACACCTCAAGCAAACGCTTCCGAAAGGGTGAATTAATCCGTTCTATCGAAAATTCGATCCTACCTTGGTAGTGATCAAAAACATTGGGATCAACACGTAAGCAATGTTGCATTTTCACTATGAAGTGTTGTGCACGATGCAATAAGTGGTGAGCCTTTTTACGCTGTCTTTGGAACTCCTATGATCCAACACGCAAAGACGTATGATCTCTTGAGAAAGCTAAATCTAGTCAAAGATTCAAGAGTCGAGATTCCTAACAAAGAGGATCGTCTAGAACTCATTTGAGCAAAAATATTCGAAAACTTTAAAATTGCACATGAAAAAAGTAAAAAGGTATATAATACCACAAGTAGGGATGTGCAATATAAAACTGGACGCTAAATTAGAAAAAAAATTCCTAAAATCAATTATTTTAAGACCGGTTGGGAATTCCCTCTACGTGGTAGGTAACTTAAACGGTGAAAAAGTAGAAACCTTTCACGCAAAAGACCTACATGTTGTTTAATGTTTGTGTTGAAGTGTGACGCACTCAGACGATGTTGCTTTCGACAAACTGTAATATTAGGTTAGTGTATTAAATGTTAGTATAGTTAGTGTATACTAAGTATATATAGTCACAGTTTGTTTATTTTAGTTATTTATTTATCTTATTTTTATCTGTGATATTCTTATCTTTAGTTTAAGTATAGTTTATTTATTTACATTTATTTATCTGTGATATTTTTACCTTTTGTTTAAGCATATAGTATATTTATTTATTTATCTTTATCTGTGATATTTTTGAGAAGTCAAAAGTACCTGATTTAGTTTAAGTAGAGTTAGTTATTTACATTCAGCTATCTGTGATATTTTCTTTTAGTTTATAGTACCTGATTAGTTTAAGTATAGTTATCTTCTTTTATCTGTGATATTTTATTTAGCTTAAGTATAGCTTATTAATTTATTAATATATATTTTTTTGTGGTGTTAGACTATTTATTTATCTCTATTAATTGTTTTAAGTGAACCTGTTTATTTTTGTATAATTATGTATGTATGTGGTTTTTTCTTTGTGAAATTCTTAATGTTCCACACATCTAACTAAAATAAAAATTCAGTCGGTAGAGCATGAGACTATCTCAGGTAGTGGGCTCTGCCACACATTACGGAGACATAATATACATTAAAGGGAAAAATATTTTATTTTGCAGGACCTTTTTTTTACGGTGTAAGTGACCTCCCGATCACTCAGTCACTTCCACCGAGCCTGTTATGGCGCCTGCAGGATAAAAAGGGGTTATAGTTGTGTAGGCACAAAAAAGGAAAAAAACCTACCTGACCTTCCTTAAGGTTCAATTACTCCTTGCCGCGGCGCCGGCGGTAATAATACGCGGTGGCGGTGGGCTACACATTTTATTTTCTTTCTTTCTTCTTTGAAAGATTTTTTTTCTGATTTTTTTTTTTGTTGTGGAATTTTTCTTTCAGCATCCCTGAATATTACTATTGAGGATTCCTGAAAAGAAAGTGATAGTAAATATAGTTGTTTTGTCAAATAAGTAAATATCAAAAAAGAAAAAAAAATTCAAGGCTACAGATTTGTTTGTGTTCAGAAAGATTCCATGTGCAAGCACAGGAATTTTTCTGACCACTATCTGAACCGAAAAAGGAGGAGGTATTTCCCGTGTTATTACTTCAAAATACTCACAATACTTTGAAGAACATATTTTGGTAATAACATGAAAAATATAAACCCTTTTAAACCTTATATTTTAAAATTTATTACTCACCTTGTCCAAATTGCCGCATTCTTGTTTATAATGTTTTCTTTTTTTTGACACTTCAGTTCAGATTTGTTTTTGTTAAGATTGCTTACCTCTTCAGGTGCGCATGCGAAAGTCGATATCTTTCTTACTCGCACCTGAAGGAAATGGGGTCAGGTAAACCAAAGAAATTTCGCTCAGTTTAAAAAGTCAAATGAAAATGGACTGTAGCATTGCCAGATGTGGTGAATTTAAAAGAAATTTCATTATCTGTGTGTAGACTTTTCAAATGTGAGGAAGTTATGTAGTTTTGTTTGTAATAGGTATTAAGTTTATGTTTATTTAATGTATGATGGAAAACATCATTATTAGTGCAATATGTAGGTATGTAAGTTAGATTTTAAGTATGTGGGCCAGGGGTATTTTGCAATTTAAATATAAGGATAAGAGATACTACCTACAATGTTTTTTTATATAAGCCTAGTACTCAGATCGCGCTAAAATTTATCTTCCATACAAATTTCCACCCAAGATAAATTTTAACTTGGGTTTTTAGCTGAGTAGTACTCACTTCAAGCTAAATTCCAGCTGTCAGGTTAAAAAAAGTCTCCACAAAATTTAGATTGCGAAATAATGTAAAATACATTATTTCACAAGATAAATTTTGACGTTTATCGATTATACAGCACCAAATTGATCCAAAACAATCCGCAAACACGGCAAAATGAAAAAAATACCAAAAGGTTTAAAAGTAAGTACCTACATTATAAATGTACATGATAATAAATTACTATTATTAACTATTATTATTCATAAACTTATTTTATTTCAGAAGATAAACTTCCCTGCGAGGATAACGTGTGCCAATAGCAAAAATACTACGTGCTTCCTCATTGTCTTCTACGTGGTGGAACGACTGGATTGTTCAATCCAGGCGGCCTTGTAAGCATTTACTGTGTCTCGATCGTCAGGAATATATAAACAGGACTACATCAATGAGAAGATATGACGATGAAAAAGGCGAACCTCAAGCACCTGCGTTTGCCAGATTGGTGCTTAGAATTATTCTCTTATTTCCTCAGCTGTCCCAATTATTGGAGGTGCCATAAGATGAATATCAACATATAATAAAGAACTTGGATAAAACACAAACAAGGGGAAAGAAAATAAAGAACACCACACAGAAACAACTGAACAACCGACTAACGATGATAAAGAAGATGACGAAAATCAAGACGAAGATTGTGACAGTAGCTGCAGCGAAGAAGAAGAACAGGATAATGAAGATCCATCACCTCGGAAGCATGGTGTCATAAAAGCATTTGAAGACTCCGATGACGATGAAGCTAATCCAAGTAAGAAATCCAATTATTCCCGATCAGACTAAAATATTTGTTTGCACTTCCAGGTTTGAAAAACCAAAAAGCGATGAGTTCCTCAGCAAAACCAATTCTCTAGTACTTCATGGTATTTTTAGTGCACCTACAAAGACTTTTCAACTACACCGACTAGCAGCAGGCATTACTGTTGCAAATATTAAAAGATAAACAACTGTTTGGTTTCAAGTTTCAAGACGAACTGTGTAGTTTAATATAATTCAATATAGAAAGAACAGTAATTAAAAGAAAAGAAGAGAGTGTGTATATATAAATACCGCAATACAACTTGATGTTACATTAAGTATATAAAGGCGAATTCAATTTGGAGTTACCATGAAATAATATAAAACGATGCATACAATTAAATTCTTAATACTCCCACTACTTAACATGTTTTATAAGCAAAGCAAATTATTTAATTTAAATTATATCACAAAAAAAATATAATTCATTTAATTTTATATAAACTGTATATAAATAGTTATTAAAAAAAATGTTATTCATGAAGTGGAGATACTCCCATCAAAAAACGAAAACGTTGAAATTTGTCTTTTGGTAAAGCTTTTGTGAAGATATCTCCAATTTGGTCCTGGGTTGAAATATATTCCAAATCATATTTCTCTCGTATGAAATTGAAGCGAACATCAATATGTTTAGTTCGCTTGTGAAATTCTGGGTTCTTAATTAGTCTGATGGCACCCTGGTTATCTACGTACAAGACTGGTTTCACAACTCGATCCCTCATCAAATCGCGTAAAAGCTGTTGCATCCACACAAGTTCTTTTACTGCCTGACATGCAGCAACAAACTCAGCTTCGGTTGTTGATAGGGCTACACTCTGTGCAACTGGTACCCATCATAAAGACAAAACCACTGGTAGATCGTGTCGTTATCACATCTCCAGCATAGTCTGAATCACTAAAACAGGTAAAAGTAAATTTAGTATTATTAAAAAATATACCGTATGTGTCCGTGCCCTTGAGGTAACGTAAAATTCGCTTCAACATGTTGACATGTACTTGAGACGGATTGTCCAAGTATCGGCTGACACATCCTACTGCAAACGATATATCCGGTCTGGTCGCCACCATTAGATACATCAAGCTACCTACCGCTTGCCGAAAAGGAAAACTTGTTGTTTCAGCTGTTTTTTCGAAAACCCCAAGTGAATTAATCGAAGTATCCGCAGGAGTTGATGCAGGAACAGAATCCACCATATTGAATTTGGATATCAATCTCTGGATATATTTCGATTGATTTAAATGTATGGAACCGTCAGCAAACCTTCTTATTTCCAGGCCAAGGAAATGCTTTGCAGGAAAAACTTTTACTTCTAAATTTTGTTCCAGTTTCTCACACAGCTTAAAAATGTCCTCTTTACTAGTTGATGCTACAAGACCATCATCTATGTAAATACCAAGTATCATCTTGTTTCCATTTTGTTGATTAACATAAACACAAGGATCAGCATCACACGGAACCAAATTAAAATCCTTTAAAAGCATTGAAAAGTCTTGTTCCAGCACCTTGAAGATTGACGTAATCCATACAAACTTTTCTGTAATTTACATGCTCGACCTGTCCCGTCTTCATATCATTTTGGCTGACGAACGAAAATTTCTTCTTTAATATCTCCATGCAAGAAAGCTGTTTTTATGTCAAATTGTTTAAGATGTAGCTTTTCCGATGCTGCAATGCTCAAAATAGTTCTTATTGAAGAAAACTTGGCTACAGGGCTGAAGGTTTCAGAATAATCGATCCCAAGTTTTTGACTAAAGCCACGAGCTACTAATCTGGCTTTGAATCGTTCGCTTTCATTCTCCGTAGCACTTTTGATTTGATACACCCACTTTGTGTCAACTAACTTACGGTCCTTAGGTAATTGTACCAACTTCCATGTTCTGTTTTTATGAAGTGAGCTAATTTCCTCATCCATAGATGCTTTCCACTTATCCGAGTCTTTACAATTAATTGCTTCCTCAAACGTCATTGGTAAAAATGATTCAGCTATAAAAGCAAAGCTTTCTTCAATGCAGCAATTAACTTCACTCTGAAATCCTTTTGATTTGCTTCTTAAGCGCTCTCCAATAGCAAAAGTTGAGACTCCTATGCCCCTTTTTGTAGGACCTTTACTTCCAGCTTGTCCATCCTTCTTATCAGCTTCAACAGCTTCTTCAAAAACATCTTCAAAGTCACTTTCGCATCTACCAGCACCTCCAACAACATCTCCACCAGCATCTTCAGCAGCATCTCCATCAGCACTATCACCATTTTCGATATCAGCATCACCTCCAACAGCACCTCCAACATCTTCAACAGCACCTCCAACAATATCTGCACCAGCATCTTCACCAGCATCTCCATCAGCACCATCACCATTAGCTCCTCCTTTTTCATTGGGGCAACGCAATAGGCATTGTGTATTTTCAAGATATCTCGACTCTGATGTTGAACAGCCTACAGTTTCTGAAACAAAATTGTTATTAAAAATGGCATCTCTACAGACCTCTATGGTTTTGCTTCCTGGAAAATAGACTCTGAAACCTTTTACACCCTCCTCATATCCGACAAATACTCCTTTCTTAGACTTTTTGTCCCATTTGCGACGCTTTTGTTGTGGTACATGAGCAAAAATATCCTCCCCAAAAACTCTGAAGTAACTAATATCCGCCTGTTTGCCAAACCACGGTTCATATGGAGTTTTTTCTTTCACTGGACTATTACCAGTTCGGTTAAGAATAAACACGGCGGTGTGAACTGCCTCAGCCCAAAGGTTGAGGTTCAAGGTTTTGCCATGAAGCATTGTCCTTGCAGCTTCAACAATGGTTCTCATTTCCCGTTCGGCACGACCATTTTGCTCGGGTGTATATGGAACTGTCTTCTGATGGAACACACAATTCTGGGATAAAAGGTTTTGAACACCTTTATTTGTAAATTCCATGCCATTATCGGTTCGTATAATCTTCACCTTCGCTCCAGTTTCAGCTTGAACTAATTTCAAATATTTTGCCATGAAATCTTGAACTTCAGTCTTTTCTTTTAAGAAAAAAACTTTTCTGAAGTTTGAAAAGTCATCTTTAAAGAGAAGGAAATACTTAGACCCTGCAATAGAATTCTTTTGCATTTGCCCGCACAGATCTGAATGCACGATCTGCCCAACAAAACTTGCCCTATTATCACTCTGTTTAAATGATGTCCGATGCTGCTTCCCAAAAACGCAATCCTCGCAAAAGAATGGATCTTCATCAAAGAACGAAATATTTCTAATCTTAAGTGTATTTCTCACGTGATTAATATTCTGGTGTCCTAGTTTCTCATGCCAAATACGTAAAGGTTCTTTATTCCTATCGGCCAAATTTGCACACACTTCTACGTCAGAACCTTTTGTGACCTTCATTAGAAGCTTGAATAACTTTGATTGTCGCACTCCCACAATTAGCAATGTCTCATATCTGTAAAGCTTGCATTTTGAGCTGTCAGAAATTAGTTTTAACCCTTTGTCTAAAGCACAATTAAGTGAAAATAGGTTAAGACGGATATTTGGAACAAACAATACATCTCCTAAATGATTTTTTTTCCCACGTTGTACTGTTATATGACAGGACATTTATATCCCCTCTGCCTAAAGCCTTAATCGTGTTCCCATCTCCCAATCTAACGGAAATCGGTTCATCAAACGGTTTATAATTTATGAACCAATCTTTTCTGCTGGTCATGTGATCACTGGCACCTGAATCGAGAAACCATGCATCATCACTAGGTACACCTTCAGCCAAAAGAGCCTCACAAACAAAAGCACTACCCTGCGTTGAACTTGAACTTACTACTCTTCTTTTGGGACAGTCTTTTTTCCATTGTCCCTTCTCCTTGCATATGAAACACTTTCCGGGTTTTGTCTGCTGCTGTTTGCCTTTGTAAGGTGGTTTCTTACTATGCTTGCTCACAAAAAAAGCATTAGTTTCTCCAAAATCAGAACCATTATTTGAATTCATGCGAGCTTCTTCCATTACTAACCTAGTGGTTAGATTTTCGATCGTCTGCTGTTCAGCTGCTGTCGACTCCCATGCACTAAAAAAATGACTATAGGAATGTGGAAGAGTCATGAGAATTTTAGTGATAACAATTGAATTCGAAACAGCCTCTCCCACATCAGCTAATTGTTGCACAATAGCTTGTAACTTTGATATGTGCATCGCTATATCGTCCTGAGGATCCTTAACAAAACTGTAAAACTGCTGCTGTAGCATATGGATGCTGGTTTTCGATTTTAATTCGTAAACGCTGTGAAGTTTGTCCCACATGTCTTTCGAAGTCTTACAGTTAATTACATGAAGAAGAGGCTGCTGGCCTATTGACGTCACAATTACCGGTTGCGCCTTACTGTCACAAAGAGACCACATCTGAAGTTTTTTCGTAATCTCTTCAACCTTAACCCCTTCCGCATGCACTGGCTTAACTTCCTCACCCGTTACATATTTCAATAAATTTGAGGAACTCAATATAATTTTTATTTGAAATTTCCAAACATTCCATTGGTCCCCATTTATAAGCTTCTCAACTTTCAACTCATCGTTCTGGTTCGACATCATAAATTATAAAACCTTACCAATATGTTTTTTTTTTTTTTTTTTAATTTTTATTATGTCCACAATTCTGTAGTCGGTACCAATCGTCAGCAAATTTTAACTACGTACAAAAAATAATTTTATAATCTAGCTACGTATTAATAAATAACTTTTGCGTCTCAGTACAACAAGCAATTAACTTTACTACTAACTACTCATGTGCATAACCGAAAAAAAAACTATTCTTTTAATTTAGTCACACGCAACTGGGCCCATAACCTGTTGCAAATATTAAAAGAAAAACAACTGTTTGGTTTCAAGGTTCAAGACGAACTGTGTAGTTTAATATAATTCAATATAGAAAGAACAGTAATTAAAAGAAAAGAAGAGAGTGTGTATATATAAATACCGCAATACAACTTGATGTTATATTAAGTATATAAAGGCGAATTCAATTTGGAGTTACCATGAAATAATATAAAACGATGTA
The DNA here is from genome assembly GCA_916050605.2 of Platycheirus albimanus. Taxonomy (NCBI): domain Eukaryota; kingdom Metazoa; phylum Arthropoda; class Insecta; order Diptera; family Syrphidae; genus Platycheirus; species Platycheirus albimanus. The sequence goes on along the minus strand of OU696696.1, from coordinate 135,329,674 downwards.
TACAATTAAATTCTTAATAATTACAACAAAAACAGATTAACCAAATCAACTGCCAAGATAAATCTATTAACCACCAGCCTGAGTCATCCAGCGGACACCATTACAAAAGGGGAAGTGGCAGGATATGAGCAAAGCGCAGAGAATAAAATCGATCAGTCAGATAGCAGTAATAATAGTTCAATGAAAAGTAATAGTCGTCACCATAAAGTACAACAACATGAGTCAGAATCAAGTAACCCAGCCGCCAGCCCTGGAGTCAGTTTTATCAAGAGCCAAGAAGATATTTGAACAAGAAATTCAACTAAAACTGAAATAAGCGTGACACCATAAATGGGCTCACACTGGCATTGTCCCTCTAACTGGGAATTTTCAGAGTTTTGCCGGGAGGTTAGAAGAGATGTGGTTGGCAACATTTCTCTAGGCTTCATGCTATTCAAGCTGCGCGTTATCGAATGTCCTTTGAGAGAGGACTTTGCTACTAAGATGCCTTCTTAGCCCAAAGAAACAATGATTGACAAGAGTGATTCTTCGCCGGTGTTAACGATCCTAAATTCAAAGTTTATCAACTTTTTAACACAAAAAATAGATTATTTGTTTGATACAGACATGTTTATTAAGGAAATAAAAGTTGTATGTATAAAGGCAAAGTCTTGACATTTTTTTTAACAAATAGTTGGCTTCATTATGTATAGCTCTATATTTTAACTTAAGATCTAGGCTCTAGGAACAACCTCTGCCATGAGAGCAAGTATTACATATATTTTTGTAATGTGCGAAATTGTGCGATCGAATGCAAAGATCACTTCTTCCATGTATCGAAAGTCTCGCTTAATTGGACATCCCTTTGATTTTTTTGTTCACCTTCACAGAGGGAGGAATGTTATTGACATTTTCCAATCCATCGGCAGCTGAACCTGAAGTTGTAAAGTGTTCGAGTAAGTGCTACTGAGATAGAGAGGAGTCTACAGATAAAATAGATGTTTTTGAGATCAGAGGAATTTTATCGATAATGTTCATGAGACTTTCGTCTCCGGTGAGGGACATGGATCGCTTACAATCTTCGTAAGTAGCTGAGTTACTTGAGTTGTTTGCCCACGAATGTCGTTTGGGATCAGTTGATGCTGCAAAGTTCTTGGAAATTCGTCGTATTGCCGCCACTGTTGTTTTGTGTTGTTAGGGAATGACTCTTTGCGTTCTGTGACAATGGGCTTCTCATCGCTGTCCGCATAGCTTTCTAGTGAAACAAAAAAGCTACTCTTCGACATAGTATCGGCACTGGACGGGGAATTGCTGTCTTTTGCAGTCTTACAATCACTCATGTCAACTACCCAAGATGAAAACCTGGAGCCTGTGATTTTCTCATCTTCGAGAAAGCTATTTGTTCTTCCTCTTCATCACGCAAGGAAGAATCATCGCTGAAACAGGCAGTTACGTTCAATGGCTTTTCGATTCCAGCACAGTAGTTTCGTCTCTCGTTTTGTAAAAATCATTGCAGCACTTGCGGACATCCGCTTCAGTGATCAGGAAAAATCGATTCCCAAGAACCAGTTTCCGATGATACCGATGAAGTTTCCATTATAACACTCTCTTCATTCTGCCTTTGCTTCTCTTCTTTTGTAGTTGATAGCAAAAGCTGCTGGATGTTAAATTTTGGTTTTAAACAATTTACTGTCTACATCAATGCCTCCATTCCACTTTGTGCAGTTCCTCTGTGTCAATAACTAAGTCCCGGTCGTTCGCTTGGGCTGCTTTTGTGCTCACAGGTGGAAAAGTATCCTTCTCTTCTCCACAATCAGCCTCGCAGGTTTTTGTCGATGATTCACTACTCTGTCGATGGGCAATACCCAATATAGATTTAGTTCTCGTCCTTTCGCAACTGCTGCCACTGGCATCGACTATTTTAAAGGCAGAACCAGCCGATTCATCTGATTGCCTTCTCCCGATGATGATCGTCTATCGCCATCAACAATGGCTAATGGACAATTTTGAACGCCAGTGTCATCACAATTCATTTTGGAATTCGTATAACCATGTAAAAAGCTTATTAATAGCAAATTATAAATTTTAACTAAACCAAACTACCACAGTTCACAGATTTGTAAAACAGCTGTTTTCTGTCCAACTTCTCTCCAACTTCAAAATTTAGCGCGACTTTTTAGCAAGGGTGTGTAGAGATAAATATTGTAGAGATAAAATTTAGTTTAGCGCGATCTGAGTACTAGGCTATAGATATGAATTGGAATACTTATCTCACTCAGATGTAGAGGTAACTATTTACTTATATGAAAGTGAAGACGGGTTGACCTTGGTAGGATTTCATGGTCATAGAGATATTGAATCAAAGTATACGAACCTTTTTAAACGGCCACTATTTGTTTGAACCTAAAATTCAAATTATTCGAAAGTTGAGAGGTTCTGAGTGATTTCTTTTTTTAAACGAAGAAATAGATAAACGGAAAATTAAAGTGGACTATACAAATTAAATTAGATAAGAATACGAGGAGAAAGTAATTTTGGAAAAAAATAAGAAGGAAGTTTTTTGAAGCTCTAAATTGCAGAGGTTAAGGTTCTACCTACCTGAGCTGCCAAGGACTGCACCAGCGGGCCTGAGCCTCTGCCAGTTTTTTTTGTTTTACCGTCATCGAAGACATCTTTACGGGAAGCTTTCTTTTGGATAAGACCAAAAGAAATGTCTTCATCGGCACTAAGACCGAGAATCTCCACGGATTTTTTTTATATACATATATACACAAGTATATATATATCTATAAACCAAAGGGAGATACCTACCCAGATTTATTTGTGTTTTTGTGCAAAGGAGTTTCTTCGCTGAGCACCAGCTAAAGTAAAAGAAGACTGTGATTTTTATTAAAAGCAAGAAAAAGTGAATTCAAAGTCGACTAAAGTCCTTAGCATATTTTTAGTGTTGTAAAGAATTCAGTTCTCCATTCTTTTGTTTTTTTTAGCTCATTTTTTTTATTTAGTAGTTTTTTTTATAGGAAGTGAATCGTGGTTGCGGTTGCTGAATTTTAATAATTTTCTTTATTTAGAAAATCAAAGATCAAAGATCAATATGCCGGTTCTTTGAGGTGCTGCAGGCAGGACATCGAGGGACCGAGACAAGTAGTAAGTCCTAGGTATTAAGACCAAAAGGTCCTTTTAAAAAAATTATTAAATTCAGTAAAAGCACTACCATTTTTAACTTTCCGTAGTAGCTTATTTTTTTTTTATTTTATACAATTTTTTTTATTACAGTTTTAGTCTTAAGAATTTTGAAATTAACATTTTCTTAGTTATAGTTAAATTTTAGAGCTGGAGAGCTAAATTTTTTTATGAAAATTCATAAAATAAAAATTTATAAAGTTGAATGAAGGGATTTGTGTTATGAATTGCTAAAATTTTTTATAGCTAAGGGTGTGTGGAGGCGGACAAAGCCATCTGGCGAGCGCTTGGAATTCGGTAGAACGGTACCTGGAGGGGGATAAAAAAAGGAAAGTGCTTTAGTTTTAGGGTTTAGATTAAGGTACATTTAAGATTATATAAGTTCAAATTCGTACCAACGAATTTGACTTTGGTGGAGGTGGTTTTATTTCATTTTTTAGTATCTTTGGTGATGGGTTTCATATTATTATTGTTTTTGGTGGTGGAATTTAATTTTTTTTTATTATTTTGAATTTTAGGTAGGTTTAGTTAGGTTAGTTTAATCTGAAAAGCACTATACTTACATGTTCCTTCAGGTAGCGTCAAAGTCCTTCGATTTGTGGTGACGTTTCATACCTTTTAACGTAGCATCATTCCTTTTCCAAACTCCTCTTCCTTTCCTTTAACTTTCTTCTTTTTCTGGCACGATAATTTTGTTTGTCGAACAGGAGGGATAAGTGGAAGCAGCAAAGAACCACCCTATTTCCGTCGAGCATAGCCGTGCAACGACAATCGTGCTGCCGCCCTTCTACTTTCCCAAAGTAAGTCCTCCGTGGAACCCTGACTTGCAACAAAACCTATCTAAATCCTCTCTCAAACTAGCTCTCCAATCTTAATTTTCCTTCTTTCCTTTTAATCCTTATCTTTTTCTTCACCTTAGCTCTAAGATTTAATTGTTATTTAGTCTTAAGATATTATGTGCTTGTACTAAGCGAAATAAATAAATTAAAATTATCAAATTGCCACTTTAAAAAATAGCTTCAAAAGTTTTTGAAAAAAACAAAAAATAAAAAAAAAATTTAAATGTTTTTTTAAAAAACAAAAAAAAAACTTTTTTTCAAAAACTTTTAAATTAATATTCTTTTGTCTTTAAAGAGGCTTCTACATTAAAAATTTCATCAAAATCCGTCAAGTGGCTTACGAGAAAATCTGATTTAAAAAAACCGGTCCTATAGGAGGTACCGTTATAAGACTTTTGCTGAAAAATCTATTAAAACCAAAACATAAAGTTTGCACAGAAAACACTATTGAGAAATTTTTATCAAAACCGTATTAGCTGTTTTTGAGAAAAATTATTTTTTCACTAAAAATCGTATGGCAGGTACCGTTAGTTTTAGAGCTGGAATGCTAATTCCAAAAACCCCTCTGTAGGACGTCATAATAATGCCTTGTACCAAGTTTGAAATCGGTCAAGTCGTTTAGGCTGTAGGTAACTATGCAAACAGACATAAGTACACACGGACAGACAGACATACAGACAGACAGACAGACAGACAGACAGACAGACAGATAGACAGACAGGCAGACAGAATTGTCGGACCCACTTTTTTCGACTTCTCTATAATCGTAATGTCATGTTTGATTGTTAGAATTTTTGGTGGAATTGTCAAAAATAGTGGGTGGTTGGTTGTAGGTGGTGTGGGTGATTGGTAGTGGTTTGGAAGGGGGGATTTACTGTGTGGGGGGGAGGAAACAATTTTCAAAAATGGTGGGCTGTTGGTTTGTGGTTGTATGTGGGTGGTGGGAGGTTGCTGTTAAAGGGGTGAACAAAATTAAAAAATGGTGGGTGGTTGTAGGTAGGTTGGGTGGTTGGTGGTTGGAGAGATACCTATACATATGAAGTGTTTTGTGAACTGGTTATCACGTAAAATTATCGTCCGTAAACCGACTTTACAGAAAACTATGTTTTTAATTTTTTTATGAACGCATAACTTGCCTTACAGTACCTATAATCGCAAGTAAAAAAGAGGCGGTACGGAGTTCGCTGGGTCAGCTAGTATATAATAAAATCAATAATTATATTATTGTGCTTTTCATATAAGTTTAGCAGAATTTCAGGAGGAACATAGCTCACTATAATAAAAATAACTTTGCTGCATTTAAATTAGATTATTAAAGGTTATTCGATAATAAAGAGCGCACTGCAGAAGAACGGGGCCAATTTGAAGATTCCATCACAATAATTGATCTTATGACACACTAAGCTAGCATAAAACATTTAAATTAATCAGAGGATACATTCACATTTTTTTTCAGATATAAATTCAAAAATGTCTTCAGAAGTTGTTATGTGTTAGCGAAACTAGAAAAATGATGAGATTTGATTACTCATCGGTGCCTATTATTTTCACTTCTTTATTCTTGCTTGGTTTTTCTTTCTCAATTTTTTCAGCAGGATAGTCCTTATTTTTACTTGCGATTATAGGTTCTATAAGGCAAGTTATGCATACGCAAAAAAAACATTTTTTTTGACAATCAAACATAACATTACGATGATAAAGAAGCCTTAAAAAAGTGGATCCGACAATTCTGTCTGTCTTTCTGTCTGTCAGTCTGTCTTAATCAGCACCTACAGCCTAAACAGCTGGACCAGTTCCCTTCAAACTTGGTATTTAGTATTATTATGATGTCCTACTACGGGATTTTTGGATTTAGCATTCTAGCTCCAAGACTAACGGTACCTGCCATATGAATTTTTATGAAAAACTCATCTATCTCAAAAACGGCCCCTACGATTTTGATAAAACTTTCGGAATGGTGTTTTTTGAGTACACTTTATGTTTTGGTTTTAACAGATTTTTCAAGAAAAGTCTTATAACGGTACCTCCCATAGGACCGGTTTTTTTAAATCAGATTTTCTCGTAAATAAGTTCATGGATTTCTATGAAAATTTTAATATAAAAGCTCTTTTATACACGTAATAAGAAAAATTCTTTAATTTTTCAAAAACAAAATATTTTGGGTATTTAAAAAAAAGTAAATTTTTTTTTTATTATTCGATTTTTCAAAAACGGTTAGTTAAAATTTTTGTTTTCTGATAAGAACTTTGAACCTCTAGAAGTTGACATACTCAAAAAAAAATTTTATAAATATTTTCGAAAAGTTTAAAAAAAAAAGTTTTTTGAAAAAACTGGTCCAACGATTTTGGAAAAAAAATCCATAAAATTTAGAAAAGTAAAAGAAATCTGATGGTTTACTTCATTTTCTCCAAACAACGTTTAAACTACATAGGTATTGATTTTTAAATGATTAATAAAATTTCATAAGATTTTTTCCTTGCTTTTTTTCCAAAACCTCAAGCCCCAAGACCACTGTAACACATTAGAGCAAGTTCGTACAACCCAGTCGTGCACTTTGTTTCGGTTTGAAACATGATCACTGTCGTTAATATTTGGCAAGGACTCAGTTATAGTTTGCATAGTAGATTTGGAAAGTGGGGAACTAGAATGAGACACTTTTAAGGAAGAGAACTCTTTTTTGAGAACTCTGGGGTGCCCCTGAAAAGGGAGTTGAAATCCCTAGATCCCGCGAAGCGGGCCACCCAGGTACTATTGATTGAAAATACTATTGACACAGGCGCCTGCCAGGCAACGAAGTTGCGTGAGCGGGTGTGCCTTCGAAAAAAGGGGTGACACGCCTCAATATCCGCGGACAAAATATCCGGGTCAAAATATCCGCGGACAAAATATCCGCATATATCCAACATCGCACCTACCCCAAGTCCTCTAGTGTGCCCAAGCAGGGGGTTGCAGGGAGCATGCCCCCCTTACATAGGTAATTTTGTATACACCGTAATATTATGCATTGCGGATATTTTGTCCGAGGATTTTTTGTCCGCGTATATTTTATCGCGGATATTTTGACCCGGCTCTTTTGTCCCCGAAAAGGAGTTAAAATCCCTAGATCCCGCGAAGCGCGCCACTCAGTACTGTTGATTAATCCTTAAAGTTAGATCACCGTAAAACCAAAAAATCTCATAAAAAAGTAGTTTAGTTTTAGTAATTTTCAATTTTCTCAAAATTTAGAAAACATAAAAGCTTTTGGCTTATGGCGTTCGATTAAAAATTTATTTGGGCATCGATCGCACAAAAAAAATTGTATTTTCCATTTCACAATTTTGAACAAAATTGGTTTAAAGATATTTTTTTACGTTTTTTTATACAAATTTTGAGTTTGAATGCGAATATTTTGAAAACTATTGTAACGAGTAATTTAATTTAAAAGTAGGATTAAATAACAGATTTCTGGCTTTTAAAACCGTTATAGTAATGTATGATTAGTGTTGCCGTTGTTTTTTAATATTTATTTTTCCATTCAAGACATTTTTTTCGAAAATCGCCCCTACCTCCTAAACGGGGCGAGGTAGACCCCCCATAGTAAAAAATACTTGCATTTGACCCCTCTACATAAAATCGTTATTAAAACTTGGCGCCTCAGTTATCGTACTCGTGCCAATAATTTGATCGCATTTAGCGCAGAACTTACACATTTTGATAGTTTTCATCAGCTTAAGAAAATATCAATCTTGCGCATCACGTTTTATTATGTAGTGTCAAGCTGGATTAAGATTCCAAACATCAATAATAAAAAAAAAGTATTTGATTACAACATCCGTTTTACTGTTAAGTAGCTATAAAAGGGAATTTTAAGGTAAACTGTTAAGAATGAACGAGCATAGTTATGCTTTTGACTGCAATATATTCTTACTCGGCTTCTAGCTATTCAAAGGATCTTTAATGGACAGAATGAAATAAAACATTCTTAGCAATCACACAAATTTCAAGTGCCACATTGTTTTTTCTATTATTCATATAGTGCACATGCTTATTTTACACTTATATCAAGACTTTATGGTGCGGATTCTGCCATTTCGATTGTAGCTTGAGTTTTTGTATCCGATTGAAAAGTTTGAGAATCGCTGCAAGTTAAACATGGCATTTTCTCCGTCAATACTTGTTTGTATTTTGGATGACTACAGCAGAAGACAAAAATATAAATATTAATACAATTTCTATGATTAAGTTTTTGCTATTCTAAGATGTTTATTTTATTTACCTTAACCCATAAACGATTGGGTTGCAAACGGAATTAGCTTTAGCAAACACCGACCCACAAATAGTGCTTAATGGTGACAACTTGAGTGAATTGAAAATTCCTGCATAGTTGATTATGGAATACGGAGTCCAAGCTGCAAACCATAACGTTATCGTACACAAGGCTACTTTAGCAAGTTTAATTTCAACGGATTTTGCTTTTTCGTCAGTATTACGAAGAGACTCTACGTTCATTTTTTTCGCTTGATCTCTCATAGCAGCTTCATGAGTTCTTACTGCCTATAAAGATATGGATTTTTTCAAAAACATATAATTTAATTGTTGTCAAATATATCCGATTTTTTTTTATTAAACTGAATACTTTGCAAAATAAAAAGTCTTCATTTCTGTTTCTCCACTTTAGAAAATGCTGTTAGCGGAAAATTAGCATTTTAAATAAAATACATTTAAATAAATACCTTCAATATATAATAATAAGAAAAAATTATTAGCACCAATGGGACTGCATAAGCCCATATGGAATAAACAATAATGTATGATCTGTTAAACCAATCCTTGGCAAAGTAGTCTGTTCCACAGGCTGTCATATTTCCTTCAGGAACATAGCGATTCCAACCAAATAATGGGAATAGAGCCCAGGATCCACACACAAACCAAACAAATGATATTCGGACAACTGCACCTTTTATTGATAGTGGGGCTTTGGATATACCCTTCACAATGACGTTATACCTATCGAGAGCAATCATTGTCATTGTCCATATAGATACACAACCGAAAAGAGAACCGAAAAGACCGTACAGCTCGCATAAAAAAGGTCCTAGGATCCAGGTTCGGTAAAAACCGTTTAGAACAACAGGTGGAAACATCGTAAACATCATTAGAAAATCAGACACAGCTAAGTTGACAACAAATAAGTTTGATGGAGTCCGAAGAGATTTAGCCGATGTAAAAATATAAATAACAACGAAATTTCCTGTTAAAGACATCACACCAAGCACTGACACCACAAATCCAATTATGCCAAACCACATTGGTTCCATTGGAGCATATTGATACCAATATGGATCGACCATATGATATATTTCTACAGGAACAGTTTCAGCTAACGATACATTTTTTTTATCGTTATTGCCTTCATACTTGGGGTAGCCGTAGTTCTCCATAGTATGTTAAAAAAAAGTCACAAAGAAATAACAACGTTAATTTTTCATATCCCGTTACTTTTAAATGAATTGAACCATGATTCAACAAGAAAACTTTATTTGCGGTTTTTAAATCAACCAAGTCACAAAATCCTGAAATTCTATTTCTTTTATAAGAAAATAAAAGCAAGTGGTGAAGTTTAATCAAATTAAAAGTAATTTAATTTAATTAGTCAAATTAACTTTTCTCGACGAAGGCAAATTGAAGTTAAATAAAATCTTTGTATATCTATTTTTATAGTAATGGAACGCAGAGAATCGACGGTTCGACGGTGGCGACTTCGAACGAATTCGCACTTTTGACTCATTTGGTGTGGACTTTACTAATGAGGGGGAGAAAAAACTCAGCAAATGGAAGAAAATGGCAGGCGTCAGATTAGCAAGCACAAAACCAATTTTGTGCTTGTGTGTTTCTATCTTAATTGAATTGGATTTCGGAAATGCGGCATGGTTGCCAATAATAAAATAAAAATGAAGTGTATGTTTGTAATTTCAAAATATCAGATTTTTACTAAATGCGTATGAAAGTACATTCGGTACTTAGAACAAAAAGGCAATTTTTAATCTCGGAAACGGCTTAAACGATTTTGACGGGATTTTCACTGGCGGATAGCTGATGTTGTAAGGAGTAACTTAAGCTATTTTTATTACTCCTGTAGGTGGCACTGCGGTCGCAATTTTCAAAAATTCTTATTTATTAGCCGATTTTGACGGGATTTTCACAGGCAGATAGCTGATAAGCCGAATTAGCTTAAAATTACACAATATCTATACACATAAATAAAAAGTGTAAAATATCAGCTATTTACTGAATGCATATGAAAGAATTATTATTTTCAATACATTGATGAATTTTGGCGAAACGAAGTTCGCGGGTCAGCTAGTTAAAAATAAAATAAGTTAAGTCACGAAAATATTTGCTTTGGTACGTTTATTCTCTAAAATATTTTACGTTTTTGAGTTTAATGTTGTGATATAAAACTCAAATTAATTTGAAGAGCTGTTAAGTGTTTTTTATTTGTGTAAATTTTACACACATAATGGCTTAGATCAAGAATGATTATCCAAGGCGCCATCTAAATCTGTAAACATATTTTCAAACTTTTCAAAAAATTTAGGTGTTTTGGAATATGTTTGAGTAGGTAGGTATGTGAAAACGGCGAAATTTGAAGTGAAAACAAATTCGACTGTTTTCAAATCATTTTAAAAAAATTATTAATTTCAATTATTTTCAGTCCTATTTCGCTTGTAGCTGACTCCATAGTAGTGAAGGCACCGGTTACTGCTCGCTTTGTTCTTCCTATCACGTCAATGTCGTCAGCAAAGTGCAAGCCCAAGTTATTGTGTCGATTTATTAAGGACTAGCTTTTGCCCGCTACTTCGTACGCGTGGATTTTAGAAAAAAGTAGGTATCTCAGTATATTTTTGTTTTTGCACAACCGGTTCAAAATGGAGGGTATGCGTGGTATGAAAGCTAGGTATATACTTTACCAGCTCTACAGCCGTAAGATTTTTGGCTTCTGTATAATATTATTTCGAAGTATCATAACGGTTTAAATTGCAAAGTTGGAGGGTTAAGTTCTGAAGCAATATACGAATATAACTAATTGGAATGCCCACTTTCCAGGGGCGAACGCAGGAAATTTTTTCGGGGGGGGTTTTTAAAAAAATATATTAAATATAAACGAACAATTTGTTTTTAATATTTGTAAGTTTTTTTTACTCTGTATGATTTACATATATATAAAACTAAATACATAAATTTTTAGTTATGATCAATATTTTATAAAATAAAATCAATGCGCCTTGGAACTTTTGCCATTATATTTATAACGTCCTCATAGTCAACCTCAATATCCCTATAGATGTTCAGCAACATCAAACCGTTCAGTCGCTCCTCGCCGGTTTTTCCTCGTAGATAAGTTTTTAATCTGCGCAGACATGAAAAGGATCGCTCGCTTGAAGCCACGGATACCGGAAGTGTCGCACCGATCTGCATAAAACAATGAACTGTTTTATATAAGGACGAATCGCAAACATTTAAGGTGTCTATAAAGTTGTTGGGCCGTTTTACGTTTGGCATACTCAAGCAATGTCTGAAACCATAGTTAATTTAACAATGAAATACATATCAAGAAAATAAAAGAAATACATTCTTACCTGCGCCACATCTTCATTTCGGCTAGAAAATCATCTAAGCCTACTTTTATATCATCTGGCCATTCTTGGGAAAACACCTCAACAGTCCTTTTTATTTCGTCCTCTTTAAGTTTGCAACATTTTTCTGGCAATATATTTTGAATTTTGGAAAGCAGCTCACGATGGTCGAGAAATCTATTTTTCAATTGCGTCAATAAATGGTCCAAAAAAGGAACATAGATAGACCGACGAAAATATTCTTCAGGACCACCTTCGTAATTATCCCTGTTCCTCTGTTTTGCGACATTTCTTGGGACTACCAACTGCAAATCCATTTTTTCCGCAATTTCTTTGGCTGCAGCAAATATGCTACCGAACCTTACTTCGGAATTCTGTCGCATTTCAGCAATTTCTTCATATAGGTGGTTTGCATATTCTATGCAGCAGCTTAGATCGCATTCTTTTTTTTGCAAAAATTCACTAAGGTTTTTCATAAGGCTAAAAATTGGCTTGATTACTGTTAGTGAAATAATGAACTGGGCATTGTGTATTGCTGTAAGTAAAGTATGCGGTTTAACTCCATCAGTTTTCAAATTTTTTTCGTCCAGGATCTCTAAAGAGCAGCAGATATATTCATATACGTCAAAAAACAAACTCAAGGAGTCTAAATGCTCAACCCAACGGGTTTCACAAAATCTTAAAAGCCGAGTTTGTTTTGCTTTTGGACAAGACGCATGTATTTGGTCTTTTAAAATTAGAGCTGCTTTGTTTGAGAGTCTGAATAAATTGACAACCTCTTTAATAGCCCCAATGCAATTTCGTATTGGTGGGATATTACAGGCGTGAGTAATGGCCAAATTCAAGTTATGGTTCGCGCAATGGACGTAAATCGCTTGTGGATATAATTCCCTTACTTTGACAGCACAGCCGTTGAGTTTTCCACTCATTGCACGCGCCCCATCATAGCCTGAACAGTCAAAAACGATAACATTAATACTTAATCATTCTAGCCAATTATTGACACTTACCTTGTCCCCTCATATTAGCTAGATTAAGGCCCATATCCTTAATTGCAGACAGCAACGTACTTGCTAGTCCTTTTCCAGTTACGTCTTCAACTGGGATAAAGCACAAAAAGTCTTCGCGAATAAAATATTTATGGTCGATTGTATCAACATAACGAGCGCATATTGAAAACTGTTCAACCCCACTGATATCCGTGCTTTCGTCAGCAATAGCAGAGAAGTATCCAGATTTGTTGATACGTTGGACAATTTTCATTGTTATAATTTTTCCTGCAGCATCAATTATTTCGTTTTGAATGCGATAGCTAATATATCTGGCGTTTGCCCCCGAACTATTTAAATGATCTGCCAAAACTTTATCACCACTTTCAATTGCGTAACGCAGTAACGCCCTAAAATTTCCGTCGTTTTCTTCTGGCTGCTTATCAATTGATACAAGGCCGTGGTCTCGATGTCCTCTTAAAGCTATACCTTGCCTGCCACAAAAAAAAACAGCTCGTATGATCGGAATCAACTTTTTTCTGTTTTCGAGTTGTTGTACTTTCCGGCTCGTGTCAAGTTCGCTGACTACATCAAGCCTTCGATTTTTGAAAATTGACGTAAAATTTGGTCCATCCTCTATAGCCTCTTTGTGATAACTTTTGTTTTGGTGTTCTCTAAATTTTTCAAGGGCTTTTTTCCACATCCGAAACGCAGTCAGTACTAATATATTTGTGTCCTGATGAGACCCTTTCCCGACGGACTTTAATGCAAAAACAACACAATATCGGCAGTAAGCACCGTCTTCTGCTGCAGAATACGTCAACCACACAAAAGAGCGCAACCAAGAGTGCTAAAATTTTAAATTTCTTTGGCCAGATATCGGAAAATTAAAATCTAAATCAGGAACCCAACAATGAACAAGAACTTCATATTTTTCACTGTCGTTTAATTGCTTCCGACAAAAATTTGCAATGTCGTTTACATAATTCTATGGATAAGATAATAAATATGTATTGTTACACGTTATGATTTTTAAGTTTGTGCCCATATGAGATTATGAAAAAATTTTTTTTTTCAAAATATGTGCACCTATGTGCCTTTATTCATATAAAAATAAAAAAAATATCGAAACCTGAAACCAAAAGATTTTTTCTTTTACACACTTATATTACGTTAATATAACGTTAATCACAATATTGCACACCTCTTCCGTGTGTATTGTTCAAAATTAATTTCAATTTAAACAGTTCCGTTAAAAAAGGCAATTAGAAATACACATGAGCACGAAACAGCACCACAGGGGAAACAAAACTAATATTTTCTTATATTGAACTTACATTACGGTTTCCACTGTTTTGTGACACCTCAGGTTTTTGTTTTTTTGTGGGGGGACCTTCTCCAGACAATTTGTTTAAATCCCCAATACTTGAAACTGTAGGTGTAGCACTGTTTTTACTCGCTGCTGGTTTAAAAAACTTTAGTATTGAATTACTCATTTTTTTCACAATAACTTTTAATTTATTTTAATAAACAACCGATTTTATGTAGGAATCAAAAGAAAATCGACCTCACAGTTCAAACTACAATTTCATTTTAATTTTCATGTGTATTATGCTTATACAATACAAAAGTATACTCTTTCCTAGTTGCCGTTGTCGATCCCGTTCTTATACGTAGGGACTGGCTTTTAGTACGTGTGATGCAAGTTTTCATTTTCGTAGATTTCGGTCGCAACTGCCGTTAGTTTTGGAGCGACCGATGCAATGTGTTTACAAGTAAGAAGGGAAGTGAATTTTCGTAGATTTCGGTCGCAACTACCGCTAGTTTTGGAGCGACCGATGGGATGATTTTGCAAGTAAAAAGGGAAGTGAATTTTCGTATATTTCGGTCGCAGGTCCCGTTGTTTACGACCCAACACTAATTCCACATCGACATATCAAATTTACTTATAGCGAGTTTCATACAAGAAAAGAATTGCTCTTTCTGTCAAAAGAATTTATCTTCTTCACTTTTGCAAGTTTCATTCCAAAACAAGAGCAATTCTAGATGAATTCTCAACACGAAAAAATTGATCTCTGATGGGTTAGATTGTGTATTTGGAAAGATTTTTTCACTGACAGAATGAAAATTTCAAATAAATTTTATATTTCCAGGTTTATTTTTTTTTTTAATGAATGGTTATTTTTTCATTTCACATATTTCGGGAGGGGTTTCAACCCCCAAAACCCCCCCCTGCGTTCGCCCCTGCCACTTTCAAAACGATGCTGCGCGCCGATACTGCTATTTATGGCAGCTCCGCTTCATCAGTTTTGGGCGTAAGTATTGCTCGTTCACCGTTCTTTATGGTTACATTATTTTTCGATTTCTGCTTTCGCGGAATGAGGCATTGTCTATATGTTGGTAAATAGCGCCATCTGTGATGTTTTTGATGTAACTTCTATTCAGAACGACTAACTTATTTCTATTCATGTATACGTAGGTAAGTGTGGCGCTATTTTGTTTTGTAAGTGAGACGCTAACTTCCTTAAAATCTTTTAATTTTGCGTTAAGTTCATTGAATAACGTTCGATTGCAGCAATATTAAAAAAACAACCAGAATTATATATTTTCCTGCGATAAAATATAGCCTATATTTTAAGTTGGCGTACTACCAACATATCTGCGAAAACCGCATTCAATTCCATGCAGTAGTTTTTGCGTGATGCGCGTACAAACATACAGACAGACAGACAGACAGACAGACAGACAGACAGGCAGACAGACAAAAATTCTAAAAACGGTTGTTTTGGCTTCTGTGGGTCTAATAGAGACTTCCCATATTAGTTTTGCATCTATATCTTCAATGTACAGACATCGACCAGTTACAATTTTATTATATGTATAGATATGGTGACTGATGTGCTGGCATGCGTGTTCCGTATGTTAAAACAGCTGCGTGACAGTGCGTCACTTTGTCTTAGCCATATGGTGGTTTCGAAAGCTTCAGTACAGTCCCTACCAATTAAGACGCAACAGCGAGCATTTTCCAACGTCATCCTGCTAAGGCGTATCAGTTTAGCAGTGATTCTAAAGTTAGACATGGCACGATACAACTCAACTCTATTAACACTGCCGTAGACTGCTTTAAAATCGACGAACAGGTGGTGTGTGTCGATGTTATATTCTTGGGATCTGAGCTAATATGAAAATTTGGTCGGAGGTAGATTTTCCAGGTCTGAAGCCGCATGGGTGGGTGCTGTATGAATAGGGTAGACCATGATCGGTATCAACATGGCGATGCCCAGCGTTGCAACTGTCTCATACGCATCAATTGTGCTTATTTTACCTCCAAGTGGTAGCCATCGGGTACTGGTCTTGTCCACCCGGACTTGACTTGCTGAACTTATAAGCGCGAGTGTTGATCACAGAAAAATAGCAACACTATAATTGCCCTGCCATAAAGCTCCTCTGTTTCTCTTGTTGGGTAGTAGTTTATTCTGTACAAACCCCTCAGAAAGCAAGCGAGCGGCGGATGAACTTCCAATTAAGTGAACCAACGGCGACGCTTACAGACAATATGGTAGGCACCCCATTGAGCTACTTCGACATATTCGGAGCTCAGGTCTTTGGGCCCTTTCACTACTATTAGTCAGGGTAGTGAAATAGAGAAGGTGGAGGATGAGCCCATATAGGAACAACGGTAGCTCTCACATCCCCGTAGTGGGTTACTGACTCTGGATTTCTACAGCTCCTTTTGTCCAAGGAGAGCAGCATAGGGCCTGGTCCCCCAGGTTGGGGGGTTGTGCGTCGGGGTAACTTCCTTACCACGTAAAAAACCTCTTGTTCCAAAACAACCAACTGCCTCAGATATGGATGACCCTACTGATGACGACCCTAGCAAACGAAACAAGGACAACGAATTTCGGTTCTGCACGTGGAATGTCTGGACCCTTAACAGGCCACGTGCCGCCGAACAATAAGTGGAGGCTCTAGATGGTGTCAAAGCCGACATCACAGCCATCCAAGAAGTGCGATGGGATGGTGAAGGCACAAGGAGGATGAAAAACTGTGACATCTACTACGGCAAGTGCTACAGGACAAGACAACAGCGGCTATTTGGATGCGGATTTGTGATAAGAGGAAGGCTTAGGCAAGAAGTCTAGGGGTTTCGTGGCATAAGCGAACGCATTGTCACAATCCGCATTAAATCTAAATTCAGCAACATCTCGCTGATCTGCGTCCACGCCCCCACGGAGGAAAAAGATGACACGACCAAAGAAGAATTCTACGATCACGAAGTACGACACTAAGTTTATTCTTGGTGCCTTCAACGCCAAAATCGGAAAGGATAACTTTGGCTCGACAGTCGGAAAGCATAGCCTGCACGACAACACTTCCGGTAACGGACACAGGCTAATCGACTTTGCTGCGGGGCGAAGTGTCATCTTAGCTAGCACATACTTCCCACACCTCAATATACACAAGGGGACCTGGCGGTCTCCTGATCAAAATACCGTCAACCAAATTGATCACATTGCGATTGATAGCAGCCATGCCTCCAGTGTCATGGATGTCCGCACTTTCCGAGGGGCCAACATAGACTCGGACCACTACCTTGTTGTAGCTAAAATGCGAATGCGGATCTCCACCAGACCGCAGAATCGAACATCCACTGTGAGAAAATTTGATGTTGCGAAGTTACAATCGCAAAAGACCGCCACAACCTTTGCCAATCATGTCTCCTCTTATCTCTTGACGAGCCCGGCACCTGCGCCAAACCCAGAGGCCCAGTGGCAACAGTGCAAAATGGCCATCAAAACTGCTGCCACGGATGTTTTGGGTTTCATTAGGCGACCACAACGAAACACCTGGTTCGATGATGAGTGCAGGCTCGCACACTTGGCCAAAGACGAAGCCTATCATGCAGTTCTGAATGCCAGAACTAGAGCTGCCAAGAGCGCTTTCCGTGCGGTATACCAGCAAAAGAGGAAAGAGGAACACCGGCTTTTCAGAATAAAAAAAGAGAAGTGGAAAAACGAATGGTTGAATCTATTGAGGGGTGCTACGCGCAGAAGCAATGTTCGGAAGTTATACCAAAGGGTAAAG
Organism: Platycheirus albimanus; assembly: GCA_916050605.2. Taxonomy (NCBI): domain Eukaryota; kingdom Metazoa; phylum Arthropoda; class Insecta; order Diptera; family Syrphidae; genus Platycheirus; species Platycheirus albimanus. The sequence continues at coordinate 135,311,983 of OU696696.1, read as the reverse complement.
CATTCGTCCAAGGGTAACAAAGCCCGAGCGGAAGCATGTAGAGACGAGGGTGGGAATGTCGTTGTAGATACACAGTGCTGAGAAATTGGAAAGAACACTTCTGCAGACTGTTAAACGACGAAGACAACCCACTAATCGCTGTCAGGCAGAATGATCCATTTGATTTGGATGATGAAGAACAAAATTTCCGTCCTCCCGACCAAGAAGAAGTTCGGATAGCAATATCTACACTAAAGATGATGGCCTTACGGCTGAACTCTTCAAAGCAGCGGGAGATGACTTGGTGAGGAGCATACACCAACTCATCTGTACAATCTGCTCGGATGAAAGTATGCCTGACGAATGGAACCTTAGCATTGTGTGCCCTATCCACAAGAAAGGAGATACTCTAAGCTGCGCCAACAACAGAGGTATAAGTCTCCTAAATGTCGCCTATAAAATCTTGTCGGCCATTCTGTGTGAACATCTGAACCCTTTCGCACGTGAACTGATTGGCCCCTATCAGTGTGGTTTCAGGCCCGGTAAGTCAACCGTTAACCAAATTTTCACACTTCGGCAGATTTTGGAAAAGACCCAAGAATTCCAGATCGATACTCACCACCTCTTTATCGATTTTAAAGTCGCCTATGATAGCGTAAACAGGAACAAGCTATATACAGCCATGTCACTTCTTGGCATCACTGCCAAACTCGTTCGATTGTGCAGGATGACTATGGAGAACTCGCGCTGCTCCGTCAAGGTTGGTAAGAACACCACCGACTCATTTAATGTCGAGAAAGGCTTACGACAGGGTGACGCACTGTCATGTAACCTCTTCAACATCATTCTTGAGGCAATCGTACGCAACTCGCATGTCAACACCAGCGGTACGATTTTTTTTAGATCTGTTCAATTACTTGGCTATGCTGATGATATTGACATTATTGGAAGAACGAAGCGCGCTGTCAGTGGAGCATTCGCAAGTATTGAAGTGGAAGCGGCTCGAATGGGTCTGGCTGTAAATGAAGATAAAACAAAGTATATGCTGTCCTCGGGTAAAGTAGATCATCACCGTAGGCTGGGACAAAACGTCACAATGGATAGATATAATTTTGAGGTTGTCAAGGACTTTGTCTATTTGGGCTCCACTATAACATCTCAGAACAACATCAGTGAAGAGATCAGTCGAAGAATCACTCTTGCCAATCGCCGTTTCTTCGGGCTAAGAAGGCATCTTAGTAGTAAAGCCCTCTCTCAAAGGACCAAGGAGACACTATACAAGACCCTTATCATCCCAGTCCTGCTGTATGGGGCAGAAGCGTGGACACTGACACAATCGGATGAATACAGGCTGGGGTGCTTTGAGAGAAAGATTCTTCGGGTGATATTCGGGCCTGTATGTATCAATGGAGTATGGAGGAGAAGATTCAATGACGAACTGTACGGGCTATACAGCGACATTGACTTGGTTAAGAAGCTTACAATTCAGCGGCTTAGATGGCTGGGTCATGTGGAGCGTATGGACGAAAACGCTCCTGCCCGACGAGTCTTCAATTCCAACCCGGAGGGCCGACGCAGTTCTGGAAGACCCCATCTAAGGTGGCGCTATCAAGTGGTAAACAACCTCAACCAACTTGGTGTGCGCAACTGGAGGCCACTGGCTAGGGACCGGCCTAGCTGGCGAGGATTGTTGGTTGAGGCCGTGGTCCACAATGGACTGTCTGCGCCACCTTAAGTAAGTAAGTAAGAAGCCGCATTGGCAAGGACCTATAAGGTCATCAGCAAACGGCTTGAGACGTTCATATAAAACGCTGGACAGGATCTTATATGCGATGTTTAAAAGACTTATGCCTCTATAGTTGGCGCAGAGTAGGCGGTCTCCTTTTTTGTGAATTGGGTAGATGGTATTTTGATTCCACTCATCGGGCATACTTTCCTCCGACCATATTTTGCAGATGAGTTGGTGTATGCTCCTTACCTGGTCATCTTCAGCGTGTTTAAAAAGCTGCGCTTGTAGACCATCGCATCCAGCTGCTTTGTTCACCTTTAGTCAGGTGATGACTACTTTAATCTCATTTTGGTCGGGTGGATGTAGTTCATGACCGTCATCTAGATTAACTGGTACAAGTTGGTCTTGGGTGCGGTCTTGGCTGTCATCGCCATTTAACAGCTGGTTAAAGTAGTCTCTCCAGATGCATAACATCGCCTTCGTGTTGATATTAGATTCGTCCAATATTAAATTTCCTCGGCGTAGTTGGTGTCCACCTAAGAGCTTCCATGGAAATCCGTACTCTAAGCCTGGCACCGACTTGGTAGTGGAAGCCTTAGGTAAATCGCATTTTTGCAGGTTCGACCATCTGGGGATTACCATGTGCCCTTGTGGACAAATTATTTCAGAAAAGTCAAGTTAGTGCTGCATAGGATATAGGACAATAGTTAAGCATTGTAAATTTTTGATTTTCTGAGGCGTTTTTGAGATACAAACATTTTTAATTCAAAATCGTATGGCAGGTACCGTAAGTCTTAGTGCTAGAATGCTTATTCTAAAAACCCCTCTGTATGAAGTCTTATTAAAACTATATACCAAGTTTGAAGCAAATCGGTATAGCCGTTTGGGCTTAAGGTGCCGATACAGACAGACGGACAGACAGACAGACAGACAGAATTGTCGGACCCACTTTTTAAGGCTTCTCTATCATCGTAATGTTATGTTTGAGTGCCAAAAAAAATTACGAATGTACATGTATAGTACCTATAATCGCAAGTAAAAATGTCATACGAAAATTAAATCAATGTTATACTAAACTCGTCACATTAATAGTTCAGAGCGCTCTGAACACAATTGGTTCAGAGGACGTCAGAGCGAGCTCGATATACTCGAACTCTGTTCAGTATTATTATGATGAGAGGGGTTTTTGGAATTAGCATCCTAGCTCCAAAACTAACGGTACCTGCAATACGAATTTTTTCTTTATCTCAAAAACGGCTAGTACGATTTTGATAAAACTTTCTGAATGGTTTTTTTTGAATAAACTTTATGTTTTGGTTGGAACAGATTTTTCAGGAAAAGTCTTAAAACGGTACCTCCCATAGGACCGGTTTTCTTAAATCAGATTTTCTCGTAAGCCACTTCATGGATTTCGATGAAAATTTTAAAGTAAATGCTTTTATAAACGTAATAATAAAAAGTCTTTAATTTTTCAAAAAAAAAAATATTTTGAGTATTTTAAAAAACAGTAACATTTTTTTTAATTTTTTTATTTTTCAAAACCGGTTTGCTAAAATTTTTTAAAATTTTTGTTTTCTGCTAAGAACTTTGAACCGCTAGAAGTTGACATACTCAAAAAAAAAATTTGCAATATGTTTTCGAAAAGTCTTAAAAAAACTGTTATTGGAAGAAAATGGTCTAACGATTTTGAAACAAAAATTCCGTTAAATTTAGAAAAGTAAACCAAATCTGATAGCTTACTTCTTTTTCTCCAAAAACCGTTTTAACTATTGATTTTTAAATGATTAATAAAATTTAATTTTTTCCAAAATCTCAAGCCCCAAGACCACTGTAATATACTAGAGCAAGTTCGTACGACAGAGTCGTGCACTTTATTTTTTTAAACATTTGAAAAGAATTCGAAAGAATTCGTCTGTCCGTCTGTCCGTCTGTCCGTCTGTCCGTCTGTCCGTCTGTCCGTCTGTCCGTCTGTCCGTCTGTCCGTCTGTCCGTCTGTCCGTCTGTCCGTCTGTCCGTCTGTCCGTCTGTCCGTCTGTCCGTCTGTCCGTCTGTCCGTCTGTCCGTCTGTCCGTCTGTCCGTCTGTCCGTCTGTCCGTCTGTCCGTCTGTCCGTCTGTCCGTCTGTCCGTCTGTCCGTCTGTCCGTCTGTCCGTCTGTCCGTCTGTCCGTCTGTCCGTCTGTCCGTCTGTCCGTCTGTCCGTCTGCCCGTCTGCCCGTCTGTCTGTCTGTCCGTCTGTCCGTCTGTCCGTCTGTCCGTCTGTCCGTCTGTCCGTCTGTCCGTCTGTCCGTCTGTCCGTCTTTCACAAGGCTGTATCTCATGAACCGTGATAGTTAGACAGTTGAAATTACAGACGTTGTATTATTGTGTTCGCTATAACAACAAATACTAAAAACTAAATAAAATAAAAAATGTATGGGGGTTCCCATACAACAAACCTAATTTTTTGCTCGTTTTTGCCATGTTTGTCCGTCCATTACCAGGCTGTCTCTTTTTTTCTTTAGAAATTTCTGGAAGTCTGAAATTTACAAATATAACTGTCTCTGTTAGTTCTTCTTTTTTTTGCTGATTTGCGACTTTTTCTTCACTCACACAAACAGCTTTACCTAAATGTAAATTCCAGAAATTCTTTTAGAAGAAAAGAGGCAACCTATGTATGCTTCTAAAGCCAAGTTTTTTCTATTCGTGTTCGAATTCGAGTTCGGGAAAAAAAATAGAAAAAAAAACAAATGTCAAACAAAAAACAACAAGTCGATATTAGATTCTCTTATAAATTAATATTAAATCAGGATTAAGGGTTTTCAAACGTGAGTATGCCTTTCTTCTTTAATTTATTGTCATTGGAGGTGATTTCTAGAAATAATAAAAAAAAAACACTATGCTGAGAAAAAAAAAATTACTGAAATTTCTCAGTGAAATATTTGAGCAGGATTAGCAAAAGACATCTTGGTGACAGTCCCTACCAACTAAGACGCAACAGCGAGCATTTTCCAACGTCATCCTGCTAAGGCGTATCAGTTTAGCAGTGATTCTAAAGTTAGACATGGCACGATACAATTCAACTATATTAACACTGCCGTAGACTGCTTCATTGCATATATAAACTATAGTATTCCCACTTGAGGTGCGCCATCTATCGACGAAAAACTAAGCTCTAGAATAACATGGGAAGCAACAACAACAATTAAAATGGTGGAAATTGTTGTTGTTGCTTCCCATGGTATTCTAGAGCTTAGTTTTTCGTCGATAGATGGCGCACCTCAAGTGGTAGTACTATAGTTTATATATACAATGACTGCTTTAAAATCGATGAACAAGTGGTGTGTGTCGATGTTATATTCTTGGGTTATCTCTAGGATCTGAGCTAATGTGAAAATTTGGTCGGAGGTAGATTTTCCAGGTCTGAAGCCGCATTGGCAAGGACCTATAAGGTAATCAGCAAACGGCTTGAGACGTTCATTTAAAACGCTGGACAGGATCTTATATGCGATGTTTAAAAGACTTATGCCTCTATAGTTGGCGCAGAGTAGGCGGTCTCCTTTTTTGTGAATTGGGCAGATGGTATTGGGAATCCACTCATCGGGCATACTTTCCTGTGATGCTTTTTTTTTCTAAGGCTGAGGTAAGCTCGTCGTAGTCCAGGGTTTTCCCGAAGAAAGCAAGTAAAACTCGGGTTAAGAAGAACGAACTCTGTTGATTTTCAAGTCTGATTAAAAAAAAATCTTTATTACAAATAAAAGGTGTTTTAATCTAAAAATGTATTACATTTAATTGTTCTTAGCGGATAATAATATACTTGATCTTAATATTAATAACATGGTATTTCAAATAAAAGAAAAGAATAATATACAAGTTGCCCACAATCTTACTGGAGTAAGCAGGGAGTGCGTGATTGCACCGATTACCAGCCCACAATCTTACCGAAGTAAGCAGGGAGTGCGTGATTGCACCGCATACCAGCCCACAATCTTACCGAAGTAAGCAGGGAGTGCGTAATTGCACCGAATTCCAGCCCACAATCTTACCGAAGTAAGCAGGGAGTGCGTAATTGCACCGAATACCAGCCCACGATCTTACCGGAGTAAGCAGGGAATGCGTGATTGCACCGAATACTTGCCCACGATCTTACCGGAGTAAGCAGGGAGTGCGTGATTGCACCGATTACCAACTAACTACTTTTAATATCAAAAAGATATGCTATAAAAGGTGCATAAGTACAACCAATTATGCTATCTGAAGTGACTTTAATTACTAAATTAAAATACACTGGAATCTTGCTACTCTTTCACTTCAGGTCGGAAACCAGAAAGTTTAACGGGTAAGTAAGCTTCGAATTCTGGCATATTCCTGGCCTCTACTAGTAATATTTTATCAAAGAACTGAGTGTGAATTAAAAAGAAATGAACGAAATATAATATAATAATAATTTAAATCTAAATGTGACGTTCCGATGTTTGGTGTGCTGTGTGTCTATTGCTGTTGACGGTTTGGTAGGCGGTGGATGGCTGGTAGATTTGATGAAACTAAAGGTCCCGTGCTGGTTGTATGAAGTTGTTGCTTTTGTTGTTTTTAATGGAAGTGGCGGATGATTGAGTTGTACGGTTATGCCAGTAAACATTGGTAGTTAAGGGTACCATCATGGTCGTACATACTTGCTGGTCGTTGTTAAAGATTCTTCTAAATTATGCCGGCGGCGGTAAATTAAAGTCGGTCGGATGGCGGAAAGTGTAACACTTCGTTACACATCCCCCTCGCTTCGGAAGACGAGTACCGTCTCGTCTTGAGATCTAAAAAGAAAAATATTTAGTATAAATACATCCATATATATAGGTTTATGTATATGTATTTTTTTCTTTGTTTTTTTTTTTTTTTTCATTTATATACAGGGTGATTCACGAGCGTTGTGCCAAAAAGCTAGAGCGTGTAGGTTTGGTTGAGACAAGAAAAAAATCGTATGGGAGAGGGGAGTCTATTCCCCTCCGTTTAGACGGGAGGGGCAATTTTCTAAAAACATGACTTAAATTTGAAAAAAATTATTAAAAAATAAAGGTAGCTCTTACAATGCCATGCTATACCTTTTTGTAAAGCCAAAAACTTGTTTTTTTATTGTAATTTTAAATGAAGTTATTTTATTGAACCGTTTTCAAAATATTAATTTTCAAACTCAAAATTATGAAAAAAAATTAAAAAAAATAATTTTTAAATTAATTTTTTTCAAAATTTTCCGTAAATAAGTATTATTTTTGTTCTCTAAATTCAATGCTCCTTTTAATTTTAAATCCAACATTGAAAACCGTATGGCTCTATGACTTTTTATTGCCAAGCTATTCAAAAGTAACCGAACCTACTTCTTCACAAAAACACGAAAAAATGGCTAAATAATACCTTGTGCCATCCCGTAAGGCTAGATTTTCTTGTTTTTGTGAAGGAGTAGGTTCGGTTACTTTTGAATAGCTTGGCAACAAAAAGTCATAGAGCCATACGGTTTTCAGTGTTGGATTTAAAATTAAAGGGAGCATTGAATTTGAAGAACAAAAATAATACTTATTTACGTAAAATTTTGAAAAAAATTAGTTTTAAAATTATTTTTTTTAATTTTTTTTCATAATTTTGAGTTTGAAATATAATATTTTGAAAACGGTTCAATAAAATAACTTTATTTAAAATTACAATAAAAAACAAGTTTTTTGCAAAAAAGTATAGCATGGCATTGTAAAAGCAACCGTTATTTTTTAATAATCTTTTTTCAAATGTAAGTCATATTTTTAGAAAATCGCCCCTCCCGTCTAAACGGAGGGGAATAGACCCCCCTCCCATACGATTTTTTTCTTGTCTCAAACCAACCTACACGCTCTAGCTTATTGGCACAACGCTCGTGAATCACCCTATATATATTTTTTTTTTTTTTTTTTTACATATATAAAGCAAACGTAATAATGGTAAAAAAAATAATAATCATTCTAACATAACGTGTTTAATTCAAAAAAAAAACTAAAATTAAATTATTCATTCCATTCTCAAACCCTGTTCCTTTCCAGTTCTAATTAGGGATTTGGATAGATTTCTGCTGGTTTTGAAACCTCAATGATGCCTTTGATCCGTTTCGGTTAAGCAAAACCATTACTGGACCACATGGACCGCGCACGGTGAATTTCCTCTGACGGGATCTTTTGGAGATTCCCCTAAGATCTATCCCTTTTAAAGGATCGGGTTCTGGTGTCCTCGGTGGTACCGGGTCCGTGATAGCGGCGACGGCTACTTCCTGCGGTTTTGGTACAGCGTAGAAGGTGTATCGTGCCGACATCTCTTGGCTGCAACTAAGGCCTTTTATCAGAAGCGGGGGGTATAACTCGTTCTTCAGAGCGGACGTCGGTTACTGATGCGGGGATGGGCAGTAGTCCCGGGCCCTCTACTATGGGCTTCTTCGGGGCGGGCGGGTTTAACGTACACCAGGCGTCTTCGGCCACTTTCGTAATTCTCGCACCTTCTCCATTTCTGCTGCGCTTGTCGGTCTCGGCAAAATGGCTTGGCGGCGCTTAGGTCGTGCTGAAGTGGGCCTGGTTTCGATTTCAACTTCAGGCTAAAGGGCTTTTCGCTGCGCGGGGGTGCTGCTACTTTTCGTGGTGCTGTCCTCTGCCGCACCCAGGGGTCGGCCTTCGCGATGGTTACTTCTCCTGCCTTCACTCCTGTAACCCTAACACTCTCCTCCTTGGGTTTGACGCTTTTCGCCGATTTGCTTACAGGTGCTTTGATTGGCTTCGCCTGTTGATGGGTATCGGGCTGGGTGCGGCCAATACCTTTGGCCTTTTGCAGACCTTCGACATCACAGCGGTCGGGAAGGACTCTTTCGGGTGTCGAAAGACGGTGCACACGGCTGCTGAAATTGCCAAGGATGGTGGAGCTGTGTTGCCGGGGACTGCGACGCACGATCTGCTGTGACTTGGCCTCCTCTGGCCGTTTGGTTCCCGAAGTCTTAGGGGAGTTCATCTCTTTCGCTTTGCTGTTACTCTCGGATGCGGTTGAAATAACACTGGGTAACGATTTGTGATTTAGGCGGGATGGCTAGATGAGTCTTGCTGGCTGGGTGGTTGACACTGAACTGACTGGTGGTTTATGGCTGCTTGGAATAATTCCTCGAATTAAAATTTCGCGGGAAACGCTGGTAGCACAACCGGTCGGATCCACTCTTAGTGCTTGAATGATCGCTGTTGGTTCCTCACTCGTGCTTTTATTCGTAAATTCCGGCTCCTCCTCCTTGGAGTAAAATCCCTTCAAATCTCGGACGTGAGCACGGACGATTAATTTAGAATTTCTCTCTCCCTTTTTCTTCAATACCACAATTACCGGAGAAATAAATCTAACGACTTCAAATGAGCCATCGTAACGAGGGGCTAGTTTTTCCGCAAAGTAATTCACTCCAGATGACAAAACTCTCACCTTTTTGTAGACTTGTTCACCTATGCTGGGACGCCAGGACCGTCGCCGAAGATTATAGTTCTTTGCTTGCGTTTGGCTAGCTTTGTGTAAATTTATTCTTACTAGATCATACAACACACGCATTCGTTCTTGCTTAGCGTCTACGCTAGAGCCATCTGCTGGTAACGGGGTACAGAATTTTGCGGGACATCGGAGCTCTCTGCCAAAATTGAGTAATGCGGGTGAGTAGCCTGTGGAATCATGACGGCTCGTATTTATGGCGAAAGTCAATTCTGGTAAGCTCTCGTCCCAAGTTCGCTGATTCCCCTCTACGTATTGAGCGATCATAGTTTTGAGCACTCGATTCACTCTTTCTGTTGGGTTTTCTTGGGGGGTGTACGGTGCGGTAAGTTGTTGCTGGATGCCTAGTTCATTCAAAAATTCTTGGAACTGATTACTCATAAACTGGGCCCCGTTGTCTGAAAGGAATACTCGAGGGACACCGAACCGAGTAATAATCCGCTCTCGTACAGCTTTTATTAGACTGTGGTGTATCTATATGGTCCTAGTTGTTTGGTATAAGAGCGTACCACGCTAGTATATTGGGAGCGTACTACGCTTTAATGGTAAGGCGATGTCTCGCCGTAATGTTCCTTGAAACAAAAATAAATAATCTAAGCAGTGCTGCTATTTCGAGTATTGATTTAAGTCTGTTTTTATTTTCAGTTTAATGTTCCTTAAATACATAATTCATAACTGTTATACTTATCTTCTATCTTACTTCTACATTTTCATAATTACTAACAATGTTATTCTTAGCTCCTATTGGTTGTAACATAAAATAGGATCTTATTTCTATTGAGTGACATTCAGTGCAATCGAGTGTATTGCTATTCAAAATTATTAATGTTGTGTGATGACACACTCGATTGTACTTAACATGTTTTGTCACTCGTTGTGTGTTTGGTTTGAGAGCAGTGGCGGTGCATATGTGGGTACACACTACACCCTCACCCTTAAGAAAAATTTTAGGGAATAAAGTTGGTTAACATAGGTAGTATAATATCATATATATATATTTTTTTTTTTTTTACAAAGTTTATATAATATGAGTTTATGAGCTAAAATTTTGATATTTATTAATAAATTATAATGAAGAAAATTTTTTTTTTGTTTTAACGTTTTGTATTGTTTTCTATTGATTTCTTAGTTTATAGGGCTTAAGAAGATTGTTATGTATTTCTTTATTTATTCCATTTTTATCAATTACTGAATTTACTCCTTTTCTTTCTATTATTTTGAATGGACCAATATAAGGTGCTTGACTTTTCTTTCTATTTTCTACTTTTAGCAATACTAAATCACCTACTCCTAGATCTAACCTATTATTGTATTTCTTATTTTCTGTTGCTGTTCTTTTTTCTTTTATTGTTATTGTCATTTCTCTGGCCTTACTTAGTGCATGATGTAACCTGGTTTTCAACTCATTGGCATAATTATCGTAGTCATAAATTTTTGTTTTATTATTTAGCGTATCTGTCGGTAAGCAGGGTACTTTGCCATAAATGAGTTCGTAAGGTGAATACCCAGTGTCTATATATGGTGTTGTATTGTATGCAAACGTAAAATATGGAATCCATTCGTCCCATTCATTATCATTGACATTTGATAATAAGAATTCATTGAGTGTCCGATGGTTTCTTTCAAGGGCACCTATAGTTTGATGGTGGTATGGAGAAGAGAATGTTTGTTTTATCTTTAAAAGTGAACATACGTTGTTCATAAGTTCGTTATTGAATTCTGTACCTTTATCTGATTTTAGAATTTTAAAGTGTCCATATCTAAGAATAAATTCTTCTACTAAAGTCTTTGCTGTTGTTGTTGCGTCTTTTGATGTCATCGGATATGCGACGACAAATTTGGTAAGTTCGCATTGCATGGTTAAAATATATCTTTTATTATTTGATATTCGTAAAGGTCCGACTGTGTCAATTGACACCACTTCAAAACTGTTGCCTGGAGTGTCTGTAATCGTTTGTGGTTCTATTGTGTGTTTTGTTTGTTTATTTCTTGCACATGAATCACAATTTGTTATGAATTGCTTTACCATTTGACTCATTTTTCGCCATACGTATCTTTGTTTTAATTTTATTAGTGTTTTCCGTATACCTAGATGTCTTCCGTGTGCAGAGTTATGGAATTCGTCAATTAGTTTGTATTTAGTTAAATCATCAAATATTTGTTTTGGGGCATTATAAATTATTATTTTTAGCTTAGGATTCTGGCCATTTATTTTTATCTTTGCATATGTTTCTTTGAATTTATCTTTTTCAAAATGCTTAAATATTTCATCATTGCTCATAAGGGCTAGCTCGTTTATATTTTCTTTATTCATTCTGGATACTAATTTCTTCAGAGTCGACTCTAGTGTCGCTGAATTATCATTAGGTCCCGTATACGTATACATATTATTATCTTTGTTTATTTCTGATGCAAGCTTCCTCGGGGTCGAATCTGGATTCGCCGATTTATCACTGCATCGCTCGTGCACAAAATTTTCATCAATATTTATTTCTGAATTCCTAGCATTTTTATCAATATTAAATTTTAATTTCTTTATATTTTTGACGTCATTAATGGATATGCATTCCCAGATTTGAAGTTGTACAGGCTTCTCTTGAGAATTGCATTTCTCCTTGTTGTTGTCCACATTCATTTTGTTGGACTCGATTTCGGTCGGTATCATTTGTTTTAATAAGTCTGAGTCGATTTTTATTCTAGATAGAGCATCTGCGTTTGATGGTCCCTAAGGAATGTATTTCCTCATTGGTTTTATCTGTGAGTTTGCATTTTTTTTCTGGGTAATATTCTTCATTCACTAGCTTACTTGTTATTTTGCAGATCGATTTGTCTGCACTCGTTTCTATTAAAAATGTCATATTTTTATTTTTGTGTTTTGCAACAATAAAATTTGTGTTGCTATCCGATATTCTATATACTTTTAATTTTGGCTATCTGGAATGTTCGGGTATTCCAAGGCATGTTCGTTTCCCTCTTGTCGTTCATTATGTAATATCGTATTTGCTTTCTCGTATTTCTGAATTGGCCTTGATGATGGCTTTGTTTATTGTTTCTTGGAGCATTTTGTGTTTGGTTATTGTTCCAGTTATTATGTCGGTTGAAGTGATTGTTGCGGGTATAATTTCGATTTTGGATGTTGTTGTTGTATCGATTTTGATTCATGTTTCTTTCAAATCTGTTACGGTCATTGCCTTGTTGTTTAAAGTTTTGTATGTTTGGTTTGTTTGTGTTTTGTGTGCTGTGTCTATAGTGCGTTAGAATTTGTTTTTTCTAATTTTATTGCCAGGTTTGCTGCTTCTGTCAATGATTTAGGTTGAGATGCAAAAACAGTTTGTTTTATATTGTCGTTAAGACCATTTTTGAAGATATTTAAACTGTAAATGTCGTTCATTTTTCTTATCACCTTCTTTTCTTCATTTGTAACATTGTTACCTAATACTTTTATCTGTAGATTATTTAAATCAGCTATAGTATTGAGTAATTTATCCCTAAATGACGTTACTGAAAGATTTCTTTGACTAAAATTCGATAAGGTATTTTGAATTTGAGGAATGGTTGTTTTTACATTAATTGCTAGTTTTACGTGAAAAACGAATTCTATTAATTGCTGTGTGCAAGTGGTTTTTAATCCCTTGTTGATTATCTCAACTATTTTAAGAAAGCTATCTAACTCCTTGAAATTTCTTGAAAACATTGGGATTGCTTTCATAGCTATTCCTAAATCAAAATCTGCCATTTTTTTTGTTTATTTCTTTTTCTCTTTTAAAAACTAAATTGTGTTCTTGCAGTTGATCCTCTAGTATCTTCTTAGTAGTATTATATATAGCTTCAAATTCTAATTTAAGTGCTTTGTTATTTTCATTTTCTTCACTATTTTCTAAATTATTAATTTTTCTTTAAGATTTCCTATTTCGCTAATTTTTGTTTAAACTGTTTCAAATTTATAAGGTCTACCTGAACTGTTCTTAATATTTTTTTTTGTTTTAACGTTTTGTATTGTTTTCTATTGATTTCTTAGTTTATAGGGCTTAAGAAGATTGTTATGTATTTCTTTATTTATTCCATTTTTATCAATTACTGAATTTACTCCTTTTCTTTCTATTATTTTGAATGGACCAATATAAGGTGCTTGACTTTTCTTTCTATTTTCTACTTTTAGCAATACTAAATCACCTACTCCTAGATCTAACCTATTATTGTATTTCTTATTTTCTGTTGCTGTTCTTTTTTCTTTTATTGTTATTGTCATTTCTCTGGCCTTACTTAGTGCATGATGTAACCTGGTTTTCAACTCATTGGCATAATTATCGTAGTCATAAATTTTTGTTTTATTATTTAGCGTATCTGTCGGTAAGCAGGGTACTTTGCCATAAATGAGTTCGTAAGGTGAATACCCAGTGTCTATATATGGTGTTGTATTGTATGCAAACGTAAAATATGGAATCCATTCGTCCCATTCATTATCATTGACATTTGATAATAAGAATTCATTGAGTGTCCGATGGTTTCTTTCAAGGGCACCTATAGTTTGATGGTGGTATGGAGAAGAGAATGTTTGTTTTATCTTTAAAAGTGAACATACGTTGTTCATAAGTTCGTTATTGAATTCTGTACCTTTATCTGATTTTAGAATTTTAAAGTGTCCATATCTAAGAATAAATTCTTCTACTAAAGTCTTTGCTGTTGTTGTTGCGTCTTTTGATGTCATCGGATATGCGACGACAAATTTGGTAAGTTCGCATTGCATGGTTAAAATATATCTTTTATTATTTGATATTCGTAAAGGTCCGACTGTGTCAATTGACACCACTTCAAAACTGTTGCCTGGAGTGTCTGTAATCGTTTGTGGTTCTATTGTGTGTTTTGTTTGTTTATTTCTTGCACATGAATCACAATTTGTTATGAATTGCTTTACCATTTGACTCATTTTTCGCCATACGTATCTTTGTTTTAATTTTATTAGTGTTTTCCGTATACCTAGATGTCTTCCGTGTGCAGAGTTATGGAATTCGTCAATTAGTTTGTATTTAGTTAAATCATCAAATATTTGTTTTGGGGCATTATAAATTATTATTTTTAGCTTAGGATTCTGGCCATTTATTTTTATCTTTGCATATGTTTCTTTGAATTTATCTTTTTCAAAATGCTTAAATATTTCATCATTGCTCATAAGGGCTAGCTCGTTTATATTTTCTTTATTCATTCTGGATACTAATTTCTTCAGAGTCGACTCTAGTGTCGCTGAATTATCATTAGGTCCCGTATACGTATACATATTATTATCTTTGTTTATTTCTGATGCAAGCTTCCTCGGGGTCGAATCTGGATTCGCCGATTTATCACTGCATCGCTCGTGCACAAAATTTTCATCAATATTTATTTCTGAATTCCTAGCATTTTTATCAATATTAAATTTTAATTTCTTTATATTTTTGACGTCATTAATGGATATGCATTCCCAGATTTGAAGTTGTACAGGCTTCTCTTGAGAATTGCATTTCTCCTTGTTGTTGTCCACATTCATTTTGTTGGACTCGATTTCGGTCGGTATCATTTGTTTTAATAAGTCTGAGTCGATTTTTATTCTAGATAGAGCATCTGCGTTTGATGGTCCCTAAGGAATGTATTTCCTCATTGGTTTTATCTGTGAGTTTGCATTTTTTTTCTGGGTAATATTCTTCATTCACTAGCTTACTTGTTATTTTGCAGATCGATTTGTCTGCACTCGTTTCTATTAAAAATGTCATATTTTTATTTTTGTGTTTTGCAACAATAAAATTTGTGTTGCTATCCGATATTCTATATACTTTTAATTTTGGCTATCTGGAATGTTCGGGTATTCCAAGGCATGTTCGTTTCCCTCTTGTCGTTCATTATGTAATAATCGTATTTGCTTTCTCGTATTTCTGAATTGGCCTTGATGATGGCTTTGTTTATTGTTTCTTGGAGCATTTTGTGTTTGGTTATTGTTCCAGTTATTATGTCGGTTGAAGTGATTGTTGCGGGTATAATTTCGATTTTGGATGTTGTTGTTGTATCGATTTTGATTCATGTTTCTTTCAAATCTGTTACGGTCATTGCCTTGTTGTTTAAAGTCTTGTATGTTTGGTTTGTTTGTGTTTTGTGTGCTGTGTCTATAGTGCGTTAGAATTTGTTTTTTCTAATTTTATTGCCAGGTTTGCTGCTTCTGTCAATGATTTAGGTTGAGATGCAAAAACAGTTTGTTTTATGTTGTCGTTAAGACCATTTTTGAAGATATTTAAACTGTAAATGTCGTTCATTTTTCTTATCACCTTCTTTTCTTCATTTGTAACATTGTTACCTAATACTTTTATCTGTAGATTATTTAAATCAGCTATAGTATTGAGTAATTTATCCCTAAATGACGTTACTGAAAGATTTCTTTGACTAAAATTCGATAAGGTATTTTGAATTTGAGGAATGGTTGTTTTTACATTAATTGCTAGTTTTACGTGAAAAACGAATTCTATTAATTGCTGTGTGCAAGTGGTTTTTAATCCCTTGTTGATTATCTCAACTATTTTAAGAAAGCTATCTAACTCCTTGAAATTTCTTGAAAACATTGGGATTGCTTTCATAGCTATTCCTAAATCAAAATCTGCCATTTTTTTTGTTTATTTCTTTTTCTCTTTTAAAAACTAAATTGTGTTCTTGCAGTTGATCCTCTAGTATCTTCTTAGTAGTATTATATATAGCTTCAAATTCTAATTTAAGTGCTTTGTTATTTTCATTTTCTTCACTATTTTCTAAATTATTAATTTTTCTTTAAGATTTCCTATTTCGCTAATTTTTGTTTAAACTGTTTCAAATTTATAAGGTCTACCTGAACTGTTCTTAATATTTGAGAGAATAGTTTCTAAGATGTTTTTTAATTCTTGCATTTGGGTAGATAAGTGAAAAGTATTAAAAATATTTTTTGATTGTTGTTGGTATTAAATAATTTTTTTTTTTATACATTAGTTATTTGATTTTTGTGTTTATGCACATAATTCTTAAAATATTTGTTTGTTTTATATGCAGCGTAAAGGAAGGTCATGATAACTGCGGCTGTTGCCACTGATTCAGGAATTATTGGCATGTTTATTTCCTCCTGGACGTTGTTGTTATTGACTATTGTTTCCGGTCTGCTTTGGCTTTTTCCCATAGTGCTGTTTCTTCGATTTGTGATTTGGGTTTTTTTTTTTTTTTTACGCTTCTATAGAGATGGGCTTTGGTCCGGCGTTGATTGGAGTCGGGATGTATTTTTTGTTGGCGGGGTTGAACCTTCGGGAATGTATTCTTCGATTTTCTTGTTCTTCAGCTCTGCCAGATACTTTTCCCACTTCTCTACAATGCTATCGAGTTCTAGCTGTGACATTTGGTATTTTGCAGGATCGCCATGTGGTGTATCTATATGGTCCTAGTTGTTTGGTATAAGAGCGTACCACGCTAGTATATTGGGAGCGTACTACGCTTTAATGGTAAGGCGATGTCTCGCCGTAATGTTCCTTGAAACAAAAATAAATAATCTAAGCAGTGCTGCTATTTCGAGTATTGATTTAAGTCTGTTTTTATTTTCAGTTTAATGTTCCTTAAATACATAATTCATAACTGTTATACTTATCTTCTATCTTACTTCTACATTTTCATAATTACTAACAATGTTATTCTTAGCTCCTATTGGTTGTAACATAAAATAGGATCTTATTTCTATTGAGTGACATTCAGTGCAATCGAGTGTATTGCTATTCAAAATTATTAATGTTGTGTGATGACACACTCGATTGTACTTAACATGTTTTGTCACTCGTTTTGTGTTTGGTTTGAGAGCAGTGGCGGTGCATATGTGGGTACACACTACAAGACATGGTGTAGTAGCCGCTCGCAAAGGTATGGCTTCGACCCACTTTGTGAACTTATCCACCATGACCAATATGACGGTGTTGCCCTTCATGGATCGCGGCAACGGGCCAATGAAGTCCGCGCAAACGATCTTCCATGGTTCGGCCACCTGAGCAGAATACATTAGCCCACTCGGTTTTTGTTGGGACGCTTTGAAACGGTTACATACCTCGCATCGACGAACATACTTGCTTATGTCTCTAAACATACCTGGCCAGTAATATCGTTGAGCCATTCGAGCGGTAGTCTTGGCGATACCTAAATGTCCGGCGCTGACGGCATCGTGGTTTTCAAATAGGGTTTTCCTTCGATCGGATTCTGGTACACATAACTTCCATTCATACTCTGCGGGGTTGGCTAATGGCTGCCTCACCTCGAAACGGCGGAACAGCTGGCCTTTGCTTATCTTATAAAATGGGTGCTGAGCGGGTTCTTTTTCGACCTTACACATGAGTTTCTGCACCCAGTCGAGTTTGTGATCCCTTAACGCTGCTAATTGGTCTACCTTAGTAATTGGCAATGGATCACGCGATAGAGCATCTGCGACGACGTTCATGGCCCCCTTCCTATACTGGATTTCGAAGTCGTATTGCTGCAGTTCCAGAGCCCAGCAGGCCAACCTCCCTGATGGGTTTTCCAGAGAATGTAACCACCTAAGGGAATGATGGTCTGTGACCACCCTGAAATGGTACCCCTCTAGGTATGGTCGCATCTTCCTAATGCCCCATAATGTGGCTAAACATTCCTTCTCTGTTACCGCGTATTTTTGCTCCTGGTCCGTGAGGGTGCGACTTGAGTATGCTATGACCTCTTCATGGTCGTCGAAGGTATGGGTTAGCACGATGCCCAAGCCGGTATTACTAGCATCGGTCTGAAGCGTGAACGGAAGTTCAAAGTTTGGGCAAGCCAATACTGGAGCTTCGGTTAACTTTTGCTTCAGCAAATCAAAGGCGGCCTGTTGTTCTGCTCCCCAATTCCATTTGGTATTTTTCTTTAGTAAGCCCGTTAAAGGGGTGGCTACCGTAGAAAAGTCCTGTATAAAGCACCGGTACCAAGAGCAGATACCTAAAATACGTCGGAGTTCCCTGATCGACGACACGGTGCCTTTAAATCTTGCACGGCGGCAATTTTATCTGGATCGGTGTGGATGCCTTTCTGGCTCACTACATGCCCCAAATATTTCAAGCTCTCGCGGCAGAAATTGCACTTTGCGGTGTTGATTCTTAGATTAGCCGCTCGCAGCTTACTAAAAACCTCGGTAAGATGGTAGACGTGTTCCTCGAACGTGTTGCTTATAACGATGATATCGTCGAGGTACACGAAAACACGATTATTCATCTCGGGCCCAAAAATTGCGTCCATCGCACGCTGGAAGGTGGCACCCGCGGAATGTAACCCGCACGGCATCACATTTCACTCGAACAAACCTCTACCGGGGACGGTGAAAGCGGTGTACGGGCGGCACTTAGGCTCTAAGGCTATCTGCCAATACCCTTGCTTTAAATCGATAGTGGACATGAACTGTGCCCCGCGCAATTTGTCCAAAATAGCAACTATCTAGGGCAAGGGGTATGCGTCCTTGAACGATACCTCATTGAGCTGTCGAAAGTCCACACACACTCTCCATGACCCTTCTTTCTTTCTTACCAAAACTATCGGCGAACTGTAGGGGCTTTTTGAGGGGCTCATTTTTCCCGTCCTGAGGAGGTCATCAATTTCTTCGTCGATGATTTTTTGCATCGCCGGGTTCCGTGGGTAATACCGTTGATTAAAGGGTTCCTCGCTCTTAAGCCGAATTCGGTGCGGGGGAACATTAGAGATCCCAACGATCTGGTCAAATTTTGGTAGCTCAATTCCAAGGAAATCATCAAGCTGCTTCTGGTGATGGACAGGGAGATGGGACATTGCTTGACAATCCGAAGCTCCGGTACCCTGAACAGGCTTTCTTCCAAAGACCGGTTTCCCACTCATGTAAATCTGTATGTCGGCTTGAGCCATCAGGTCCATGCCCAGAATGGCATCTTCGGACAGCGAAGGGAGGTAGGTTAACTCTCCCGTCAGCTCAGCGCTGCCGACCATAAATGTAGCCGTGTAGTGTTCGGTCGTCATGACAGGGTGACTATTTGCCATATGGACGGGGCGGTCGTGCTCCTGCACCGGTATGTCCAGCTTCCTGAACTTCTGCCTTAGCGTGCGTCCAATAAAAGTCTTGGTCGACCCCGTGTCGACTAATGCATGAAATTTCTCTTTCCCTACCTCAACGGGTACGAAATATCGGGGGCCATGTTCCGGTGGATACGTGATCACCGCCACGGGGTTGCGCCGGCACTGACAATCCCTTGTTAGCCTTCCGTCTTGGCCACAAAAAGAACAGAACAGACGGAATGGGCGGTTGCAGGTCTCTTTGCGGTGTCCTCTCTGCTTGCAGTTCCAACAGTGGGTTTCCCGGTCATAGGGAACGGCGGCTGGAGGGCGGCGCGGGAACGGTTGAGCTGGAGGAGGGACGACGACAGGTGGACGCTGGTTTCTCTCATCATTTTTGATGGTCTCGAATTCCTCGGCCAGCACCATCAATTCATCGATGTCTTTAAAATCTCGGCGGCGAATATACAATCGGTACTCGGGGCGCATGTTGTCAAAGATCCGGTCTACGTTTTCGGCTATAGTCATGCGCGGATGTTGCCTGATTAGGTACTGCGTAGATAAAAGATAGTCCTTAGCTCGTTCACGGGGGCTTTGGCCCTTCCTGAGAATCTCATCCTCTAGCTTTTGAAGGTACTTGGCTGGTAAAAATTGACGGATGTACGCTTCCCGAAAATCTTCCCAACGGCGAAAACTCTCTCCTTTTATTCGCAACCATTCCAAAGCTGTCCCGCGGAACAATTCGGGGAGCGTTCGAAGCATATCGTCGGGGGGTATGCCGTAACATCTGAGCTCCGTCAATCGTTCCAAGAACTCCAGCGGGTTACCTGAAGAATCAAATCTCAAGCCCCACTTCCGAACCGTGTTCATAACCTCTGCCTCGTAGCTTAAAGTGAGGTGGCTGGTGAGCGAAAATGAACGCGCCGGGGTGGTATCGACATTTGAAGCATGTTGCCGTAAACCAGATCCTGCAGGTGCTACGGTGGCAGCGGGTCCATCGAAGTTTGCTGGGACACCATCACCGTGCCCCTGAGAGTCGGACGGTCGGAAGTCTGTTGCTATAGGCATTCCTTTATGACGAGCGGGGATAATGAATGTAGTCTCCACAAAAAGGGGAGATTTAACCTCTGCGATCGCATCGGTGGCAGCAGCTTTTTCGGATTGCGAGTCGGTCTCTGGTTCCGCGTCATTGCGTTCCTCCACTAGAGATTCCCAATGTGCACAGAGGTTCTGTGTTGAACCGTGTTCGCGGAATTTTTTAAGGTAGCGACTCAACCGTGTCGCAGTTCCTTCACGGTCCCGGTCGTATCTTGCTGGCGGTTGCCCAGCATCTCAATTAGTTCTGCCTTCCTCAGAAACTGGATGAATCGCAGGTTCTTATATGGGTGCAGTAAGTGTTCTTCCTGATCCTCTGGGTCGGACATGGTGGAATTGCAAATGTTGGTTTAAAAGCGGGTCACTGATGAATAAAGCACTTCGGTCGGGGAACGGTGGTCGGTGGGACTTTGTCGCAGATTCCTGGTTAGTCGGTCGAAACGAAACGGAAGAATCTTTTCAAGGGCTTTTAAATAAGTCAGGAAAAGGCGGCCGGTGTTGCCTTTGAAAGATTCTTGGTCGGACGGTCGGCGGTTGGAATTCGGATAAACCTTTAAAGTCCCTGCACGGGCGCCAAAATGTGATGCTTTTTTTCTAAGGCTGAGGTAAGCTCGTCGTAGTCCAGGGTTTTCCCGAAGAAAGCAAGTAAAACTCGGGTTAAGAAGAACGAACTCTGTTGATTTTCAAGTTTGATTAAAAAAAAATCTTTATTACAAATAAAAGGTGTTTAAATCTAACAATGTATTACATTTAAATGTTCTTAGCGTATAATAATATACTTGATCTTAATATTAATAACATGGTATTTCAAATAAAAGAAAAGAATAATATATAAGTTGCCCACAATCTTACTGGAGTAAGCAGGGAGTGCGTGATTGCACCGATTACCAGGACACAATCTTACCGAAGTAAGCAGGGAGGGCGTGATTGCACCGAATGACAGCCCACAATCTTACCGAAGTAAGCAGGGAGTGCGTAATTGCACCGAATACCAGCCCACAATCTTACCGAAGTAAGCAGGGAGTGCGTAATTGCACCGAATACCAGCCCACAATCTTACCGGAGTAAGCAGGGAGTGCGTGATTGCACCGAATACCAGCCCACAATCTTACCGGAGTAAGCAGGGAGTGCGTGATTGCACCGAATACCAGCCCACGATCTTACCGGAGTAAGCAGGGAGTGCGTGATTGCACCGATTACCAACTAACTACTTTTAATATCAAAAAGATATGCTATAAAAGGTGCATAAGTACAACCAATTATGCTATCTGAAGTGACTTTAATAACTAAATTAAAATACACTGGAATCTTGCTACTCTTTCACTTCAGGTCGGAAATCAGGAAGTTTAACGGGTAAGTAAGCTTCGAATTCTGGCATATTCCTGGCCTCTACTAGTAATATTTTATGAAAGAACTGAGTGTGAATTAAAAAGAAATGAACGAAATATAATATAATAATAATTTAAATCTAAATGTGACGTTCCGATGTTTGGTGTGCTGTGTGTCTATTGCTGTTGACGATTTGGTAGGCGGTGGATGGCTGGTAGATTTGATGAAACTAAAGGTCCCGTGCTGGTTGTATGAAGTTGTTGCTATTGTTGTTTTTAATGGAAGTGGCGGATGATTGAGTTGTACGGTTATGCCAGTAAACATTGGTAGTTAAGGGTACCATCATGGTCGTACATACTTGCTGGTCGTTGTTAGAGATTCTTCTAAATTATGCCGGCGGCGGTAAATTAAAGTCGGTCGGATGGCGGAAAGTGTAACACTTCGTTACACATCCCCCTCGCTTCGGAAGACGAGTACCGTCTCGTCTTGAGATCTAAAAAGAAAAATATTTGGTATAAATACATCCATATATACAGGGTGTCCCGAAACTTAACGTCAAGCGGGCACCGGGTGAAATGGTAGGTTATGTCCGTACTGGGAAAAGTAAGGAAAAAAATCCATCTCGCTTTGTTTAGTAAAAATAGTAATATTTATTAAAATTATAAAAATCGTTACACTAGACCACACTTTTAGGTACTGTGGTCACAAATTTTCATATTTTGCGGTGTTTATTTTTTTATGTAATCCTTACTAACTATGCTATTATTCCCAATTAAAAATCCAAAAATAAATATCGTAGTTTTCGTAAGAAAAATAAAATTTGACTGAGTCATGGTGAAATTTTTTTTTTAAACTTAACTTTGATACTTCATACTTTAAAAAAAATTTACCGCACTACCCTCGGCAAGTTATTTAAAAAGTTGGCCCATTTTACCAAGATTTCAAAATGGTACAACACTTGCTAATTATTCACCCATACAAAATATTATTAAAATTTAAACCGCTGTAGAGCATTATAAATTAGGACTAAAAAATTGGAAAGTTCTACCCTTGTTAAGAAAAACACTGGCCAACACAACAACAAAAGATGCAACTTCCTGGCAATACATTTAAAATATTAATATTAATAATATTAATTTAAAATAAATATTTGGACCGGAATTTTAAATGGACAAATAATTGGACCATATGAGCTGCCAGAAAATCTAAATGGCGAAAACTACCAGCATTTTTTACAAAATGAACTGCCGAATTTGTTAGAAAATATACCATTGAACATCTATCGAGACATTTGGTTTTAACAAGATGGTTGCCCAGCACATTATGCTCGTCTAGTACGGGATTACCTGAGTACTGAGTATCCCGATAGGTGGATTGGGCGCCTTGGATCAATTTTGTGGCCTCCTCGTTCTCCGGACCTAAACCCGCTCGATTTCTTTTACTGGGGCTGCATAAAAGAAAAAAATTATGATAAACCAATTCTAAATAGAGACGAACTACGCCAAAGAATTCTTGAAGCAGGAGAAGATATTAATGCAAGGAGATTTGGACGTCTGATGAACAGATCTTTTCTGCGGCGATGCAGAGCCTGTATTCGTGCCGAGGGTAAACAATTTGAACATTTGCTTCAGTGTAAAGTGCTTTTAGATAAAATAAATGTATTAAATTTTTTTCATTTCTTTCATTAAGATTTATGAATAGATGAAGTTTTCAGTAATACATCAATAGGGAACAATACAATACTTTCCAATTTTTTAGTCCTAATTTATAATGCTCCACAGCGGTTTAAATTTTGATAATATTTTTTATGGGTGAATAATTAGCAAGTGTTGTACCATTTTGAAATCTTGGTAAAATGGGCCAACTTTTCAAATAACTTGCCGAGGGTAGTGCGGTAAATTTTTTTTAAAGTATGAAGTATCAAAGTTAAGTTTAAAAAAAAAAATTTCACCATGACTCAGTCAAATTTTATTTTTCTTACGAAAACTACGATATTTATTTTTGGATTTTTAATTGGGAATAATAGCATAGTAAGTAAGGATTACATAAAAAATAAACACCGCAAAATATTAAAATTTGTGACCACAGTACCTAAAAGTGTGGTCTAGTGTAACGATTTTTATAATTTTTGTAAATATTACTATTTTTACTAAACAAAGCGAGATGGATTTTTTTCCTTACTTTTCCCAGTACGGACATAACCTACCCTTTCACCCGGTGCCCGCTTGACGTTGAGTTTCGGGACACCCTGTATAGGTTTATGTATATGTATTTTTTTCTTCTTTATTTTTTTTTTCATTTATATATATATATATTTTTTTTTTTTTTTTTTACATATAGAAAGCAAACGTAATAATGGTAAAAAAAATAATAATCATTCTAACATATCGTGTTTAACTCAAAAAAAAAAAACTAAAATTAAATTATTCATTCCATTCTCAAACCCTGTTCCTTTCCAGTTCTAATTAGGGATTTGGATAGATTTCTGCTGGTTTTGAAACCTCAATGATGCCCTTGATCCGTTTCGGTTAAGCCGAACCATTATTGGACCACATGGACCGCGCACGGTGAATTTCCTCTGATGGGATCTCTTGGAGATTCCCCTAAGATCTATCCCTTTGAAATAATCGGGTTCTGGTGTCCTCGGTGGTACCGGGTCCGTGATAGCGGCGACGGCTACTTCCTGCGGTTTCGGTACAGCGTAGAAGGTGTATCGTGCCGACATCTCTTGGCTGCAACTAGGGCCTTTTATCAGAAGCGGGGGGTATAACTCGTTCTTCAGAGCGGATGTTGGTTACTGATGCGGGGATGGGCAGTAGCCCCGGGCCCTCTACTATGGGCTTCTTCGGGGCGGGCGGGTTTAACGTACACCAGGCGTCTTCGGCCACTTTCGTAATTCTCGCACCTTCTCCATTTCTGCTGCGCTTGTCGGTCTCGGCAAAATGGCTTGGCGGCGCTTAGGTCGTGCTGAAGTGGGCCTGGTTTCGATTTCAACTTCAGGCTAAAGGGCTTTTCGCTGCGCGGGGGTGCTGCTACTTTTCGTGGTGCTGTCCTCTGCCGCACCCAGGGGTCGGCCTTCGCGATGGTTACTTCTCCTGCCTTCACTCCTGTAACCCTAACACTCTCCTCCTTGGGTTTGACGCTTTTCGCCGATTTGCTTACAGGTGCTTTGATTGGCTTCGCCTGTTGATGGGTATCGGGCTGGGTGCGGCCAATACCTTTGGCCTTTTGCAGACGTTCGACATCACGGCGGTCGGGAAGGACTCTTTCGGGTGTCAAAAGACGGTGCACACGGCTGCTGAAATTGCCAAGGATGGTGGAGCTGTGTTGCCGGGGACTGCGACGCATGATCTGCTGTGACTTGGCCTCCTCTGGCCGTTTGGTTCCCGAAGTCTTAGGGGAGTTCATCTCTTTCGCTTTGCTGTTACTCTCGGATGCGGTTGAAATAACACTGGGTAACGATTTGTGATTTAGGCGGGATGGCTCGATGAGTCTTGCTGGCTGGGTGGTTGACACTGAACTGACTGGTGGTTGATGGCTGCTCGGAATAAATCCTCGAATTAAAATTTCGCGGGAAACCCTGGTAGCACAACCGGTCGGATCCACTCTTAGTGCTTGAATGATCGCTGTTGGTTCCTCACTCGTGCTTTTATTCGTAAATTCCGGCTCCTCCTCCTTGGAGTAAAATCCCTTCAAATCTCGGACGTGAGCACGGACGATTAATTTAGAATTTCTCTCTCCCTTTTTCTTCAATACCACAATTACCGGAGAAATAAATCTAACGACTTCAAACGGGCCATCGTAACGAGGGGCTAGTTTTTCCGCAAAGTAATTCACTCCAGATGACAAAACTCTCACCTTCTTGTAGACTTGTTCACCTATGCTGGGACGCCAGGACCGTCGCCGAAGACTATAGTTCTTTGCTTGCGTTTGGCTAGCTTTGTGTAAATTTATTCTTACTAGATCATACAACACACGCATTCGTTCTTGCTTAGCGTCTACGCTAGAGCCATCTGCTGGTAACGGGGTACAGAATTTTGCGGGACATCGGAGCTCTCTGCCAAAATTGAGTAATGCGGGTGAGTAGCCTGTGGAATCATGACGGCTCGTATTTATGGCGAAAGTCAATTCTGGTAAGCTCTCGTCCCAAGTTCGCTGATTCCCCTCCACGTATTGAGCGATCATAGTTTTGAGCACTCGATTCACTCTTTCTGTTGGGTTTTCTTGGGGGGTGTACGGTGCAGTAAGTTCTTGCTGGATGCCTAGTTCATTCAAAAATTCTTGGAACTGATTACTCATAAATTGGGCCCCGTTGTCTGAAAGGAATACTCGAGGGACACCGAACCGAGTAATAATCCGCTTTCGTACAGCTTTTATTAGACATGGTGTAGTAGCCGCTCGCAAAGGTATGGCTTCGACCCACTTTGTGAACTTATCCACCATGACCAATATGACGGTGTTGCCCTTCATGGATCGCGGCAACGGGCCAATGAAGTCCGCGCAAACGATCTTCCATGGTTCGGCCACCTGAGCAGAATACATTAGCCCACTCGGTTTTTGTTGGGACGCTTTGAAACGGTTACATACCTCGCATCGACGAACATACTTGCTTATGTCTCTAAACATACCTGGCCAGTAATATCGTTGAGCCATTCGAGCGGTAGTCTTGGCGATACCTAAATGTCCGGCGCTGACGGCATCGTGGTTTTCAAATAGGGTTTTCCTTCGGTCGGATTCTGATACACATAACTTCCATTCATACTCTGCGGGGTTGGCTAATGGCTGCCTCACCTCGAAACGGCGGAACAGCTGGCCTTTGCTTCTCTTATAAAATGGGTGCTGAGCGGGTTCTTTTTCGACCTTACACATGAGTTTCTGCACCCAGTCGAGTTTGTGATCCCTTAACGCTGCTAATTGGTCTACCTTAGTAATTGGCAATGGATCACGCGATAACGCATCTGCGACGACGTTCATGGCCCCCTTCCTATACTGGATTTCGAAGTCGTATTGCTGCAGTTCCAGAGCCCAGCAGGCCAACCTCCCTGATGGGTTTTCCAGAGAATGTAACCACCTAAGGGAATGATGGTCTGTGACCACCCTGAAATGGTACCCCTCTAGGTATGGTCGTATCTTCCTAATGCCGCATAATGTGGCTAAACATTCCTTCTCTGTTACCGCGTATTTTTGCTCCTGGTCCGTGAGGGTGCGACTTTAGTATGCTATGACCTCTTCATGGTCGTCGAAGGTTTGGGTTAGCACGATGCCCAAGCCGGTATTACTAGTATCGGTCTGAAGCGTGAACGGAAGTTCAAAGTTTGGGCAAGCCAATACTGGAGCTTCGGTTAACTTTTGCTTCAGCAAATCAAAGGCGGCCTGTTGTTCTGCTCCCCAATTCCATTTGGTATTTTTCTTTAGTAAGCCCGTTAAAGGGGTGGCTACCGTAGAAAAGTCCTGTATAAGGCACCGGTACCAAGAGCAGATACCTAAAATACGTCGGAGTTCCCTGATCGACGACGGTGCC
Organism: Platycheirus albimanus; assembly: GCA_916050605.2. Classification (NCBI taxonomy): domain Eukaryota; kingdom Metazoa; phylum Arthropoda; class Insecta; order Diptera; family Syrphidae; genus Platycheirus; species Platycheirus albimanus. The sequence continues at coordinate 135,284,792 of OU696696.1, read as the reverse complement.
TTTAAATCTTGCACGCCGGCAATTTTATCTGGATCGGTGTGGATGCCTTTCTGGCTCACTACATGCCCCAAATATTTCAAGCTCTCGCGGCAGAAATTGCACTTTGTGGTGTCGATTCTTAGATTAGCCGCTCGCAGCTTACTAAAAACCTCGGTAAGATGGTGGACGTGTTCCTCGAACGTGTTGCTTATAACGATGACATCGTCGAGGTACACGAAAACACGATTATTCATCTCGGGCCCAAAAATGGCGTCCATCGCACGCTGGAAGGTGGCAGGGGCGGCACTTAGGCTCTAAGGCTATCTGCCAATACCCTTGCTTTAAATCGATAGTGGACATGAACTGTGCCCCGCGCAATTTGTCCAAAATAGCAACTATGTAGGGCAAGGGGTATGCGTCCTTGAACGATACCTCATTGAGCTGTCGAAAGTCCACACACACTCTCCATGACCCTTCTTTCTTTCTTACCAAAACTATCGGCGAACTGTAGGGGCTTTTTGAGGGGCTGATTTTTCCCGTCCTGAGGAGGTCATCAATTTCTTCGTCGATGATTTTTTGCATCGCCGGGTTCCGTGGGTAATACCGCTGCTTAAAGGGTTCCTCGCTCTTAAGCCGAATTCGGTGCGGGGGAACATTAGAGATCCCAACGATCTGGTCAAATTTTGGTAGCTCAATCCCAAGGAAATCATCGAGCTGCTTCCGGTGATGGACAGGGAGATGGGACATTGCTTGACAATGCGAAGCTCCGGTACCCTGAACAGGCTTTCTTCCAAAGACCGGTTTCCCACTCACGTAAATCTATATGTCGGCTTGAGCCATCAGGCCCATGCCCAGAATGGCATCTTCGGACAGCGAAGGGAGGTAGGTTAACTCTCCCGTCAGCTCAGCGCTGCCGACCATAAATGTAGCCGTGTAGTGTTCGGTCGTCATGACAGGGTGACTGTTTGCCATATGGACGGGGCGGTCGTGCTCCTGTACCGGTATGTCCAGCTCCCTGAACGTCTGCCTTAGCGTGCGTCCAATAAAAGTCTTGGTCGACCCCGTGTCGACTAATGCATGAAAATTCTCTTTCCCTACCTCAACGGGTACGAAATATCGGGGGCCATGTTCCGGTGGATACGTGATCACCGCCACGGGGTTGCGCCGGCACTGACAATCCTTTGTCAGCCTTCCGTCTTGGCCACAAAAAGAACAGAACAGACGGAAAGGGCGGTTGCAGGTCTCTTTGCGGTGTCCTCTCTGCTTGCAGTTCCAACAGTGGGTGTTCCGGTCATAGGAAACGGTGGCTGGAGGGCGGCGCGGAAACGGTTGAACTGGAGGAGGGACGACGACAGGTGGACGCTGGTTTCTCTCGTCATTTTTGATGGTCTCGAATTCCTCGGCCAGCATCATCAATTCATCGATGTCTTTAAAATCTCGGCGGCGAATATACAATCGGTACTCGGGGCACATGTTGTCAAAGATCCGGTCTACGTTTTCGGCTATAGTCATGCGCGGATGTTGCCTGATTAGATACTGCGTAGATAAAAGATAGTCCTTAGCTCGTTCACGGGGGCCTTGGCGCTTCCTGAGAATCTCATCCTCTAGCTTCTGAAGGTACTTGGCTGGTAAAAATTGCCGGATGTACGCTTCCCGAAAATCTTCCCAACGGCGAAAACTCTCTCCTTTTATTCGCAACCATTCCAAAGCTGTCCCGCGGAACAATTCGGGGAGCGTTCGAAGCATATCGTCGGGGGTATGCCGTAACATCTGAGCTCCGTCAATCGTTCCAAGAACTCCAGCGGGTTACCTGAAGAATCAAATCTCAAGCCCCACTTCCGAACCGTGTTCATAACCTCTGCCTCATAGCTTAAAGTGAGGTGGCTGGTGAGCGGAAATGAACGCGCCGGGGTGGTATCGACATTTGAAGCATGTTGCCGTAAACCAGATCCTGCAGGTGCTACGGTGGCAGGGGGTCCATCGGAGTTTGCTGGGACACCATCACCGTGCCCCTGAGAGTCGGACGGTCGGAAGTCTGTTGCTATAGGCATTCCTTTATGACGAGCGGGGATAATGAATGTAGTCTCCACAAAAAGGGGAGATTTAACCTCTGCGATCGCATCGGTGGCAGCAGCTTTTTCGGATTGCGAGTCGGTCTCTGGTTCCGCATCATTGCGTTCCTCCACTAGAGACTCCCAATGTGCACAGAGGTTCTATGTTGAACCGTGTTCGCGGAATTTTTTAAGGTAGCGACTCAACCGCTGTCGCAGTTCCTTCACGGTCCCGGTCGTATCTTGCTGGCGGTTGCCCAGCATCTCAATTAGTTCTGCCTTCCTCAGAAACTGGATGAATCGCAGGTTCTTATATGGGTGCAGTAAGTGTTCTTCCTGATCCTCTGGGTCGGACATGGTGGAATTGCAAATGTTGGTTTAAAAGCGGGTCACTGATGAATAAAGCACTTCGGTCGGGGAACGGTGGTCGGTGGGACTTTGTCGAAGATTCCTGGTTGGTCGGTCGAAACGAAACGGAAGAATCTTTTCAAGGGCTTTTAAATAAATCAGGAAAAGGCGGTCGGTGTTGCCTTTGAAAGATTCTTGGTCGGACGGTCGGCGGTTGGAGTTCGGATAAACCTTCAAAGTCCCTGCTCGGGCGCCAAAATGTGATGCTATTTTTTCTAAGGCTGAGGTAAGCTCGTCGTAGTCCAGGGTTTTCCCGAAGAAAGCAAGTAAAACTCGGGTTAAGAAGAACGAACTGTTGATTTTCAAGTTTGATTAAAAAAAATCTTTATTACAAATAAAAGGTGTTTAAATCTAACAATGTATTACATTTAAATGTTCTTAGCGGATAATAATATACTTGATCTTAATATTAATAACATGGTATTTCAAATAAAAGAAAAGAATAATATACAAGTTGCCCACAATCTTACTGGAGTAAGCAGGGAGTGCGTGATTGCACCGATTACCAGCCCACAATCTTACCGAAGTAAGCAGGGAGGGCGTGATTGCACCGAATACCAGCCCACAATCTTACCGGAGTAAGCAGGGAGTGCGTAATTGCACCGAATACCAGCCCACAATCTTACCGAAGTAAGCAGGGAGTGCGCAATTGCACCGAATACCAGCCCACAATCTTACCGGAGTAAGCAGGGAGTGCGTGATTGCACCGAATACCAGCCCACAATCTTACCGGAGTAATCAGGGAGTGCGTGATTGCACCGAATACCAGCCCACGATCTTACCGGAGTAAACAGGGAGTGCGTGATTGCACCGAATACCAGCCCACGATCTTACCGGAGTAAGCAGGGAGTGCGTGATTGCACCGATTACCAACTAACTACTTTTAATATCAAAAAGATATGCTATAAAAGGTGCATAAGTACAACTAATTATGCTATCTGAAGTGACTTTAATAACTAAATTAAAATACACTGGAATCTTGCTACTCTTTCACTTCAGGTCGGAAACCAGGAAGTTTAACGGGTAAGTGAGCTTCGAATTCTGGCATATTCCTGGCCTCTACTAGTAATATTTTATGAAAGAACTGAGTGTGAATTAAAAAGAAATGAACGAAATATAATATAATAATAATTTAAATCTAAATGTGACGTTCCGATGTTTGGTGTGCTGTGTGTCTATTGCTGTTGACGGTTTGGTAGGCGGTGGATGGCTGGTAGATTTGATGAAACTAAAGGTCCCGTGCTGGTTGTATGAAGTTATTGCTATTGTTGTTTTTAATGGAAGTGGCGGATGATTGAGTTGTACGGTTATGCCAGTAAACATTGGTAGTTAAAGGTACCATCATGGTCGTACATACTTGCTGGTCGTTGTTAGAGATTCTTCTAAATTATGCCGGCGGCGGTAAATTAAAGTCGGTCGGATGGCGGAAAGTGTAACACTTCGTTACATTCCTCCGACCATATTTTGCAGATGAGTTGGTGTATGCTCCTTACCTGGTCATCTTTAAAAAGCTGCGCTTGTAGACCATCGCACCCAGCTACTTTGTTCATCTTTAATCTGGTGATGGCTTGTGAAGGGACCGCACCAGTTATCATTTATCGTCTCCGAGCTCCAAAAATTGAAACCTCACAGCTTACGCCTGGCGCCATATCTCCCTTTGTCATGCTACGTCATAGCAACCTTAACCATTTCATTTGTATCCATAAAAATACGTCGCCCATTCATACAATTAGTTAAGCCTTCATAGAAATATTCTTTGAGCGCATTGCCGTCGAAACATGAGATACTTTCATGTGCATGGCATATTATGAAGCAAATGACCGAATGCAAGTGACAAACAACTAACGAAAATATTAAGGGTTCATGTTACTGCATGGCCCTCGTTGACAAAATTATATGAGATACATTTGAATGTTTAGACAGTAAATTATAATGCTGATATGGCGGTATGATAGTTCAAGGTGCGAAGTGATTGGAGTTCAATTATTGAAGACAAATTTTGTATAAAAGCGGGATGAAAATCCAAAATAAATGTTGTCTTTCCTGAATAGCCAACCAGTGTGTTTGTATTTCTAAGAGCAACTCGCTCGATTTTAAACACATTTTTCCTCTACAAGATTATTCCATTTTAAAAAGCAACTCGCTTAGATTGGAATAATCTGCCATTCTCTACTCACTCTATTATATAGCGTTCGCGCTTATAGAGGCAAACGACGGCGTAACCGCCAACGTTTTGAGTTTGAGCTCTTCGTAGGTAAATCAATAGTAGAATCAAACTAAAGACAAGATCCAAGAAACGAGATCTTTGGATGGCGATCTTGCCAGGACCTCAACAAGAAGCTCTGGACTAAGCTGCCAGCTACATCGCTGAGGCAGAAAAAATTCTGAAAAATTCAGGAATAAAACCCGCCACGGTAATCCAAGAAGAGGTGCAAGGAGCTAAGCTCCTCACAATAGAGGAATACAATAAACGGCAGGTTAGACGACAAGAAACCGTTTTGACCACCATCGTTTCCCCTGTGCCTCCATCAAAAAGAAGAGAAAGAACGGCCACGTTAAAGGCCCAAATACGAGACATACAGCGCCTTGCTAATATACCCGGTACTTGCTCCGACGACCTGTATAGGTACCGCAAAGTAATCAGGGTTATCCGGAAGACGCTGAGAGAAGACCGGAGCTCAAAGAAAGCAGCCAAGAAACGAGAAGAGGCACAGTTTCACGACCTCTTCGACAACCTCACGAAGCGACTAGCCCGGCATGGGGGGCAAAGAAAGTAAATCGGAAGTAATTAACCCGGCCCCCAAATCCTTAACGCCGTTAAACTTAGGACAGAGCCAACCCGACCACACCGCAATCATACTGGGGTTAATGTTTATAACCGCTGTATTAGTGGGTGTAATATGTATATCTGGGGCTTCAACACTTCCGAAGGAAGCTCATCTCGGACGTGGTAGAGCACTTGGAACAACGAAACGCCAAGGTATAAAATCTTATTGGCCATTTTTTTTGTTTTGTATGTTTTATATAAAAAAAAATATATTAATAATAATTTTCAATTTATAAAAAAAAAATATATATATAATGTCTTGTAGTTAAATAAAAAAAAAAACAAAATACTCGAACGACTCATTAAAAAAAAAAAGAGAAAAGATTTTTTTCCTCGTTGCTAACGGCTCTCTCTCTCACAAATTGGGGCTTCTTTTTTTTCTATAGTCCAAAAATCCAATGAGTTTTGCCAAGCTAGAACTAGTTGTGGGCCAACTTAACCAAATTTAGGTCAACCTTAAAAAATTGGTGATCTTTTCGAAGCTTTCTCGAATCTCTTTGAAGAAGTTGACCACAATAGAATATCTGAGTTGGAACGCATCGCATTGAAAGGCCAACAGATATAAGAACGATTCTGAGGACATAGTCAACCGCAACACAGAATGGGTTCCCAACATATCCAAAATAATCCACGAACCCAGTACAGAGCAGGCTCCCAAAGTAGCCAATTTAATACATATAACCGCTCAGGATACCAAAAGCGTCAAAATAATAACTACAGACAAGGTAACCAAATGGATTACAGCCAACAGGGACATCAACCTCAAGCCAATTTACCCACTAGAACCAATGTACCACACAACAACTGCCAAACGAATTACCAACCCCGTAATAACAGGGAAAATGGACAGCGAATAAATTACCCCAGCTTAAGGGCATTGGGAAACGAACAACCCACCGAGGGGACAGCCGACCCGTCGGAGGGAAGCCTATAGAATCCCTACCAAACGCAATATACACAGTGGCGATAGAAAATGGCATTTATGTACAACTACTATTTAATAATGACAAACCCGTACGATGCTTACTAGATACAGGTGCGTAGTCAAAAGCTCTATAATCGAGGGAAGCACTTCAATAGACAAGCACAACATCACCACCATCATAGGTATATCTGGAGACCTAAAATCAAACATGTATTAACACGTTGCACTTCGGACGTAACGACCTTCCTTATGAATTTCATGTAGTAACTGAATCATTTCCGATACCCGTTGACGGAATTATTGGAGCAAATTTTTTAACCGAATTTGGTGCAGTAAAAGATCTTGAAAACCTACTTCTGAAATTGAAAATAAATTACAGGCAAATTTCGATACCAATATTGTCACACCATTGCTTGATCACAGTAACCGTTTTTCCAAGATGCGAAGCAACCTACTGGTTAGATACACAATATACTGACCCTAGAATATTCCATCCCCAAGAGTTGTGTAAGGCTGTCTACATGGCCGGATCCATATCACAGGCCAAAGAAGGAAAAATTCCAGTTATAATTTTAAACACCCGCGAAATATGTGTCAAACTTAAATGGGCGGAACCACAATCACTACCCGCCTCAGAATATGATCTAGTATCACCAGAAAAATTCAAACAAACAGTATCACCTACCAGAGTTAAGAAAATATTGAGTGAAATAAATTTCGAAACCCTAAATAGCGAAGAAAAAGCCGAAATAAGGGTTATAGTTACCAAATATCACGATATTTTCCACCTAGAAGGTGATAAGCTTACATTTAGCCATGTAGGACAAGCGGAAATTACACGAAAAGAAGGAGCTACACCCAAATATACCAAACCTTACCGACTTCCCCATACACAAAAGCAAGACATAAAAACAGAAATAGACAAAATGATTGAAAACGATATAATAGAACCATCTGTCTCTGCTTGGAACTCTCCGATTCTCATTGTACCAAAGAAAAAGGATCCTATTACTGGCCTACAGAAGTTCCGCATGGTAATAGATTACCGAAACGTCAATGAACGAATAGAAGACGATAAATTCCCATTGACCAACATAAGTGACATCTACGATATGGTAGGAGGAGCAATGTATCAATGCATGCATTGATTTAAGCCAAGGTTACTACCAAATGGAACTTGAACCTAAAAGCAGACCTATGACAACATTTTCCACGGAAGACGGCCATTTTCAATTAAAACGACTTCCGATGGGACTTAAAATCTCTCCCAGCAAATTTTCGAGAATGATGTCCATAGCTATAGCTGGACTCACTTACTCACTCTGCTTTGTCTACCTAGATGACCTAATAGTTTTTGGCAAAAGCCTTACCGATCACAACAAGAATTTGATCGATGCGTTTAATCGACTTAGGGAAGTAAATTTAAAAATTCATCCTGGTAAATATGCTTTTCTGAGCAAAGAAGTTCTTTATCTAGGACATGTATTTTGTATTTGTATTTTTATTGTAGCTCAAATTATTAACATTTTTTCTTAAATAGTACCTATATTGCACAATTTACAGAGATATGGTATAACTCTACCTTACTACTGAAAAAATATAATTTTTATTACAATTATCACAGGTTAATTAGAAAAGGACGAAGGAAAAGCTACAGGAAAAACCTTCATAAAGTTGTGTTTTTTGATATCCATGAGAGGAGAAAAGGGGGGGTGAAAAAGCACTTAATCTCAATTATTAGCTTTGTCTTGACAATTTTTGTGATAGATTAACATATAAGATTATAACTAATAAATTAACATTTAAATAAGAAAACGGATGGGTACAATAATGATATAAATAAATAAATTAACAGAAAGTATTGAACAAATAAAAACAAATGCTAACAGTATATAAATAAATAAATAAATAAATAAATAAATCAATAGATAAATAAATAAATAGAACAAATAAATAAAACAAAAAACAATAAATAAATAAATAAATAAATAAATAAATAAATAAATAAATAAATAAATAAATAAATAAATAAATAAATAAATAAATAAATAAATAAATAAATAAATAAATAAATAAATAAATAAATAAATAAGTAACAATTAAAAATATTTACACAGATATAAGATACATAATAATTAATTATTTTTTATTTTATTTTTTTTTTTAATTTTTTATTTTTATTTGTAATTTTTGTATATTTAAAATTTTTTTTTTTTTTTTTAATTCTTAAACAGCCAAGTTTGAGATTAAGTGGTTTTCAGACGTACTACAAGAAACATTATAGCGCTGAAATAAATAAGAAATTCTTGATGAAATTTTATCGATGCCAGTCAATGCATGAAGATTATCAGTCGAGTAGTGCCAGGGCAGATTAAGCATCATTTTTAGAACTTTGTTTTGAGTTCTTTGTAATCTAAGTAAGTGGCTCGTGGCGCATTTGCCCCATACAGGCGAACCATAAAGCATAACGCTCTGGAATATTACTTTATAAATTACAAGTTTGTTATCAACAGAGAGCTTCGATTTTCTGTTTATGAAGGGATATAGTATTTTTATAGCTAGGTTAACTTTGTTAATTGTCTCCTGGATGTGAAATCCAAAAGTCAGCGTTTTATCTAGGTTTACTCCTAAGTATTTTACACTTGTTTTCCATTCTGTTGGTATACCATTAACTTGAAGCGTATTACTGGGTAAAAAGCAAGCTTTTCTTTTTCGTGTGAAAAAAACAGCTTGGGTTTTACCAGCATTAATTTTTATTTTCCAGTCGTTGAAATAATTTTGGACTGTATACAGTGCAGATTGCAAGTTAGTTTCAATTCTAAATCTAGGACATGTTATTTCCAACCAGGGAATACACCCAGACCCTGAAAAATCAGCTGCTATGCATAATTATCCCACTCCCACGAACGCTGACGAAGTAAGAAGATTCGTAGCATTCGCAAATTATTACCGCAAATTTGTACCCAACTTCGCTACAATAGCCATACCTCTCAATAGATTACTTAGAAAAAATGTAGACTTCAATTTTGACCAAAACTGTGAAAAATCTTTCCAACTTTTAAAAACAATCCTTACTAGCCCCCAAATTTTACAGTTCCCGAATTTCGAAGAGGAATTCGTTTTACGTACAGACGCCTCAGGCTTTGCTTTAGGGGCTATACTTTCAAATTTCGATGAAAGCCTATCGCTTATGCTAGCAAAACTCTCAATAAAGCCGAAAAGAATTATAGTACAATTGAAAAAGAGTTGCTAGCAATAGTATGGGCCGTAAAACATTTTCGACCATACCTCTTTGGCAGAAAATTTAAAATAATAACTGATCATAGACCTCTAGTATACCTTTTTTCCTTAAAAGAACCTTCTAGTAGACTGACAAAATTCAGGTTACTACTAGAAGAATATAACTTCTCTGTTGAATACACACCCGGAAAAGATAATTGCACAGCTGATGCCCTAAGTAGAATAAAGTTAGATTCAGACAACCTTAAACAACTCCAAATATGCGTAGTCACAAGGTCAGAATCAAAGGCAGAAAAATTGGTTCAAGAAAACGAAAAAATGGAAACGGAAACGGAAGAAGATAATCGTATTATCACTGAATGGCTTAAACCACCAGAACATGGGCATACGATAATTGAGCTTAAAATATGTATAGAAAAGATATAAATATGATCCTGGGACCAAACAAAGTGTTGGCATACATCCCAGAGATGAAGTGTATACTCCTAAGAAAGCCCAAGGAAAGCACTACCGCCCGATTGACATCATTTTGCGATTTGTTGTCGAGGGGCGTGCATAAAATCTGCGGACTATTATCAATAGATAAATTATATATTACAAAAGTAGAAATTAAAAAACTCACAGACGACCGTCGAGAATGTAAAATTCATGAGTTACAAAAAATCTTAGGAGATATGTTTAAAAATAGTAAAGTAAAGGTGCACCTCATAAATAAATATATAGAAATTACCGATCCTCACAAAAAGAAAATATTGCTCAATGATTACCACGTATTACCAACAAGTGGACATGCAGGAATAAACCGCATGCTTAAAACGATTACACAAAAATATTTCTGGACTGGAATGCAAAATGACATAGCTACTTATGTAAAACATTGCCCAATTTGTCAGAAAAACAAATATATATCACCCAAAAAACAGCCTATGGAAATAACGTCAACTCCTGAATCAAGCTTTGATAAAATTTATTTGGACCTAGTAGGTCCCTTGCACGAATCAATCAATGGATACAGGTACATACTGACGTTACAAGACGAACTGACGAAATTTACGGAAGCAATCCCAATCGAGAACAAAGAAGCTAGCACAGTAGCTAGAGGACTAGTAGAATGCTTTATTCTTAGATATGGAGTTCCAAAGATAATAGCCTCTGATCAAGGCACAGAATTCATCAACAAAGTTTTTAAGGATGTGTGCAAACTACTAAAAATTGAACAAATGCAATCTTCAGCATACCATCACGAAAGCCTAGGAGCATTAGAAAACTCTCATAAGGTCCTAGAAGCATACTTTAGAAGTTACGTATCCGAAAAACACACAGACTGGTGTACATGGTTACCATACTATGTGTTTTGCTATAACACCGCAGTACATACGGAAACAGGGTATTCACCATTTAAATTGGTATTCGGACGACAATGTACATTACCTTCAAATTTGACAAAACAAGTGGAACCCAGATACAATTATGAAGATTATGTAAATGAACTAAGAGAAAAACTACAAATTGATCATAGAGATACAAGAGATGTGCTATTAGAAAAGAAGAATACAAGAAAAGCTGCATACGATAGAAAAGCTAAGAGTAAACCAATTAGTTTCGAAACAGGAAGCTTGGTCCTATTAAGAAATGAAAATAGAAGAAAATTGGATCCTATTTTCATTGGGCCATACGAAGTATTGGCCGAAGATGGTGTAAACTGCGATATAAAGTTCGAAGGGAAAAAAGTTACGGTACACAAAAATCGTTTAAAGAAATTTTATATTTACATACTAAAACAATGCTTATTTGCATTAGACTAGTCTAAAAAAAAGGAGGGAGAGAGCCCTCGCATGCATATAGTTAAGTAACTTCTAAATAGATAAATACATATAGCACACATAATTAAGTAATTACACATACATATAGCTTACTAATTAAAGATTAAAGTACCCATATGATTAAGTAAATTAAAAAAAAAAATAAGTATAATTTAAATTTAAATATAACTACATATAGTTGATTAACTTTAGATTCATAAAACACATAAATAACACACATATAGTTATTAATCTTATGTATTATAAATGGTGAAAAAAAGTACATAATAATTAATTAAGAAAAGAAACAAAATTAAATGTAAATAGAAATAGTTTAAGAAATAAAGAAAGTTTAAGTAACGAAACAAAATTTAAAACTTCAGTCTAATTAATACCAAATGTAAAAAAAAAGAAAAAACAAATTATTATTAATGAATTCTAGGAGCATAGAAAAAATAAAAAAAAGAACGTTTTAAATTGTAAGAGTTGAAAAAAAACCATAATCATAATGTAACTAAAATCTTTAAACTCGCAAAAAAAAAAAAGAACATTATTGTAAAACCCAAAATGTAATTCCATCCAACAAAATAAAAAAAAAAAAAAAAGAGAATTTCGTTCAACAAGAATAACAAAATTTTTTTAACTGATCCCAAAAATGTACAGTGACACAAGAAGAGGAAACCTCGCGCTACGAGATTTCATCTTTTTCCCCCAGGAGGGTGGTGTGAAGGGATCGCACCAGTGATCATTTATCGTCCCGAGCTCCGATAATTGAAACCTCACAGCACACGCCTGGCGCCATGCATACTTTCATGTGCATGCCATATTATGAAACGAATGACCGAATGCAAGCGACAAACAACTAACGAAAATATTAAGGGTTCATGTTACTGCATGGCCCTCGTTGACAAAATTATATGAGATACATTTGAATGCTTAGGCAGTAAATTATAATGATGATATGGCGATATGATAGTTCAAGGTGCGAAGTGATTGGAGTTCAATTATCGAAGGCCGTTAAAATTGAAACAAAGTTTGAATGGAAATTGAAGAAAAATTTTGTATAAAAGCGGGATGAAAGTCCAAAATAAATGTTGTCTTTCCTCAATAGCCAACCAGTGTGTTTGTATTTCTAAGAGCAACTCGCTCGATTTTAAACACATTTTTCCTCTACAAGATTATTCCATTTTAAAGAGCAACTCGCTTAGATTGGAATAATCTGCCATTCTCTACTCGCTCTATTATATAGCGTTCGCGCTTATACAGGCAAACGACGGCATAACCGCCAACGTTTTGAGTTTGAGCTCTTTTTATTTATTTATTTATTTATTTATTTTATTGGTATGCCTGCATTTTAAGATACAATATCTTATAATCTAATACAAACTTTAAATCGGTAAATGTATCATAGCTCTAGTATATACAATCACAAATGATCTATTTGAATTTGAATTAAGCTTCTCAAGACAAGTAGAGAAAAACTAAAATACTTATTATTTATTAATTAAACTAAATTATTCATTTTGATTTTACTTATGATCCATATTAGAAAAAAAAAAAACATTAGTAAAAACATTAGTAAAGAACATTTATCTTCTGCGAATTCTACTGCAAGGAGAGGTGTGTCCTTAGTTCTTTTTTGAAACAATTAAGGGTTCTTATTACCCTGATCCTACGTGGAAGGTTATTCCATAATCGCGTAGCGTTGACAAAAAACTGACGTTCGGAGGTTAAACAGGAAGAACGACATTGTAATACTTGTTGTGATCTAATTGATGAAGACATTTGTATTCTGGTAAATAAGTAAGCGGGCTGATGTGTAAGCATAGTCCTAAACAGTAGAATTAGGGTCCTATAGCGTATTAAATTATCAAATGTAATATTATATATAGACTTTGAGAAAGATGAAACCCGATCGAATCTTTTAAGGCCATATACGTACCTGGCTATACTATTATACGCTACATTAAGTTTTCTTCGGCTAACATGATCACAATTACAATAAATCTCACAACCGTGCAAAAGTATAGGTATGATCATTGTTTTGGCTAGCATTAGCCTTGTTTTCAGTGGGGTATAATATTGTACTGGCCACAATCTGCGCAGTACTCTGTATACTTTCCCAATCGCTATGTTTATATGCGTATCCCACGTAAGTGCCCGGTTAAATGTCATTCCCAAATTTTTAGCTGTCTCAACAAATTCAATTGCAACACCATCCAATGTCACTTGAGGGAAATGTGAGGATTCAATAGGTTTTTTTGATATGATAAGACATTTAGACTTGGAGGGATTCAAGAAGAGTCCATTCCTCTTAGCAAATTCAGAGAAATTTCCTAAATCAGAGTTAAGGAACAACTTTTGTGTAACTGAACATCGTCAGCATACATTTGAACAGTTGATTCAGTAACAGTTTGAGGAAGTTCATTGTATAGGGAAAAAAGGAGAGGACCGAGAAACGAACCTTGTGGGACGCCTCTTGTGCTAAGGAGGAAATTAGACAGATTTCGATATAGCGTAACAGCTTGTCTCCTACCTTGAAGATACGAGTTTAAAAGTTGAACTACCGAATTTGAAAAATTGTACAGACTTGAGAGTTTTCTACAAAGATTAATATGATCAACTGTGTCAAAGGCTTTTGAAAAATCTAAGAGTATCAGAAATGATATATCTCTGTTGTCTTAAGCTACTTTCGTGTCTTCAATTAAATTAATTAGAGCTGTAGTGCAACTGTGTTTTTCCCTAAACCCGGACTGCTTAGACGATAGAATATTATTCCTGCGAAGATAAAAATTTATTTGTTTTTGAACGATTTGTTACGGTAAATTTTACCGCAACAAAAACTTCCCTTCGCTCGTTCTTTTTTCCTTTTCTTTTTCTCGTTGTGGCTGCAAAATATTGGCGAAGTTGAGGGCAACCATGGTCTCATCAACCAGTGGTGTACCTAGCCTTATTTTGCAAAAGCAACAAAAGCAGGTGTTCGAGTACGACGTGATAAAACGAGAAGAGAGCCGGCGGATGAGCCGAAGAAGTAACGAGTCAGGCGGACTCTTACTTACTTAAAACGACCAACAACAACTTAATATCTTTTTATTAATATCTTTTCAACGTAATTTTAACATTAACTTAAAATAACGTAAATTTGTTTAATGTACAAAATGGGTTTTTAACGCGATTAGATTAGTTCTGTAGAATTTTGAAAATGATTAAAGTAACGCTCCTCTCTGTATTTCCGAAAATAGTTTGTTGAATAATTCACGCTTCGAATCCCGCGCGATAGTTGTAGAGTAGTAGGAAAAAGCCTATTTGAGACTTCTCCTCAATTTTGTTTCTTATAAATTTTTCTCGAAAATAGTTTTAGTTGGAAAATAGTCTGAACTCGTCCATAATGTTTCGACAAGTTTTGGAAACACATCCAACAACTTGTCGAAACGTTGTTTGTGTGCGTGAGAGTAAGTTTTGGCAAGTTTTGGAAACACATCCAACAACTTGTTAAAACCGTGTTTGTGTGCGTGTGAGTATGTTTCGTTAGATCCCACCACGGTTGTTTTCTAGGAGAGCGTCATGCTTCCAGGAAGCCGTGACCGATGATCTCGAAACGAATGGTTGTGTTGTATCGTTGTATGTATGAGTGAATGATTGGAATGGACGAGGGAAGAAAGTTGTTGATACAAATTAGCTTGGAAGGCACTCTTGTGAGAGCCTTAGAAGCGAAGACAAGGTTTTATAAAGAAAAACAAGAAAAGAGTTTCGAGAAATTTTGGTGAAAAAAAAAATCGAGGAGGAGACATTTTTTTTTGTTTTGGAATTAAGCTTTGGATCGAGGATTAGAAAATCGGGATTCGAGTCGTGAAGGATTTTAAAAGGAGATAGGAGACAGGAGACATTAAACAAAGATAAGTAGTTCGTGTAAAATTCTGAATATAAATAGATATTTACAATTTCGAAATATATATTTATATTCCACCTATTCGTGTTCGAGACGTGCCATAGTTTTTTTTTATTAAAGACCCATTTCCATTTTGTATCTTTTTTTTTTCTTTTTTTATTATTTGCTTTTACTTTTATTTAATTTAAATCTCTAACTTGTTAATTTTGCCTCGAGCCAAACGGCCATATTTACATTGTTTAACTTTTTTTATTTGAAAAGACTTTTGGGTTTTAGTCCAGGGATCTTCTGTCCCAAGGTTTCCCAAAACAATAAAATAATTAAATTTTTCAACATAACTCCTTCTTTTTATTCCATTTATTCGGTTCTTTACTTTCTATAATTAGTTTTGGAATTTTCTAATTCGGTTTTAGAAAAAAAAAAATTCCTGGCGCCTAACTTTTTTTGCACCCTACTGTGCATACCTATATGCTCTTTTGATAAACTATTTTGATTCGATAAATCAATAAAGTTTATCAGAAGAAGCCCAAAAATTCTTCCACCGAACCCACCCCAGCTGAGCAGTCGTGGTGACAGCTATTTTATCAAGCTGTAGTTGCACTTTTTTTCGTATTCTCTTTCCGTGTCATTCGTTCGTGGTCGATCGGTATTATCTATAGTTATCATTAGTAAATTCATGTCGTGTGTCGCCGTCAGTGCGCGTTCCACTCTTGTTTTCTTTTTAATTTTTTTTTTTTAATTGAATTGTTCGCGGTAGTAATTTCGTTTACATAAATAATTTTAATTAAATAAATTCCCCTAGCCCTATCGTGTTCGTGTCGCGGAAAAAAGTGTAATAAAGTGGTGCCCAACGTTTGAGGCCCAAAGTGGAAGAATTTTTTTTTATTGTATTGTTTTTTTTTTTTTTCATCAAAAGATTGATTGGAAAAAGTTCTAATTAATTTTTTTTTATTGGTGTAGTTTCTCGTGGCCAAACAAAGTGTTGTGAAAGGAGTAGGCGGAGCAGAAAAGGGAATCCAGCAAGCAGCTTAAGAAGCAGTGTAGCAGCAAGGAGTTTTTGGTGATATTTTTTTTATTAGTGTTGTAAACTTGTTTTCGATTAAATCCTGTGGTGTCTATTGTCTTATTTTTTTTTAATATAAAAAAATTCATTTTTGGTTTCATTTTTTTTGTTTGCTCTATTTTAACTATAATTTCCTAAGAAGAAATTTTGGATAGTTTTTTATTAGATACTGCGTGGTTCTCGCATGGGATATTTCACGAAGTTTTTTTTATTATTCGTGTTTGCAAAATTAAGTTTGAGAGAAAATTAAATTGAGTTTATTTTAGTGCTTCTTTCTCTCGTGGGATATTTTGTGGTATTATTTTGTGTTTGAAAATCGAGTTTAAATTACATTGAGTTCTTTTCAAGGATAGGTGATAGTTTTTTTTTCTTGTTGTTTTTTTTCTGGCGTGGAATATTTCGCGATATTTATCTTAAACATTGAGTGAATATTAGGTACCTAAGTGGAGTTTTTTTTTGAGGATAGGATATTATATTATTTGTTCTTAGAAGAAAACAATTCTGGGTGATAGTTAATTTTTTTTTGGCTTGGGTTACTAATTGCTTGTGATTGGTGTTTACGGTTGCCACCAACTTGAAAATTTCTCATGAAAATTTAAATAGAGTTTTTGTTTATTAAATATCGGGCGAATTTAAAATATAAAGTTTCTTATTCTTATTGAATATTTATTGTATTCAATATTTGTTGTTTCATATAAATCGATTAGGGTTGACAAGTTTTTTAATCTTAAATATTTTTTTTTTCTATCGTGGGTGTTTTAATTAGTTTTTTGAATAAAAATGAATATAGGAAGACTAGCACAGGACGAACTGGCCTATGAGATGAAGGTCAGAGGTTTAAAAGTAGGGTCGGTAGATGAGATGCGAAAAGCATTGAGGTCATCGAGGTTGCTCGTTAAGAGGAATTCGATGGAAGTTAGTATGGTGTACCCGTTCACCTATGAGGAGGATAGAGATGCGATCGAAGCAAAAATTGAGGAGATTAGGGGCCTTCTTAAAGTACCTCCGAAGAATCCAAAGTCTTCGGAGTACATTAAGATTGTAACAAAGATTGAGTGGTGTATAGGTAGGCTAGCTAGGACCCCTTGTGAGGCAGACGACGAAGAAGATGCGATTAGCTCTCTTCGTAATAAAGTTTTGTGTTTATTAGGAGATCTCACTGGTGATAGTGAGAATAGTGATAGGGAAGAAGAAGTTGAGAAGGAAAAGACTCCGGTTAAAAGGCAAACCCAACTTCAGGTACAAGTTGGTCAGACCCCAAGTGGTGTGCGGTCTGCGTTAGGATTGGCTGGTGGGTCATTGTCTGAACCAATGCGTGTTGGCAGTAGTCCATCAGTCAATGGTATTAGTGTTAGGGTTCCATTAGGACATAGGGTTGATAGGGGTGACACTTTTGCTGAACAGATGGTCGTTCAACAGAAGTGCACTGAACGTGTAGGGAAGTGGGGGGTGAAATTTACTGGTGACTCTAATGGAGCATCAGTGAATTCATTCCTGGAAAGAGTGGAGGAACTTCGTCTGGCTAACGATGTTCCGGATTCCCACCTTTTCAAATCCGCTTCGGAGCTTTTGTCGGGTAGGGCCCTTATGCGGTATAGGACGGTTAGGGAAGATTTGGGGGATTGGCAGGAACTCAAAGCGGAGTTTCTTCCTGCGAATTACGATGATCTTCTTTTGGAAGAAATAAATCGGCGTTCGCAGGGAAAGGATGAAACTTTCGGCGCGTATCTTGCCACTATGAGGACATTGTTCCGAAGATTGTCGGAACCTTTATCAGAGGGAAGAATGTTATATATTTTGAGGAAAAATGTAGACCCCTTTTATCAGGTGCAGATAGCGAGTTCCAAACCAAAGACGGTTAAGGAACTTGCTGTCTTAGGTAGGGAACTAGATACCCTTAAGGTAAACGTGGACAGTTTTACTCCACCAAGTAGAGGTAGGCATTTGTTGGAACCAGAATGTGGTTACCAACCGAGTTCGTCCGGACAACACCGAGTTGCGGCTGTTGCTCCAGTCCCAGAGAACCCTTTTAGACAGGTAGTTAGGTGTTACAATTGTAACAGGGATGGGCATTTGGCACAAGACTGTTCTGTGCAAAGAAAGTGTTTCGGTTGCGGGGCTGTAGGTGTGTATCGTAGGGATTGTAGGCGGTGTTCGGGAAATGGGGAACGGGCTCTTGTGACAGCAGGACAGGAGACCCGTCGGCGTTAGTTAGGTCGTCTGCTGACGATCAACTGGTACCACAAGTTTATTTGAGTTTCACTTTAGCGGCAAGCGGTAGGGACAGTAGGCCATATTTAGGAGTTAGGATTTATGGGATCAAGTTTTTGGGCCTGCTTGATTCAGGAGCCTCTCGCAACATTGTGGGTGGTGACGGGTGGAAAATTTTAAAAGAATTAGGACTTAGATTAGGAAAGAGTAGTGTTGGGTCAGTAGCGTTAGCAGATGGGGCAGGTTTAGGAGTAGCTGGGTCTATTTCTCTACCAGTAGAGGTTGAGAATAGATCCATTTTAATAGAATGTCTGGTAATACCGAATCTCCCACACCAATTGATCTTGGGTGCCGACTTTTGGGCACTATCGGGCATAGTCCTGGATTTGTGTATGTGGGTATGTGGAGTTTTTCGAGCCAGGAAATGGTGGTTTCGGTAACAGACATGATAGCGATTAGAGAAAAATCGGATTTGAACGATTTAGAAAATAAGAAGTTAGAACACTTGTTAGGAGAACTTTTTAAATCAATGACCGAGGGATTAGGGTGCACCAACTTAGTTGAGCACAAGATTAGGACGTCCGCAGAACCAATCAAACAACGATATTACCCTGTTTCGCCCGCGATTCAGAAACATATCGATCAGGAACTCCAAGAGATGTTGGAAGCTGGAGTGATCGAGAAGTCGAAGAGTCCTTGGGCATCGCCGATTCTTCTCGTTAAGAAGAAAGACGGCAGTTATCGGTTCTGCGTTGACTATAGGAAATTGAATGAGGTTACTGATAGGGATGCTTATCCACTACCTTTTATTTCGGCGATTTTGGACAAGCTTCGAAACGCTAAGTACTTGTCCTCATTAGACATTAAATCTGCTTATTGGCAGATTCCAATGGAGGAAGAATCGCGAAAGTACACAGCCTTTACCGTGCCAGGGAGGGGTCTTTTTCAATTTTGTAGGATGCCATTCGGGCTTCATAATTCACCAGCGACATGGCAAAGGTTTATTGACGACGTTCTAGGTCCCGATTTAGAACCGTTCGTCTTTGTGTACTTAGATGACATTATCATTGTCACCGATTCTTTTGAGAAACAACTAGAAATTCTCAAAGAAGTTTTTAAAAGGTTAGGAGAGGCGGGTTTAAAAGTAGGTAGGGAAAAGTGTAATTTCTGTAGGCCTTCTTTGAAATTTCTAGGTTATGTAGTTGATAGAAACGGGCTTCATGTAGACCCGGAAAAAGTGGAGAGCATGATGAGGATTCCTCCACCGAAAAATGTGAAGGAAATTAGGAGTTTTGTAGGGACTATTTCTTGGTACCGAAGATTCGTGCCAAATTTTGCAATTTTAGTTAGGCCTCTTACCGATCTCTTAAAGAAAGGTAAGAAGTTTGAGTGGACACAAGAGTGTGAGGAGTGTTTTAGGAAAGCCAAAGAGTGTTTGGTTACGGCACCGATCTTGACATGTCCGGATTTTTCCCGGCCGTTTGTTGTTCAGACAGATGCGTCAGATTTTGGTATCGGGGCCGTACTTTCTCAGAATTTTGAAGAGGGGGAAAAGGCAATTTGTTATTTGAGTCGGTCATTGAATAGGAATGAAAGGAACTACTCTACGACCGAAAAGGAATGTTTAGCGGTTCTTTGGGCGATCGAAAAGTTACGGCCGTATCTCGAAGGTGTTCGATTTACAGTCGTGACTGATCATCACTCACTGATCTGGCTTAGCAATCTTAAGGATCTGCAGGGTAGGTTAGCTCGTTGGGCCATTCGGCTCCAACAATTTGATTTCAAGATCATCCATCGAAAGGGCAAAGAACATGTCGTTCCTGATATGTTGTCGCGAGGAGTCCCCGAAGTAGCCGGTGTCTCTGAAGCGGATTCGGACCCTTGGGTGATCCAAATGAAATCACAGGTAGAAAAGAGCCCGTTAGAATACCCATCCTGTCGAGTTGAGGATGGGCGGCTCTATAAACATGTTAGGGTGAACCATATTGTTGTTCACAACGAGAATGAGGAGTGGAAATTAGTTGTAGGAAAAGGTGATAGGGCAAAGATTTTAAACGATTGCCATGATGCTCCGCTTTCAAAACACATGGGCGTTAAAAAGACTTTTGCTAGGGTAGCAGAGAAATATTACTGGCCCAAAATGAGGAGTGATATTACGAGATATGTTAGGGTTTGTAAGATTTGCCAAAAAGTGAAACCGGTGAATGAGAGGCCAGCTGGTCTTATGACTGAGAGGGTGGGAAATTCCCAACCGTGGGAAATGATTTGTGTGGACTTAGTTGGTCCACTTCCGAAGTCGTCGCGCAGTTTTATTTACATTTTAACGGTCGTCGATTATTTTAGCAAATTTCCATTGTTGTTCGCGTTACGGTCCGCAACGGCGAAAGCGGTTTGTCGAGAATTGGAAGAAAACGTTTTTCTTCTCTTCGGTGTTCCAAAGTGGATCGTCTGTGACAACGGTCCCCAGTTCCGTAGCAAGGAACTGAAGACGCTTAGTGAAGCGTACGGGTCACAACTTCGATATACGGCGCATTACCATCCGCAAGCGAATCCTGCGGAGCGCATAAATCAAATTATTAAGACTACGCTCCGAGCGTATGTCTCCGAAAACCAGCGGAGTTGGGATATGCAACTGGCAAAAGTGGCCTGTGCTATCCGAACTTCGCAACATGAGGTATTAGGTGTTTCGCTATACTTTGTAAATTTTGGTAGGAACATGGTAACTAGTTGCCATGATGTAGGGCTTAGAGATAGTGATAGGGACCAAGATAGAGGGGATAGTGTTAGGCAGTTTCAGAAACTGAGACAGGAGATAGCTAGGAAGTTGGAAGCGGCGGGAAATAAGACCGCTAAAACTTATAATTTGAGAAGACGAGACATACAGTTTCAACCTGGTGATCTCGTTTGGCGTAGGAATTATTCCTTGTCCGATGCGGCAAATTATTTTGCGGCCAAATTAGCGACCAAGTTTGTTGGTCCATTTAGGATCAGTAGGAGGGTGTCACCTTGGACATACCTCCTGATAGACGATAAGGGGAAGGATCGAGGGACGTGGCACGTAAAGGATTTGAAGCCATTTATTGACACTTAGTCAAAAGTCCCTCAATCTTTCTTTTAAATCATAATTTTTTTGTACTTTGATTGTTTTTTTTTTTGGTAAATTGTCCAATTATATATTTTCAATTCGTGCCACTAATTATGTTTTTTTTTCTTTTTCTTATATGATGGTAACCCTGTGTCGTATTGTACACCCTGTTCTTTTACCCTCCAATCCTGGCCGAGCCTGAAGAAATGGTTTATTTTTCCTGAAAAGTAAACACATTTCTTGGGAGGTAAGGGTGGAATTTGTTACGGTAAATTTTACCGCAACAAAAACTTCCCTTCGGTCGTTCTTTTTCCCTTTTCTTTTTCTCGTTGTGGCTGCAAAATATTGGCGAAGTTGAGGGCAACCATGGTCTCATCAACCAGTGGTGTACCTAGCCTTATTTTGCAAAAGCAACAAAAGCAGGTGTTCGAGTACGACGTGATAAAACGAGAAGAGAGCCGGCGGATGAGCCGAAGAAGTAACGAGTCAGGCGGACTCTTACTTACTTAAAACGACCAACAACAACTTAACATCTTTTTATTAATACCTTTTCAACGTAATTTTAACATTAACTTAAAATAACGTAAATTTGTTTAATGTACAAAATGGGTTTTTAACGCGATTAGATTAGTTCTGTAGAATTTTGAAAATGATTAAAGTAACGCTCCTCTCTGTATTTCCGAAAATAGTTTGTTGAATAATTCACGCTTCGAATCCCGCGCGATAGTTGTAGAGTAGTAGGAAAAAGCCTATTTGAGACTTCTCCTCAATTTTGTTTCTTATCATTTTTTCTCGAAAATAGTTTTAGTTGGAAAATAGTCTGAACTCGTCCATAATGTTTCGACAAGTTTTGGAAACACATCCAACAACTTGTCGAAACGTTGTTTGTGTGCGTGAGAGTAAGTTTTGGCAAGTTTTGGAAACACATCCAACAACTTGTTAAAACCGTGTTTGTGTGCGTGTGAGTATGTTTCGTTAGATCCCACCACGGTTGTTTTCTAGGAGAGCGTCATGCTTCCAGGAAGCCGTGACCGATGATCTCGAAACGAATGGTTGTGTTGTATCGTTGTATGTATGAGTGAATGATTGGAATGGACGAGGGAAGAAAGTTGTTGATACAAATTAGCTTGGAAGGCACTCTTGTGAGAGCCTTAGAAGCGAAGACAAAGTTTTATAAAGAAAAACAAGAAAAGAGTTTCGAGAAATTTTGGTGAAAAAAAAATCGAGGAGGAGACATTTTTTTTTTTTTTGGAATTAAGCTTTGGATCGAGGATTAGAAAATCGGGATTCGAGTCGTGAAGGATTTTAAAAGGAGATAGGAGACAGGAGACAGTAAACAAAGATAAGTAGTTCGTGTAAGATTCTGAATATAAATAAATATTTACAATTTCGAAATATATATTTATATTCCACCTATTCGTGTTCGAGACGTGCCATAGTTTTTTTTTATTAAAGACCCATTTTCATTTTGTATTTTTTTTTTCTTTTTTTATTATTTGCTTTTACTTTTATTTAATTTAAATCTCTAACTTGTTAATTTTGCCTCGAGCCAAACGGCCATATTTACATTGTTTAACTTTTTTTATTTGAAAAGACTTTTGGGTTTTAGTCCAGGGATCTTCTGTCCCAAGGTTTCCCAAAACAATAAAATAATTACATTTTTCAACATAACTCCTTCTTTTTATTCCATTTATTCGGTTCTTTACTTTCTATAATTAGTTTTGGAATTTTCTAATTCGGTTTTAGAAAAAAAAAAATTCCTGGCGCCTAACTTTTTTTGCACCCTACTGTGCATACCTATATGCTCTTTTGATAAACTATTTTGATTCGATAAATCAATAAAGTTTATCAGAAGAAGCCCAAAAATTCTTCCACCGAACCCACCCCAGCTGAGCAGTCGTGGTGACAGCTATTTTATCAAGCTGTAGTTGCACTTTTTTTCGTATTCTCTTTCCGTGTCATTCGTTCGTGGTCGATCGGTATTATCTATAGTTATCATTAGTAAATTCATGTCGTGTGTCGCCGTCGGTGCGCGTTCCACTCTTGTTTTCTTTTTAATTTTTTTTTTTTAACCCTAGTTTACAAATTGGGGTTCGCGCAAACCCCAGCACACGTTTGAGTGCTTATATCTTTTTTTTGAATCACATTTTCGACCTGGGACAAAAACTCAGTTAACGAAATTCATTTTTCTTTACTTTTCTTGTCTTTTTTCCATCACAGCGGTTTCAGAAAATTTTCTGGAATTTTTTTCTGAAAAAAAGTCACAAACCAAACTTGGGGTTCGTGCGAACCCCAATGCTGAAAATAGTATACAAAAAATGCGATTGAAAATAACTAGAAGAGACGCATTTTGCAAATTTGCCACAGGGCCAATAGTTCCACCAGGTCTGAAGACATTACTACCTTGCATACGAGACAAAACTTCTGCCTCCGTCTCTTTCGTCCATTTTTGACCACTGATGACAAGAAAAAACTCTTCATTTGACGCCGACCTCGAAGGTTCCTGATCATGCTCACTTCCAAATTCATCTGGTTCAGGCAAATTTTCTAATGGTCCTAATGCCTCTGCCGCAGCTTCGTCAAAATCATCATAATCCACTTAGAAGAAAAACCATATATATGTACCTACCTAACTAAATACAAAACATCATAACATAAAATACTGTCATTCGCCAAATGCGTCATTTTGCACATAGTCTGGATCATTATCGCCCTCTTCGTCAGATTTTATGTCTAGCATTGCCCTCAACGCCGTTGCCCTTTCATCTTCGTTGCCTCTATTGTATTGTCTCAATAATCTATCTAAATAAGACACTGACAAATTAAAACAATGTGAATAAAAAAAAATAATAAAACTTGAAATTTTAATATTACAACTTACTTTTTGCTAATCTTCAAACTTTATTTTGCACAAATTTAATCAATATTTACTAAATTTTGCGAAAACCATACACGTTTTTTAGTTGCAACACACCTCAACAGTCAACTCAATGAAGAAGAAAAATGCATCACCTACTAAATAATAAACAATTAGAAATGATTAAAAACTATGGGGTTCGTGCGAACCCCAAGTTTTTTTATTCACATTTTTTGTGTGTCGTAAACTAGGGTTAATTGAATTGTTCGCGGTAGTAATTTCGTTTACATAAATAATTTTAATTAAATAAATTCCCCTACCCCTATCGTGTTCGTGTCGCGGAAAAAAGTGTAATAGATTTTTTCAAAAACCTTTGACAGGAAAGGGAGTATTGCGATTGGCCTAAAATCTTTACTACCTCGACTTTTTTCAACTGGTATTATTTAAGCTAACTTCCACTGATCAGGAAAAACACTCGTTGTCAGAATGGTGTTAAAGACATGTGTAACATACGGCAAAAGAATGGGCAATATTGACTTTAGAAAAATCGGATTTATTTCATCAATACCCATAGCATTTAACCTGATCGCCAAAAAACTTTCTAAAACGTCAGTGCTTTCAACTCTTGTGAAATAGAAAGGATTTGGATCATCGTTCTGAGAAAATTGAGGTGAAGTTATTGGAAGGTAAGGAAAAGGCAGATCGACAAATTTTTTATTGAGTTCATTTATATTAATATCATCGGGGCACTCCGATTTATTACTCCTTGCTATGCCATACTCACGAAGATTATTCCATAGTCTCCGGCCGCCCAGATTTGGATTCAGTTTCTTGGAAAGCATCGTTATTTTAGCGGATCTGATTTTGCTTACCAGTAAGTTACGTAATGTTTTATAGTCTACATTCCTCCAGTCTATAGCGTTTTCAGTTATTGAAAGCGCGATTCCTTAGTAGCATTAAGAGAGTTATTTGATATTTAATCACCAAAAAATTGAACGTAACTTTGTGGTCGTTATAATTGATGTTGAGGTTTTTTATATTTTCTTATTGACAGCAAATTATCGATAAAAGATTCAAAACACAAGATATAATTCGGTTTCAATATTCTTTTTTATTATTATCGTATGCATTTCGGGCTCTTTCTATTGAGGGCCCATCATCAGCGAGCGTTTAATATACACTAAAGAACGAATTTGACAAATAAAACAAAATATGAAAATTAAACAACAACAAATATGTCAAAGAATTAAAACCATTAAGCTACATAAAAACAAAATTGCAAAACGGAATAATCAAAAAGTGAACATGATTTACTTAAATAAGTTAAAAAGAGAAGATTCTATTGCACCTGGCTCCAAATTCATTAAATTGTTGGTGGTTTGAATGTAAAAGGATTCGTATGCGTCTAACTTGGACGGGTAATGAACTGTCTTTAATAATTTAATATTTTCTTCAATTGGTGAGACAGAGTGGGGCTCTGTGTTGTCAAGATCGAAAATATGTGCTGGTATTGCATTAGAAATCTGTTTGTTTTTGATTGTTCTTGCATGCTCGCTTGCTTTTGTCTTTAAAGCTCTCCTAGTCTGTCCTATGTAAGAGGCATCACATTTTGTGCAGCTTATTTTGTACACGCCACTCCGATCCATCATCGGTACAACGTCTTTGGTAGTGCCTAGCGATAGTCGTAGTTTGTTTGAATTATTGTGTACAATCTTCATTTTGGCTTTTTTATAATTTTTGTGTAGCTTGTTTGTAATACTCGGTATAAATGCGAGTGCAACACGTCTGTCGTTAGATTTTTGGCGTGCTGAGTTCTGATAGAATAGCGTTGAAAGGTTTTCTTTTTTGATTTTATTTGAATGCTTTTTAACTAAATTTTCTATCAAAGTTTGCTTAAATCCATTCACTTGAGCCAAATGAAGAATGTAATCATATTCGATTTTAAAGTAGTGTAGCGTAAGAGGAAGTCGGCAGAGTCTGTAAACCATGGAATGAAATGCAGCGAGTTTATTTTGATGTGTACAAAATGAATCGAATGTTATATATCGGTCAGTAGATGTGGGTTTTCTATACACTGCAAATTGAATTTGTCTTTTATTACGTATGATCATCAAATCCAGAAAGGTCAAAGTGTGATCGATGTTAGATTCCTTTTCGAAGGTAAATTTAATGCTATCATATCTGTTGTTAAGGATGCTCAAAACTCGGTCAATGTCCACTCTTTTAATCACCGCAAAAGTGTCATCCACATAGCGCCACCATATGCGTGGGAGTAAATCTTCTTTTTTCAAATCCGATTCAAACTTGGACATAAATGCTTCTGCTACTAATGGTGATAGGCTATTACCCATACTGCAACCTACATTACTGCTGTAAAACGCATTCCTAAATTGAAATGAATTATGTGACATACATTTGCGTAAAGCGGTAATATATGCCTCTATATGTTCACTAGGTACTGCTTTTTCACAGAGGTGTTCGTAGATAGCTTGTATTGCAATATCGATCGGTACACTGGGAAAAAGAGCTGTCACATCGAACGAAATAATGATTTCATCTTCTTCGATTTCGATGTTTTTCACCTTGTCCGTGAAATCAAAGCTATTCTTAATTGCGAAACCATTAAAAGCACCGTACTGCTTGAGTTCTGCTACTAACCATTTAGAGATGTTTGCAAATGGTGAGGAAACACATGAAACGATTTTTCGCATTTTATCTCCGGGCTTATGAACTTTTGGTAGGCCGTACATTAAAGGAACTTGTGGATTTGGTATACGTAAACGATATTTGTTAACACCAAAAACTTTGTTCAAATTATCGATGATAATGTGGGCATCTTTGGTCATTTTGGCCAATGGTGATCTTCTACAAACTGTGAAATTGTCTTCTTGGATGGATTTTATCATTCTATTATCATAGTCCACTTTATTCATGATTATGACTTGATTACCTTTATCTGCCTTCATATAATAAACATTCCGTTGTTTTAAGCTAGAAAGAGCTTGGTTCCACTTCACTGTGTCCTTGTCGTTCGTTTTTAAAGGTTTTTGTTTTTTGATATAAGAAGCAG
Source organism: Platycheirus albimanus (assembly GCA_916050605.2). Taxonomy (NCBI): domain Eukaryota; kingdom Metazoa; phylum Arthropoda; class Insecta; order Diptera; family Syrphidae; genus Platycheirus; species Platycheirus albimanus. Next base: position 135,257,385 of record OU696696.1, on the reverse strand, counting down.
CACAATCTCTGATATCTTTTTTGACATCCAAGGGTTTAAATTGGATCGATGATTCAATGTCGGCTACAAGGTCAATTAAAGGAGAAACGATAGGTTTAATAGTAAAGTTCAAGCCCCTATTTAGAAGTTCCAATTCAGAATCGTTGAAAGTTTCGTCAGATAAATTTGTCAAATTCGTTCTTTAGTGTATATTAAACGCTCGCTGATGATGGGCCCTCAATAGAAAGAGCCCGAAATGCATACGATAATAATAAAAAAGAATATTGAAACCGAATTATATCTTGTGTTTTGAATCTTTTATCGATAATTTGCGGTCAATAAGAAAATATAAAAAACCTCAACATCAATTATAACGACCACAAAGTTACGTTCAATTTTTTGGTGATTAAATATCAAATAACTCTCTTAAGACAATGATTTTCGATCAAGACTTGAACGTGTATTCGCGTTTAGTAGCGAAAGTAAAACGAATAAAAGCCGACATCCTCTTTTTAGAGGAATGCAAAGCTAAGAATGTGTTTCCAAATTTTATCCAAGTCTATTGTGCCATCAAAAACCATCGCACTGACAAAGTTATTCATTTAGCTAAACGGTCTTGGCTAAAATTTGAAATCATTCATCATTACAGTCGGCTGGACAAATTAGAACTTGAAACCTATAATTTACATTTAAAAATGACCAAAGACTTAAGTGATACCCTTTTTAAAGTATTTATACAGAAACAATCTGCAATTCTTTTTCGTTGTGACCATATTTTTGAAACAAAGAGAGAAAAACAGAATAAGAAACTAACTGCCCTTTTGAGAGAGATCCCAATATTGCAAAAACCTCATGTACAAAATGTGGATGGTTTAGTCGTGAATTTATCTGACGAAACTTTCAACGATTCTGAATTGGAACTTCTAATTAGGGGCTTGAACTTTACTATTAAACCTATCGTTTCTCCTTTAATTGACCTTGTAGCCGACATTGAATCATCGATCCAATTTAAACCCTTGGATGTCAAAAAAGATATCAGAGATTGTGCTGCTTCTTATATCAAAAAACAAAAACCTTTAAAAACGAACGACAAGGACACAGTGAAGTGGAACCAAGCTCTTTCTAGCTTAAAACAACGGAATGTTTATTATATGAAGGCAGATAAAGGTAATCAAGTCATAATCATGAATAAAGTGGACTATGATAATAGAATGATAAAATCCATCCAAGAAGACAATTTCACAGTTTGATGCCCACATTATCATCGATAATTTGAACAAAGTTTTTGGTGTTAACAAATATCGTTCCAAGTTCCTTTAATGTACGGCCTACCAAAAGTTCATAAGCCCGGAGATAAAATGCGAAAAATCGTTTCATGTGTTTCCTCACCATTTGCAAACATCTCTAAATGGTTAGTAGCAGAACTCAAGCAGTACGGTGCTTTTAATGGTTTCGCAATTAAGAATAGCTTTGATTTCACGGACAAGGTGAAAAACATCGAAATCGAAGAAGATGAAATCATTATTTCGTTCGATGTGACAGCTCTTTTTCCCAGTGTACCGATCGATATTGCACTACAAGCTATCTACGAACACCTCTGTGAAAAAGCAGTACCTAGTGAACATATAGAGGCATATATTACCGCTTTACGCAAATGTATGTCACATAATTCATTTCAATTTAGGAATGCGTTTTACAGCAGTAATGTAGGTTGCAGTATGGGTAATAGCCTATCACCATTAGTAGCAGAAGCATTTATGTCCAAGTTTGAATCGGATTTGAAAAAAGAAGATTTACTCCCACGCATATGGTGGCGCTATGTGGATGACACTTTTGCGGTGATTAAAAGAGTGGACATTGACCGAGTTTTGAGCATCCTTAACAACTGATATGATAGCATTAAATTTACCTTCGAAAAGGAATCTAACATCGATCACACTTTGGCCTTTCTGGATTTGATGATCATACGTAATAAAAGACAAATTCAATTTGCAGTGTATAGCAAACCCACATCTACTGACCGATATATAACATTCGATTCATTTTGTACACATCAAAATAAACTCGCTGCATTTCATTCCATGGTTTACAGACTCTGCCGACTTCCTCTTACGCTACACTACTTTAAAATCGAATATGATTACATTCTTCATTTGGCTCAAGTGAATGGATTTAAGCAAACTTTGATAGAAAATTTAGTTAAAAAGCATTCAAATAAAATCAAAAAAGAAAACCTTTCAACGCTATTCTATCAGAACTCAGCACGCCAAAAATCTAACGACAGACGTGTTGCACTCGCATTTATACCGAGTATTACAAACAAGCTACACAAAAATTATAAAAAAGCCAAAATGAAGATTGTACACAATAATTCAAACAAACTACGACTATCGCTAGGCACTACCAAAGACGTTGTACCGATGATGGATCGGAGTGGCGTGTACAAAATAAGCTGCACAAAATGTGATGCCTCTTACATAGGACAGACTAGGAGAGCTTTAAAGACAAGAGCAAGCGACCATGCAAGAACAATCAAAAACAAACAGATTTCTAATGCAATACCAGCACATATTTTTGATCTTGACAACACAGAGCCCCACTCTGTCTCACCAATTGAAGAAAATATTAAATTATTAAATACAGTTCATTACCCTTCCAAGTTAGACGCATACGAATCCTTTTACATTCAAACCACCAACAATTTAATGAATTTGGAGCCAGGTGCAAAAGAATCTTCTCTTTTTAACTTATTTAAGTAAATCATGTTCACTTTTTGATTATTCCGTTTTGCAATTTTGTTTTTATGTAGCTTAATGGTTTTAATTCTTTGACATATTTGTTGTTGTTTAATTTTCATATTTTGTTTTATTTGTCAAATTCGTTCTTTAGTGTATATTAAACGCTCGCTGATGATGGGCCCTCAATAGAAAGAGCCCGAAATGCATACGATAATAATAAAAAAGAATATTGAAACCGAATTATACCTTAGTAGCATTAACTGACGAATCTCCAGGGTAAACCAAGGTCTTTGATCATTTTTTCGTGTATGCACTCGCAAAGGAACATGTGTGTTAAATAAGGATAAGGTTTGGGAGTTGATGAATTCGATTTGATCAGTAGGGCAGGGCAAACAATAAACGTGGCTCCAATCTACGGAACGTAAGTTATGTTCTAGTGCTTCGTAAATAATATTTTTGAAATCCCTATATTCAAATGTCATATCTTCATACTGTACGTCAAAATCGTAACTCATATAGATAAGGTCATGCTTTGAAAAACCTGGTGCAGAAAGCTGATCTTGAAAAAGAACCTTAGTTAAATCACTCACAAAAAAGACATCTAAAAGAGTGCTTGAGAATTCGGTAAAATGTGTTGCAACAGTAGTATTTAGAGGAAACAAGTTAAAAGTTCTCATGCCCTCAACCAAATTTCTTTCAAGCAAAAGATTGCTATTGAAATCACCACTTATTAAAATCTGAGATGAAAAGGCAGATATTCCTTTGAGTTTGAGCTCTTCGTAGGTAAATAAATAGTAGAATCAAACTATAGACAAGATCCAAGAAACGAGATCTTTGCAGGCTACTTTGATCTCATTTTGGTCGGGTGGATGTAGTTCATGACCGTCATCTAGATTAACTGGTACAAGTTGGTCTTATGTGCGATCTTGGCTGTCATCGCCATTTAACAGCTGGTTAAAGTAGTCTCTCCAGATGCATAACATCGCCTTCGTGTTGATATTAGATTCGTCCAATATTGAATTTCCTCGGCGTAGTTGGTGTCCACCTAAGAGCTTCCATGGAAATCCGCACTCTAAGCCTGGCACCGACTTGGTAGTGGAAGCCTTAGGATCACCATGTGCCCTTGTGGACAAATTATTTCAGAAAAGTCAAGTTATTGCTGCATAGGATATAGGACAAACGTTAAGCATTGTAAATTTTTGATTTTCTGAGGCGTTTTTGAGATACAAACATTTTTAATTCAAAATCGTATGGCAGGTACCGTTAGTCTTAGTGCTAGAATGCTTATTCCAAAAACCCCTCTGTATGAAGTCTTATTAATACTATATACAAAATTTTAAGCAAATCGGTATAGCCCTTTGGGCTTTAGGTGCCGATACAGACAGACGGACAGACAGACAGACAGACCGAATTGCGGACCCACTTTGTTAAGGCTTCTCTATCATCGTAATGTTATGTTTGAGTGCAAAAAAAAAAAAAAAAAAAATTACGAATGTACATGTATAGTACCTATAATCGCAAGTAAAAATGTCATACGAAAATTAAATCAATGGGATACTAAACTCGTCACATTAATAGTTCAGAGCGCTCTGAACACAATTGGTTTAGAGGACGTCAGAGCGAGCTCGATATACTCGAACTCTTATGATGAGAGGGGTTTTTGGAATCAGCATCCTAGCTCCAAAACCGACGGTACCTGCCATATGAATTTTTTCTTTATCTCAAAAACGGCTAGTACGATTTTGATAAAACTTTCTGAATGGTGTTTTTTGAGTAAACTTTATGTTTTGGTTGGAACAGATTTTTCAGGAAAAGTCTTAAAACGATATCTCCCTAGGACCGGTTTTCTTAAATCAGACTTTCTCGTAAGCCACTTCATGGACTTCGATGAAAATTTTAAAATAAAGGCTTTTATAAACGAAATAATAAAAATTCTTAAATTTTTCAAAAAAAAAATATTTTGAGTATTTTAAAAAACAGTAAATTTTTTTTAATTTTTGGATTTTTCAAAAACGGTTTGTTAAAATTTTTTTAAATTTTTGTTTTCTGCTAAGAAATTTGAACAAAAAACCGTTTTAACTATTGATTTTTAAATGATTAATAAAATTTAATTTTTTCCAAAATCTCAAGCCCCAAGACCACTGTAATATACAATTTCAATTTTCAATTTTTTATTTTTATTTTAATCCAAACTTAAAATTAGTTGACAATCAATGTATGTATATATACTGATAATTGTGGAAATAAAATAATAATGTTCATTCTTTAACTCAAGAGTTAGTGTGGAATGACATTTAAAGATATACTTATATTTATGACATCTGATCTGATGTGGGGTAACAATCAGTTTTAGATATAAAAACAGAATTATACAATTTCAATTAAAATTTAAAAGAAGATAATGAAGAAAAATTCATAGATACAATAAATAATTAAAACATAAGGATAGATACCTACAACTTGACATTCATTTGTGCTTATGATAAAAAAAGAAAGAAAAACTTCACAAAATTGATTCAATATTAGCATTATCAATCATAAATAACCAGGTCTTTACTTTTTTTAGGAAGGAGTGAAAGTTTGCAGTAGTTCTGACAGAGAATGGGAGTTTATTGAAAATGGAAGGTGCAGTGTAGGTGTAGAATTTAGTAAAGTGTGTAGTATTAGCAAAATTTACGTTGACGAGATGCAAGGTATTGATGCGCAGATTGTAAAGTTGGGAATTCCTGCTAGGAATATTACCACTTTTCTTAAAAAATTCCTTTAGTACTTTAAAAATGTAAAGGTGTCTCATTGGTAGGATACGCAAGTCTTTAAATAGAGGCCAGCTATGAGTAAATCGATTCTTATTACAAATAATTCGAATTAAGTGCTTTTGAACTGTTAGCAATGGTCTAAAAGAGTTAAAGTACGAACCACCCCAACTAGTGATGCCATATTGCAATTTAGAGTGCGCTAGACCATAATAGATCATCTTCAAAACTTTATTTGAACAGTACTGTTTAACAAGGTACATTTTTCGGGTCACCAATAACATATGGCTTTTAATGGTTTTGATGTGGTCCTTCCAATTCAAGTTGAAATCAATGAGTACTCCAAGGTATTTGTAGTGCTGTACGGACTCAATTTTAAAACAGTTAGAGCTACAATTAGAGCTACAGATAAAATTACCTTTGCCGCATTTATGGATAGGTAAGGGAAATTGTTTACAATCATGTGCGTGAAAAAATAAATTGAATTCATTTATGGTGTTACCAGATACTTTAAACGACATTATTTTAGTTTTTTCGCTGACTATTAATTTATGTTCAGTAAACCAATGCCTTAAAGTTTCTAGATCTTCTGAAATCTTTACGATACTCTCTAAAGTTGAGTTGAATTGATAGGTGAAGGCGATGTCATCGGCAAATGCAGTGGAAGTTCCATTAAGATTAAGTTCAAAGATGGAGTTTATGTAAATTAGGAACAACAAGGGACCAAGAACTGAACCCTGTGGAACACCATTTTTTAAAAATCGAGATTCGCTACAGCTTCCATTTATGCACACTTTTCGTTCTCTGCAATTCAAGTAGGATAGAAACCAATTGTACATAATCCCCCTAAAACCAGCATTATATAACTTTTCTAACAGAACGTTATGTTCAACCATGTCAAATGCTTTGGTCATATCAATGAAGAGTGCCATTGTCGAATTGCTGCAGTTCGTGCTCATATAAAGCTCACTACACACTTTAAGAATAGCATCTTCCGTTGACAGCCCCTTCCTAAATCCGAACTGATGGCTGCTGAAAAAGTTATTTTTATTTAAAAAGGAAATAATTCGCGATTTAATCAATTTTTCAAAAATTTTTGAAAATGTTGGAAGTAACGAAATGGGCCTATAATTTGATACTCTTTTTCTATTACCTTTTTTGAAAAGTGGTATAACTTCAGCGCATTTGAGGTGTCTAGGAAAACAACCACACAGAACACTTAGATTGAACAGGTAACATAACACATCAACCACATTCAAGCCAATTCTTTTTAATAGCACGCTTGAAATGCCATCACTTGTGCAAGAATTTTTATTTTCTAAAGACAATATAACTTTATAGATTTCACTTGACGAAAACGACTGAAAAACGAAACTATTTGGTTGAAGAATATTTGACGATGATGCATATGAAGACAAAGAACAATGGCAGCCAATAGAGGGTTCAACAGATGGTTTTAAGTTTTCTGAAATTTCGGTGAAGTATTCATTAAACTTGTTTGAAATGATTTCCATATCAGTGAAACTTATACCATCAATTTCCAAACTTTCAATTTCTACAGGCTGTTTAGTTTTACCCAGAATGCCATCAACCACTTTCCATTCTTTTTTTACATTACCCCTAGCTTCTACAAAGGATTTAGAGAAAAAATGATTTCTTGTTTCTTCAACTTTTTTATGAACGGTCTTGCACAATTTGTCATAATGTTTTTTAAGTTTTGTATTATGTGGATGTTTTTTACATTTAACTGCAAAACTATTTTTGTTTTTGATATGTTTCAAAAGGCTGTGCGTCATCCATGGTTTTAAAAACATTTTTCTCTTAGGATTGTTCGGTATCAAGGAAGTACAATTACTGATATGTTTTTGCAATATTCCAAGAAATAAATCGAAGGCAATTGATGGATTGTTTTCTAAGTATATCGGATCCCAAAACTCATATTTTAAGTATTCGTTAAGTAACTTATAATCTACGCTAGTTTTCTCTTTAACTGGTGAGACGCGGCATTTTGATAAATCAGAACTAGAACACATACCCATTGCAACCATAGAATGATCGGTTAATTTGAAATCAAATACAGTACCCCTAAAAATGTTTTTATTACTTTTGAGACGAACAAATATATGGTCAATGCAGATCTTTGTTGATTCAGTGACACGGGTTGGTTCGTTTATGTAACTCTTTAGACCATTTGATGCCATTAGAAACAAATAGTTCTCAGTGTCTATATCCGATTCATTTAAAATGTCAATATTAATATCGCCCAATACAATTAAGTTTTTTTCTCTACATACACCGAGAGCATCACCTAGTTCTTGAATGAACACACCTTTACCAAATCCATGCAACCTATATACACACAACATTGTAAAAATCTCATTCATAAAATTAAAAGACAATTTAATTACATCAGCGCTAAGAAAATTAAGCTTAAAGCAATCATTTACATAACCATTTTTTACATAAACTGCTACACCTCCAGCTGGGTATGAGTCATTACAATTCCCAAAAAGAGTATATCCCTGCATATTATACAAAGTTAATTCATTCTCGTAAATCCATATTTCACTCAAAACAATTACTATAGGCAAATTATCAAGTGAATCAATTTGTGTTACAAGAACTGAAAAGTTTTTTCTTAAGCTACGAATGTTTTGATGAAGAATAATGTTATTAATGTTATAAAGAGAAACGGATGGGCATTCAAATGTGTTAGGGACAGAGTATGGTGTAGAATTAAGAGTATTCATAATTTATCAAAATCAATAGCACTAGTTATTCTTACTGGATTATCACCCTCCTTCTTCCGCATATAAATTATCCCATTTCTTGTCCATGCATATTTATACCCAATCCTCTCTTTCATCGCCACTGCATTGTTGAGTAGTTGTCGCGTCTGGTAAGTTAAGCAGTCGTTCAAGTACATCATCTCATGTTCCCCGTGTGCGTTTAGTAACAATGTTGTTAGCTGTGCTTTTTTTTCTCTCTTAGCTTTCATTACTTTTTCCTTGCACTGACGAGAGACGAATTTGATGTGGAGAATATTAGTTTTTGTTTTTTTGTTATTGTTTGCTGCATTATTTTTCTTCTTAGTTATCTGTTTTGTGTAGCTGAGGGCAATGTCCTCCTTTGATACATCGACTTGTAGGCCTTCACATAAAATCTTCAGGGCCAAATCGATGGTTGAGGTGTCACCGTTGTGAAGGGGGACGTTGTAGATCTCGACATCATTTGCAATTTGTTGTTGTTCTAGATGATTAACTTTCATCTCTAATTGCTGTATTTTCTGTTCACATTCCTTATTTTTGATTTGAAGTTCTTCTATTTGTTTTCGTTGAATCTGCTTTACCTCTAATAGTTCTGCATATATCATGTCGAGGGTTACAGTTGAATTCATTACATTTGTATCTGTCGCAGAGTTAACAGGTTGAATCTTAAATGCTTTGTTGTTGTTTTGGTTAGAGCCACCGGCTGTAGTTGCTTGCGAAAATGAGTTGCAACGTAGCCTGGCTGCACAGTTGTAGCACCGCCAGGGATTATTGGATTTTTTCATGACATCTATTTCATCCGGCGTTATCGTGGCACATGCTGCATGAGCTACGCAAATGCAGTCACGGCATTTAATTTTCAACTGAGATCGCTCCACTTTCTCACCACAAATAATGCAAGACATATTTAGGAAGTTAAATTAGACGTGATTAAGAAAAATGAAAAATTGTTCCCGGCGTGTGCGTACCCCACAACAGACAACTGAGAACTAGAGCAAGTTCGTACGACAGAGTCGTGCATTTTATTTTGTTAAACATTTGAAAAGAATTCGACAGCCATTTTAGTTGTTTTTAGGGTTCCGTACTAAAAGGGTGAAAACGGAACCCTATTACTGAGACTTCGCTTTCCGTCTGTCCGTCTGTCCGTCTGTCCGTCTGTCCGTCTGTCCGTCTGTCCGTCTGTCCGTCTGTCCGTCTGTCCGTCTGTCCGTCTGTCCGTCTGTCCGTCTGTCCGTCTGTCCGTCTGTCCGTCTGTCCGTCTGTCCGTCTGTCCGTCTGTCCGTCTGTCCGTCTGTCCGTCTGTCCGTCTGTCCGTCTGTCCGTCTGTCCGTCTGTCCGTCTGTCCGTCTGTCCGTCTGTCCGTCTGTCCGTCTGTCCGTCTGTCCGTCTGTCCGTCTGTCCGTCTGTCCGTCTGTCCGTCTGTCCGTCTGTCCGTCTGTCCGTCTGTCTGTCTGTCTGTCTGTCCGTCCGTCCGTCTGTCCGTCTGTCCGTCTGTCCGTCTGTCCGTCTGTCCGTCTGTCCGTCTTCCGTCTGTCCGTCTGTCCGTCTGTCCGTCTGTCCGTCTGTCCGTCTGTCCGTCTGTCCGTCTGTCCGTCTGTCCGTCTGTCCGTCTGTCCGTCTGTCCGTCTGTCCGTCTGTCCGTCTGTCCGTCTGTCCGTCTGTCCGTCTGTCCGTCTGTCCGTCTGTCCGTCTGTCCGTCTGTCCGTCTGTCCGTCTGTCCGTCTGTCCGTCTGTCCGTCTGTCCGTCTGTCCGTCTGTCCGTCTGTCCGTCTGTCCGTCTGTCCGTCTGTCCGTCTGTCCGTCTGTCCGTCTGTCCGTCTGTCCGTCTGTCCGTCTGTCCGTCTGTCCGTCTGTCCGTCTGTCCGTCTGTCCGTCTGTCCGTCTGTCCGTCTGTCCGTCTGTCCGTCTGTCCGTCTGTCCGTCTGTCCGTCTGTCCGTCTGTCCGTCTGTCCGTCTGTCCGTCTGTCCGTCTGTCCGTCTGTCCGTCTGTCCGTCTGTCCGTCTGTCCGTCTGTCCGTCTGTCCGTCTGTCCGTCTGTCCGTCTGTCCGTCTGTCCGTCTGTCCGTCTGTCCGTCTGTCCGTCTGTCCGTCTGTCCGTCTGTCCGTCTGTCCGTCTGTCCGTCTGTCCGTCTGTCCGTCTGTCCGTCTGTCCGTCTGTCCGTCTGTCCGTCTGTCCGTCTGTCCGTCTGTCCGTCTGTCCGTCTGTCCGTCTGTCCGTCTGTCCGTCTGTCCGTCTGTCCGTCTGTCCGTCTGTCCGTCTGTCCGTCTGTCCGTCTGTCCGTCTGTCCGTCTGTCCGTCTGTCCGTCTGTCCGTCTGTCCGTCTGTCCGTCTGTCCGCCTGTCCGTCTGTCCGTCTGTCCGAGTGTCCGTCTTTCACAAGGCTGTATCTCATGAACCGTGATAGTTAGACAGTTGAAATTACAGACGATGTATTATTGTGTTCGCTATAACAACAAATACTAAAAACTAAATAAAATAAAAAATGTATGGGGGTTCCCATACAACAAACCTTATTTTTTGCTCGTTTTTGCCATGTTTGTCCGTCCATCACCAGGCTGTCTCTTTTTTTCTTTAGATATTTCTGGAAGTCTGAAATTTACAAATATAACTGTCTCTGTTAATTCTTCTGTTTTGCTGATTTGCGACTTTTCCTTTACTCACACAAACAGCCAGTAGCGGATTTAGGTTTGACGGCGACCTAGGCCCAAGATGATGTTGCGCCCTTTTTCTTTCGTAAAATAAGGAAATATTGATAACAATAATAAATCTAGGAACTTCAGGTATCAATTAAACATTTATTTTTTTTTAACATAACAATTAAGTAAAGAATTAATAATAAATTGCTTGCAATTATTTGTATGTGATAAATCATATTATGAATTTCGTTCTTGCTTTTGTCCGTGCGAAAATATCAATGACCTCTTCATAATTAACTTCTTGAACCAATAGTGCTTCAATGGTTAGTACTAGTTAGCATTGAGTTTCTCTTGCTTCATACCTGCACCCAAATAACTTTTCACTCTTTTCAGGGTGGAAAATGATCTTTCTCCAGAACAATTAGTTGCAGGAATACTTAGATGAATACGCAACGCAATACCTATATTTGGATAGATATCGTAGAGTTCACGTGAATGCAAAAACGCACTTATATTTGATGCAGAACGTGTATCTTCATCCTTGCCTAATAGTTGTTTTAAGTATTACTCATTACTTAATGCTTCTTCTAAATCGTCCGAATATTTTGCGACTGTCTTTGCTGTTAGCTCCGTTAATTTATTTATATTAATGACAGGTAAATTATCGAAGAAACTGAAATTATCGGGAAGCTGTTTGTACACTTCTTTACGTCTAGTTAGTTCTGTACTTAAAATATCGAGAATGCGGTAATAAATATTCGTACGAAAACTGTCATGGCCAGAGTAAGGTTCCCTTTCATTTACTCTTGACTAATCTGATTGGAGCTTTCGAATTTTGTTTACGTTGAGTATAATGTGCATAGTAATTTTCAACTCCTTGAGTACTCAAAAACTTAGTATTTCTATCCCGAACTGTGCTAGCGTCACCATACGGTTACAAAGAACAGAATTTGAAAACGAAATTACTTTTTCAAATTCTCACCGTTTAAAACAATAAAAGTAGGCCGTGTTTGTTCCTTCATGCATTTACATACACAGGGTTCGGACTTTACTGCGAAAGCAGTTGATCCACTGCGCTTTTTTTTTATTTTCTAATCTACTGGTGGTGCACAGCGCTTTTCCTACAATCTACTGCGATTATGCTGATTTTGTTTGAAAGATAGTACTTGTAATAGAAATTAATGTAGAACAAAAGTGAACAGTATCATCCTAGAGTTAATGCTCATATTAATGTGATAATTATTTGTGTTCCTTAACCTTATACTTATTATTTAAAAACTAACCACAGAATGTGGACTTCATTTAATATTATTTATTCTTTTGTTTTGTTAATAAAATAATAGTAGGGAAAATAGTAGTAGTAGGGAAAAAAACATATGAAATTTTAAAAATCACTTAAAAATTACTAGTTTAAACGTTTTTTGGGAAAAAAGAAGTGATTTCTTTTAATGTTTTGAATTTTGCAATTTTTTTCGAAATCGTTCGACCAGTTTAAAAAAAAACATTTTTTTAAAAAACTTTTCGAAAACATTCAAAAATTTTTTTAAAATGTGAATTTCTAGGAATTACAGTTCTTACCTGAAAAATAAAAATTAAAAAAATTGAGCTAACCGTTTTTGACATTATCAAAAATTTAAAAAAAAAAGAAGCAACATTATTTAAGCGCTTTTACATTAAATTTTTCATCAAAATCCGTCAAATAGTTTACGAGAAAATCTGATTTGAAAAAATCGATACCTCCCATTGGAGGTACTGTTATAAGACTTTTCCAAAAAATCTATTAAAATCAAGATAAAGTTTACACAAAAAACACCATTCAGAAAGCTTTATCAAAATTGTAGTAAGCGTTTTTGAGAAAAATTAGTTTTTCATTAAAAATAATATGTCAGGTACCGTTAGTTTTAGAGCTAGAATAGAATAATAATTCCCAAAAACCCCCCTGTAGGACGTCATAATAAAATGTAGTGGCCAAACCTATAATGTAAATGTAAACAACCCATAAATCTAACTTCCCAACTCAACAACTTATAGCGCTCGAGTCGATAAGAAGAGAGAGAAAAAGCCTAGTAATTAATTCTCCTTGTTATGTAAATGTCAAATATAAGTCATTAGAATATTAGCACTCAAGAAGAAAAGATAAAATAAAATTGTGATTGCACAAAGTCTTCGTTAATTTTTTATTTCATCAAATCACAATATTGGTGACCCCGACGTCAAAAAATTCGACAAAATAATTATACAGCGAAAAAATTGGTTGCAAAAGTACTCATCGGAGAAATAACTATAAATTCTTCGCTGACGTTGCAGTACATTGCAACCACCGCTACTTGGATTTGCACACGCCATGACACGCCACGCCATAGAACGGGAAGCACCGTACGCATATAACGGGAAGCATCGTTGATTTTTCACGCCACCAGCAGCAATCATCAACTCCTCGCCAACAAAACGAAGGCACATTTTTCGAGCCACGACGATTTCTCTGGTCGACCAACAAAGCCGACGTTTCTTTTGCTGCAAGTTGCGAGCCATCACCTCTACGTTCCACAATTTTGTTGGAAATTACTTTGGCGTGTGACCATCATCGCTTTCGAGAAGGAAACACGTGCAGATTTGTCAGCCACTGCCACCGCATCTCGTGAAAACTTTTGTGCTCAGGTGTTTCACATACCATCGTCGCCACACCTCGCACAATCTTTTAGCGCCAATTAGCTTTGCGAGTGATTCAACACTACCGGTTGCCTGTTGCTAAGCAGAACAACCGACCGTTTTGAATTGCCACGTGCTGCCAACCGATACTCACCCATTGCTAGCCATCAACAGACGCCTATCACGACCTGCCATCAGCCGCCTGTTGCCGGTTTCCATCAACGGCCCATTGCAAATCTCCATCAGCCACCTATAGTGATCCTCCATCAGTCGCCTAGAAGCTTACATTGACATAACAACAGCCACATCATCATCATCATCATCACCACCCTGTCATCGACGATTGCATCAAATGGAAATGTACATTGCAATCCGTTATCAGAACTGAAGACGATAAAATATAGAAGCACCGGAACAAAATCAGCAAGTATCATCTATCAACATTTTTCTTTTTCTTTCAACTACCTAACACTTCAAAATTACAATATTATATCATTATCATAGAACCAAAACTATCTAAATTATTTTCATCATCAAATATTATGTTTCAAGCTTCATTTTTAGAATTAAGTAATTCAATTGAATATTCATTTCGAAACAAAATCCTCTAAATTATCTAAAATCACGGTCTCATTACAACAATTTCAATTAATTATCAATTTTTCACATTATTTAAAAACAAGAATAAAAGTTTACATTTTAATTCTACAATTACATAAAATTTTTGTGAACTGGGTTCTTTCTCTCTTCCAAGAAATTTTCCACAAACTATAAAAATCCAAAAAAAAAAAAAAAAAAATTTCAATATGACTGGAAACAACAATGGTGTAGGTAATACAACAACCGCGACAACAACAACAACTACAACACCCACCGTAACGACAGCGGGATCGGCAACAGTTGTTCACGCAATTTCTCTTAAATTACCAGAATTCTGGAAGAAAATGCCTGCATTATGGTTTATTCAAGTCGAATCTCAATTTTCAACTCGAAACATATTTACAGAACAAACCAAATTTCACTACGTAGTGCAGGCGCTTCCTCAAGACGTGGCCGCAAGTGTTTATGACATCTTGGTTCAAGAATCAAACTCACCATACACAAACCTTAAAAAAGCTTTATTTGAGCGACATTCCATGAGCGAGAGCAAACGCATAGAACAACTATTATCGGGTGAGGAGATGGGGGATAGGAAACCATCTGAATTTTATAGAAGACTGCAAACCTTAGCAGGACAATCAATGATTGTCACTCAAAGTCTAATTCTTGAACTTTGGAGACGAAGACTTCCCACTCTCGTCCAAGCTTCAATAAAATCTTCTTCAGAAACAAAACTAGACGTTTTACTGAATATGGCTGATGAAATATACGATGTTTATCAGCAACAAAATTCTTCGTTTAATATTCCATCGCAAAGTAATACCATATGTGAACTAAACACTATAAAAAATAGCTTTCAAAGTGAAATAAACGAAATAAAATCAATTTTGTCTAACTTAAATTTCAATCAGAGCCCTTCCCGGGATAATAGTAGAAGACAATCATCTTCGAATAATTTTCAAAGGACTAGATCAAACTCGAGGAAAAAGAATAACTTTTGCTGGTTTCACAATAGGTACGGAAAACGCGCCTTAAAATGCACAAGTCCTTGTAATTTCAAAAATACAAATTCCCCAAACTAGAAACTACACTCATTAGTGCGGCGAATGACAGTAACACGAAAACTTTTCAAAGCCGCATCTTCATAAAAGATCCACTTTCAAATTTGACATTTTTAATCGATTCTGGATCGGACGTTTCAGCCATCCCATGTAACATGGTGAAAAATGAAAATCGACACAAGCCTGATCAAATTATCTCCGCAGCTAACGCTTCACAAATTCAAGTTTATGGTACCAAGTACCCCAAAACAACACTTGGGTTTCGAAAAGTATTTGATTACACCTTTGTTATCGCATCTGTCACTAAGCCTATCATAGGCGCAGATTTTTTAAAACGAACAGTTCTAGTCATTGATATCAAAAATTCCCGACTCATCGATCCTCTGACCCAATCAAGTGTCGCAGGAACACCCTGCAATCAAAACATAACAAGCCCTCGTTTTTTCGCAATCGAGGAACAATATAACTCTATTTTAAGAGATTTCTCTTCACTCATGCAACCTCCTGACTTCACTCTACCTGTGAAACATTTAGTGGTACACCACATACTAACGAAAGGCTCGTTGCCAAGTTCACAACCCAGGCGGTTAAACAACGTAAGGTTCAAAATAGCAAAAGAGGAATTCGAATACATGGTTCAAATTGGTATTTGCCGACCATCATCATCCCCATGTGCATCTCCTCTAGACATGGCAGCCAAACACGAAGCGAACGATTGGAGACCATGTGGCGGCTACCGCCGGCTGGCTTAACGCCTTAACCATTCCCAATCGAAATGCACTACCTCACATCCACGACTGCAACGCACACATACAAGGCTGTACCATTTTTTCAAAAGTTGATCTCATTCGTGCCTACCACAATATACCGGTAGCAGATGACGACATTCACAAAACTGCGATTACAACGCCTTTTGGGCTGTTCGAATTCTTGCGCATGCCTTTTGGGCTACGCAATGCAGCGCAAACATTCCAGCGTTTCATGTCACAAGTTACCAAAGGCCTTAATTTCGTGTGGGTTTTCGTAGATGATATTCTGGTTTCAAGCAAATCCCCTGAAGAACACGAGAAACACTTGAGAACACTATTTCAACGCTTAGAAGAATACGGCTTACGAATAAAAGCCTCAAAATGTATCTTCGGCGTTTCAAAACTACAATTCTTAGGCTTCGACATTTCAAAAGAGGACATTCAACCATCCCAAAGTAGAGTTGAAGCCATCAACAACTTTCCGGAACCCACCTCAATCAAAAGTGCACAACGGTTCGTCGGTATGGTGACCTATTACCACCGCTTCATACCACACCTAGCACGCATACTCGCGCCGATCTACGATCACCTTTCAAGCCTCGAAAAGAACAAAAAACGAAAATTCACATGGCCACCCGAATGTCAAAAAGTGTTCTTAAAGGCAAAATCAGAACTTGCAAAAGTAACTTTGCTTAATCATACTCGTGAGAGTGCGAAACTCAGCATCACGACTGACGCGTCCAACACGGACTTTGAAGCGGTTCTCCAACAACAAAACGGTGAGGCATGGGAGCCCAAAAAGCTATCTCCTTCACAAACCATATATTCGGCTTTTGATCGAGAATTGCTAGCGATATATTTGTCCGTCTTTCACTTCCAAAACTTCGTGGAAGGACATGACTTTTGCATCTTCACCGATCGAAAACCCCTCACAACAGCACAGCAACCTACTGGTTAGATACACAATATACTGACCCTAGAATATTCCATCCCCAAGAGTTGTGTAAGGCTGTCTACATGGCCGGATCCATATCACAGGCCAAAGAAGGAAAAATTCCAGTTATAATTTTAAACACCCGCGAAATATGTGTCAAACTTAAATGGGCGGAACCACAATCACTACCCGCCTCAGAATATGATCTAGTATCACCAGAAAAATTCAAACAAACAGTATCACCTACCAGAGTTAAGAAAATATTGAGTGAAATAAATTTCGAAACCCTAAATAGCGAAGAAAAAGCCGAAATAAGGGTTATAGTTACCAAATATCACGATATTTTCCACCTAGAAGGTGATAAGCTTACATTTAGCCATGTAGGACAAGCGGAAATTACACGAAAAGAAGGAGCTACACCCAAATATACCAAACCTTACCGACTTCCCCATACACAAAAGCAAGACATAAAAACAGAAATAGACAAAATGATTGAAAACGATATAATAGAACCATCTGTCTCTGCTTGGAACTCTCCGATTCTCATTGTACCAAAGAAAAAGGATCCTATTACTGGCCTACAGAAGTTCCGCATGGTAATAGATTACCGAAACGTCAATGAACGAATAGAAGACGATAAATTCCCATTGACCAACATAAGTGACATCTACGATATGGTAGGAGGAGCAATGTATCAATGCATGCATTGATTTAAGCCAAGGTTACTACCAAATGGAACTTGAACCTAAAAGCAGACCTATGACAACATTTTCCACGGAAGACGGCCATTTTCAATTAAAACGACTTCCGATGGGACTTAAAATCTCTCCCAGCAAATTTTCGAGAATGATGTCCATAGCTATAGCTGGACTCACTTACTCACGCTGCTTTGTCTACCTAGATGACCTAATAGTTTTTGGCAAAAGCCTTACCGATCACAACAAGAATTTGATCGATGCGTTTAATCGACTTAGGGAAGTAAATTTAAAAATTCATCCTGGTAAATATGCTTTTCTGAGCAAAGAAGTTCTTTATCTAGGACATGTATTTTGTATTTGTATTTTTATTGTAGCTCAAATTATTAACATTTTTTCTTAAATAGTACCTATATTGCACAATTTACAGAGATATGGTATAACTCTACCTTACTAATGAAAAAATATAATTTTTATTACAATTATCACAGGTTAATTAGAAAAGGACGAAGGAAAAGCTACAGGAAAAACCTTCATAAAGTTGTGTTTTTTGATATCCATGAGAGGAGAAAAGGGGGGGTGAAAAAGCACTTAATCTCAATTATTAGCTTTGTCTTGACAATTTTTGTGATAGATTAACATATAAGATTATAACTAATAAATTAACATTTAAATAAGAAAACGGATGGGTACAATAATGATATAAATAAATAAATTAACAGAAAGTATTGAACAAATAAAAACAAATGCTAACAGTATATAAATAAATAAATAAATAAATCAATAAATAAATAAATAAATAGAACAAATAAATAAAACAAAAAACAATAAATAAATAAATAAATAAATAAATAAATAAATAAATAAATAAATAAATAAATAAATAAATAAATAAATAAATAAATAAATAAATAAATAAATAAGTAACAATTAAAAATATTTACACAGATATAAGATACATAATAAAATGTTATTTTTTTTTTTTTTTTATTTGTAATTTTTGTATATTTAAAATTTTTTTTTTTTTTTTTTTTTTAATTCTTAAACAGCCAAGTTTGAGATTAAGTGGTTTTCAGACGTACTACAAGAAACATTATAGCGCTGAAATAAATAAGAAATTCTTGATGAAATTTTATCGATGCCAGTCAAAGTCAATGCATGAAGATTATCAGTCGAGTAGTGCCAGGGCAGATTAAGCATCATTTTTAGAACTTTGTTTTGAGTTCTTTGTAATCTAAGTAAGTGGCTCGTGGCGCATTTGCCCCATACAGGCGAACCATAAAGCATAACGCTCTGGAATATTACTTTATAAATTACAAGTTTGTTATCAATAGAGAGCTTCGATTTTCTGTTTATGAAGGGATATAGTATTTTTATAGCTAGGTTAACTTTGTTAATTGTCTCCTGGATGTGAAATCCAAAAGTCAGCGTTTTATCTAGGTTTACTCCTAAGTATTTTACACTTGTTTTCCATTCTGTTGGTATACCATTAACTTGAAGCGTATTACTGGGTAAAAAGCAAGCTTTTTTTTTCGTGTGAAAAAAACAGCTTGGGTTTTACCAGCATTAATTATTATTTTCCATAACAAAACAAAAAAATTTTTAACAAGTTAATCTGTTAAGGAGAACAAAATTTGTGGTCTCGATTATGTTAGAATTGTAGAAGTCTCTTCCTTATTGACCGCAAAAATGATTGAAGAAAAATTAAACAAAAACACAAACGAAATTTAATTTAGTTGTCATCTGTTTATTTTTTCTCTAAATACCGAATGCATTTCGGAAGGCAATTGGCCTACCATCATCAGCGTAATACGCGTGAACAACTGAAAAGCTTGTAGTTGTAATACAATTAAAGCAATAACAAAATTTTTAAAGTCAGAGAGTAACATTGAGATTATTACATGTACAAATATAAATATAACACATACAAATTATTTAGCAAGAGCAAATAAGTTAGAGGTTATTGGACTTTCTTCTATGTTCATCAAATTCTCGTTAATGCTAATGTAGATGGATTCATATGCGTCTAATTTCGATGGAACAGGTACACTTTTTATGAGCTTGTAGTTGTCGAGGAGAGGTGTCAAGTGGTGAGGTTCTGTGTGGGTCAAGTCAAATGCATGAGCTGCAACTGCTTTTTGGATGTCTTTATTGTTTATGTACCTCTGATGTTCAGCTATACGACACTCAACGGCGCGCTTTGTCTGTCCGATGTATTTACTGCCACAGGTGGAACAATTGATTTCATAAATTCCGCTCTTTTTGTTCATTGGTTTGGCATCTTTGGAAGTACCAAGAGAAGAGCTGAGCTTGTTTTTGTTGGAATTCACAATAGTCAAGTTAGCTTTGCTGAAAGTGTGTTTAAGTTGATTGCAGATTTTTGGCACGAACGAAAGTGCGACACGACGATTAGAGTTGATGTTTTGCTTGTTTTGAGAGAAGAGAGTAGAGCAATTCCTCTTCTTGATTCTTTGGCTATGCTTCTTAATCAATTGATCGATGACAGACTTTTTATAGCCGTTGACTTGAGCTAAGTGTAGAATATGCTCGTATTCATGTTTATAATCAGCTAACGACAGAGGTAACCGACACATGCGATAGATCATTGAATTAAATGACGCTATTTTGTTTTGATACGGACAATATGAATCGTGTGTTATGTATCTGTCAGTGGTAGTTGGTTTTCGGTAAACGTCAAATTGAATTTTCTTACCAAGACGTTTTATTTTTAAATCCAGAAAGGGTAATGTATGATCTGATGTATTCTCCAATTCATAAGTAAATTTGATGCTGGTATGGCGACTATTTATTAGATTTAAAACACGTTCGACATCAGATTGTTTAACAACAGCAAAGGTGTCGTCAACGTAACGCCACCAAATTCTAGGGAAGAACTTTTCGTCTTTCATTTCTCTTTCTAATTTGCACATAAATGCTTCAGCTATGTACGGTGAAAGACTATTGCCCCCCTCTTATTGACGTTATTGCTGATATTGAAACAGCGATACAATACAAACCATTTGATGTCAAAAAACAAATAAGAGAAAAAGCATCACAAGTCATCATTGAAACAAAAAGTTATACTGCGAAGAATAAACCTGACCTTGACACCATTAAATGGAATCGTGCGCTTAAATCCTTGAAAAATCGGAACGTTTTTTACATGAAATCCGACAAAGGAAATAAAGTTGTTGTAATCAACAAAGACGACTACAATGAACGGATGATTCAGTCAATTACTGAAGATAATTTTAAGGTTTGCCGTAATCCGCTTAATAAAATGGTCAAAGACTCAAAATCCATCATAGACATTCTACATAAACTTTTCGATGTAAACAAATATCGTTTGAGAGAATCGAACCCCCAAGTACCTCTTATGTACGGTTTACCGAAAATTCACAAAACCGGAGATAAGATGAGAAAAATCGTGTCGTGTGTTAATTCGCCTTTCGAAAAACCGGCAAAATGGCTTATGTCTGAAATGAAAAAGTTTGGCAAATTTGAAGGTTTTTCAGTCGAAAACTCTTTTGAATTCATTGAAAAAGTAAAAGACATCGAACTGGCAGACGATGAAATTTTAATTTCGTTTGACGTCACTGCTCTTTTCCCAAGCGTTCCAGTCAATGTAGCTATAGAAGCTATTAAAGAACACCTACAAAAATCAAATGTCTCAATAGAACACACCGAGGCATACATATTTGCGATTGAAACTTGCATGAAATATAATTGTTTTCAATTTAGAAACAAGTACTACTCTAATGACTTTGGTTGCAGCATGGGCAATAGTCTTTCACCGTACATAGCTGAAGCATTTATGTGCAAATTAGAAAGAGAAATGAAAGACGAAAAGTTCTTCCCTAGAATTTGGTGGCGTTACGTTGACGACACCTTTGCTGTTGTTAAACAATCTGATGTCGAACGTGTTTTAAATCTAATAAATAGTCGCCATACCAGCATCAAATTTACTTATGAATTGGAGAATACATCAGATCATACATTACCCTTTCTGGATTTAAAAATAAAACGTCTTGGTAAGAAAATTCAATTTGACGTTTACCGAAAACCAACTACCACTGACAGATACATAACACACGATTCATATTGTCCGTATCAAAACAAAATAGCGTCATTTAATTCAATGATCTATCGCATGTGTCGGTTACCTCTGTCGTTAGCTGATTATAAACATGAATACGAGCATATTCTACACTTAGCTCAAGTCAACGGCTATAAAAAGTCTGTCATCGATCAATTGATTAAGAAGCATAGCCAAAGAATCAAGAAGAGGAATTGCTCTACTCTCTTCTCTCAAAACAAGCAAAACATCAACTCTAATCGTCGTGTCGCACTTTCGTTCGTGCCAAAAATCTGCAATCAACTTAAACACACTTTCAGCAAAGCTAACTTGACTATTGTGAATTCCAACAAAAACAAGCTCAGCTCTTCTCTTGGTACTTCCAAAGATGCCAAACCAATGAACAAAAAGAGCGGAATTTATGAAATCAATTGTTCCACCTGTGGCAGTAAATACATCGGACAGACAAAGCGCGCCGTTGAGTGTCGTATAGCTGAACATCAGAGGTACATAAACAATAAAGACATCCAAAAAGCAGTTGCAGCTCATGCATTTGACTTGACCCACACAGAACCTCACCACTTGACACCTCTCCTCGACAACTACAAGCTCATAAAAAGTGTACCTGTTCCATCGAAATTAGACGCATATGAATCCATCTACATTAGCATTAACGAGAATTTGATGAACATAGAAGAAAGTCCAATAACCTCTAACTTATTTGCTCTTGCTAAATAATTTGTATGTGTTATATTTATATTTGTACATGTAATAATCTCAATGTTACTCTCTGACTTTAAAAATTTTGTTATTGCTTTAATTGTATTACAACTACAAGCTTTTCAGTTGTTCACGCGTATTACGCTGATGATGGTAGGCCAATTGCCTTCCGAAATGCATTCGGTATTTAGAGAAAAAATAAACAGATGACAACTAAATTAAATTTCGTTTGTGTTTTTGTTTAATTTTTCTTCAATCATTTTTGCGGTCAATAAGGAAGAGACTTCTACAATTCTAACATTATTTTCCAGTCGTTGAAATAATTTTGGACTGTATACAGTGCAGATTGCAAGTTAGTTTCAATTCTAAATCTAGGACATGTTATTTCCAACCAGCGAATACACCCAGACCCTGAAAAATCAGCTGCTATGCATAATTATCCCACTCCCACGAACGCTGACGAAGTAAGAAGATTCGTAGCATTCGCAAATTATTACCGCAAATTTATACCCAACTTCACTACAATAGCCATACCTCCCAATAGATTACTTAGAAAAAATGTAGACTTGAATTTTGACCAAAACTGTGAAAAATCTTTCCAACTTTTAAAAACAATCCTTACTAGCCCCCAAATTTCGAAGAGGAATTCGTTTTACGTACAGACGCCTCAGGCTTTGCTTTAGGGGCTATACTTTCAAATTTCGATGAAAGCCTATCGCTTATGCTAGCAAAACTCTCAATAAAGCCGAAAAGAATTATAGTACAATTGAAAAAGAGTTGCTAGCAATAGTATGGGCCGTAAAACATTTTCGACCATACCTCTTTGGCAGAAAATTTAAAATAATAACTGATCATAGACCTCTAGTATACCTTTTTTCCTTAAAAGAACCTTCTAGTAGATTGACAAAATTCAGGTTACTACTAGAAGAATATAACTTCTCTGTTGAATACACACCCGGAAAAGATAATTGCACAGCTGATGCCCTAAGTAGAATAAAGTTAGATTCAGACAACCTTAAACAACTCCAAATATGCGTAGTCACAAGGTCAGAATCAAAGGCAGAAAAAATGGTTCAAGAAAACGAAAAAATGGAAACGGAAACGGAAGAAGATAATCGTATTATCACTGAATGGCTTAAACCACCAGAACATGGGCATAAGATAATTGAGCTTAAAATATGTAACAGTTTCGAGGACGATGAATATAGAAAAGATATAAATATGATCCTGGGACCAAACAAAGTGTTGGCATACATCCCAGAGATGAATTGTATACTCCTAAGAAAGCCCAAGGAAAGCACTACCGCCCGATTGACATCATTTTGCGATTTGTTGTCGAGGGGCGTGCATAAAATCTGCGGACTATTATCAATAGATAAATTATATATTACAAAAGTAGAAATTAAAAAACTCACAGACGACCGTCGAGAATGTAAAATTCATGAGTTACAAGAAATCTTAGGAGATATGTTTAAAAATAGTAAAGTAAAGGTGCACCTCATAAATAAATATATAGAAATTACCGATCCTCACAAAAAGAAAATATTGCTCAATGATTACCACGTATTACCAACAAGTGGACATGCAGGAATAAACCGCATGCTTAAAACGATTAAACAAAAATATTTCTGGACTGGAATGCAAAATGACATAGCTACTTATGTAAAACATTGCCCAATTTGTCAGAAAAACAAATATATATCACCCAAAAAACAGCCTATGGAAATAACGTCAACTCCTGAATCAAGCTTTGATAAAATTTATTTGGACCTAGTAGGTCCCTTGCACGAATCAATCAATGGATACAGGTACATACTGACGTTACAAGACGAACTGACGAAATTTACGGAAGCAATCCCAATCGAGAACAAGGAAGCTAGCACAGTAGCTAGAGGACTAGTAGAATGCTTTATTCTTAGATATGGAGTTCCAAAGACAATAGCCTCTGATCAAGGCACAGAATTCATCAACAAAGTTTTTAAGGATGTGTGCAAACTACTAAAAATTGAACAAATGCAATCTTCAGCATACCATCACGAAAGCCTAGGAGCATTAGAAAACTCTCATAAGGTCCTAGAAGCATACCTTAGAAGTTACGTATCCGAAAAACACACAGACTGGTGTACATGGTTACCATACTATGTGTTTTCCTATAACACTCGCTCGCACATGTTAATTCATTATAAAGGTATTAATAACCCTTTGAGTGCGAGTGCATTATAAAAAAAAAAAAAAAAAAAAAAAAAACATACGGAAACAGGGTATTCACCATTTGAATTGGTATTCGGTGTAAACTGCGATATAAAGTTCGAAGGGAAAAAAGTTACGGTACACAAAAATCGTTTAAAGAAATTTTATATTTACATACTAAAACAATGCTTATTTGCATTAGACTAGTCTAAAAAAAAGGAGGGAGAGAGCCCTCGCATGCATATAGTTAAGTAACTTCTAAATAGATAAATACATATAGCACACATAATTAAGTAATTACATATACATATAGCTTACTAATTAAAGATTAAAGTACCCATATGATTAAGTAAATTAAAAAAAAAATAAGTATAATTTAAATTTAAATATAACTACATATAGTTGATTAACTTTAGATTCATAAAACACATAAATAATACACATATAGTTATTAATCTTATGTATTATAAATGGTGAAAAAAAAGTACATAATAATTAATTAAGAAAAGAAACAAAATTAAATGTAAATAGAAATAGTTTAAGAAATAAAGAAAGTTTAAGTAACGAAACAAAATTTAAAACTTCAGTCTAATTAATACCAAATGTAAAAAAAAAGAAAAAACAAATTATTATTAATGAATTCTAGGAGCATAGAAAAAATAAAAAAAAGAACGTTTTAAATTGTAAGAGTTGAAAAAAACCATAATCATAATGTAACTAAAATCTTTAAACTCGCAAAAAAAAAAGAACATTATTGTAAAACCGAAACAATGTAATTCCATCCAACAAAATAAAAAAAAAAAAAAAGAGAATTCCGTTCAACAAGAATAACAAAATTTTTTTAACTGATCCCAAAAATGTACAGTGACACAAAAAGAGGAAACCTCGCGCTACGAGATTTCATCTTTTTCCCCCAGGAGGGTGGTGTGAAGGGATCGCACCAGTGATCATTTATCGTCCCGAGCTCCGATAATTGAAACCTCACAGCACACGCCTGGCGCCATGCATACTTTCATGTGCATGCCATATTATGAAGCGAATGACCGAATGCAAGCGACAAACAACTAACGAAAATATTAAGGGTTCATGTTACTGCATGGCCCTCGTTGACAAAATTATATGAGATACATTTGAATGCTTAGGCAGTAAATTATAATGCTGATATGGCGATATGATAGTTCAAGGTGCGAAGTGATTGGAGTTCAATTATCGAAGGCCGTGGAAATTGAAACAAAGTTTGAATGGAAATTGAAGACAAATAATTTTGTATAAAAGCGGGATGAAAGTCCAAAATAAATGTTGTCTTTCCTCAATAGCCAACCAGTGTGTTTGTATTTCTAAGAGCAACTCGCTCGATTTTAAACACATTTTTCCTCTACAAGATTATTCCATTTTAAAGAGCAACTCGCTTAGATTGGAATAATCTGCCATTCTCTACTCGCTCTATTATATAGCGTTCGCGCTTATACAGGCAAACGACGGCATAACCGCCAACGTTTTGAGTTTGAGCTCTTTTTATTTATTTATTTATTTATTTATTTTATTGGTATGCCTGCATTTTAAGATACAATATCTTATAATCTAATACAAGCTTTAAATCGGTAAATGTATCATAGCTCTAGTATATACAATCACAAATGATCTATTTGAATTTGAATTAAGCTTCTCAAGACAAGTAGAGAAAAACTAAAATACTTATTATTTATTAATTAAACTAAATTATTCATTTTGATTTTACTTATGATCCATATTAGAAAAAAAAAACATTAGTAAAAACATTAGTAAAAAACATTAGTAAAGAACATTTATCTTCTGCGAATTCTACTGCAAGGAGAGGTGTGTCCTTAGTTCTTTTTTGAAACAATTAAGGGTTCTTATTACCCTGATCCTACGTGGAAGGTTATTCCATAATCGCGTAGCGTTGACAAAAAACTGACGTTCGGAGGTTAAACAGGAAGAACGAAATTGTAATACTTGTTGTGATCTAATTGATGAAGACATTTGTATTCTGGTAAATAAGTAAGCAGGCTGATGTGTAAGCATAGTCCTAAACAGTAGAATTAGGGTCCTATAGCGTATTAAATTATCAAATGTAATATTATATATAGACTTTGAGAAAGATGAAACCCGATCGAATCTTTTAAGGCCATATACGTACCTGGCTATACTATTATACGCTACATTAAGTTTTCTTCGGCTAACATGATCACAATTACAATAAATCTCACAACCGTGCAAAAGTATAGGTATGATCATTGTTTTGGCTAGCATTAGCCTTGTTTTCAGTGGGGTATAATATTGTACTGGCCACAATCTGCGCAGTACTCCGTATACTTTCCCAATCGCTATGTTTATATGCGTATCCCACGTAAGTGCCCGGTTAAATGTCATTCCCAAATTTTTAGCTGTCTCAACAAATTCAATTGCAACACCATCCAATGTCACTTGAGGGAAATGTGAGGATTCAATAGGTTTTTTTGATATGATAAGACATTTAGACTTGGAGGGATTCAAGAAGAGTCCATTCCTCTTAGCAAATTCAGAGAAATTTCCTAAATCAGAGTTAATTCCCAAGACACAATCGTAAACTTGTCCTAAGGAACAACTTTTGTGTAACTGAACATCGTCAGCATACATTTGAACAGTTGATTCAGTAACAGTTTGAGGAAGTTCATTGATGTATAGGGAAAAAAGGAGAGGACCGAGAATCGAACCTTGTGGGACGCCTCTTGTGCTAAGGAGGAAATTAGACAGATTTCCATATAGCGTAACAGCTTGTCTCCTACCTTGAAGATACGAGTTTAAAAGTTGAACTGCCGAATTTGAAAAATTGTACAGACTTGAGAGTTTTCTACAAAGATTAATATGATCAACTGTGTCAAAGGCTTTTGAAAAATCTAAGAGTATCAGAAATGATATATCTCTGTTGTCTAAAGCTACTCTCGTGTCTTCAATTAAATTAATTAGAGCTGTAGTGCAACTGTGTTTTTCCCTAAACCCGGACTGCTTAGACGATAGAATATTATTCCTGCGAAGATAAAAATTTATTTGTTTTTGAACGATTTTTTCAAAAACCTTTGACAGGAAAGGGAGTATTGCGATTGGCCTAAAATCTTTACTACCTCGACTTTTTTCAACTGGTATTATTTTAGCTAACTTCCACTGATCAGGAAAAACACTCGTTGTCAGAATGGTGTTAAGGACATGTGTAAAATACGGCAAAAGAATGGGCAATATTGACTTTAGAAAAATCGGATTTATTTCATCAATACCCATAGCATTTGACCTGATCGCCAAAAAACTTTCTAAAACGTCAGTGCTTTCAACTCTTGTGAAAAAGAAAGCATTTGGATCATCGTTCTGAGAAAATTGAGGTGAAGTTATTGGAAGATAAGGAAGAGGCAGATCGACAAATTTTTTATTGAGTTCATTTATATTAATATCATCGGGGCACTCCGATTTATTACTCCTTGCTATGCCATACTCACGAAGATTATTCCATAGTCTCCGGCCGCCCAGATTTGGATTCAGTTTCTTGGAAAGCATCGTTATTTTAGCGGATCTGATTTTGCTTACCAGTAAGTTACGTAATGTTTTATAGTTATGTCTACATTCCTCCAGTCTATAGCGTTTCCAGTTATTGAAAGCGCGATTCCTTAGTAGCATTAACTGACGAATCTCCAGGGTAAACCAAGGTCTTTGATCATTTTTTCGTGTATGCACTCGCAAAGGAACATGTGTGTTAAATAAGGATAAGGTTTGGGAGTTGATGAATTCGATTTGATCAGTAGGGCAGGGCAAACAATAAACGTGGCTCCAATCTACGGAACGTAAGTTATGTTCTAGTGCTTCGTAAATAATATTTTTGAAATCCCTATATTCAAATGTCATATCTTCATACTGTACGTCAAAATCGTAACTCATATAGATAAGGTCATGTTTTGAAAAACCTGGTGCAGAAAGCTGATCTTGAAAAAGAACCTTAGTTAAATCACTCACAAAAAAGACATCTAAAAGAGTGCTTGAGAATTCGGTAAAATGTGTTGCAACAGTAGTATTTAGAGGAAACAAGCTAAAAGTTCTCATGCCCTCAACCAAATTTCTTTCAAGCAAAAGATTGCTATTGAAATCACCACTTATTAAAATCTGAGATGAAAAGGCAGATATTCCTTTGAGTTTGAGCTCTTCGTAGGTAAATAAATAGTAGAATCAAACTATAGACAAGATCCAAGAAACGAGATCTTTGCAGGCTACTTTGATCTCATTTTGGTCGGGTGGATGTAGTTCATGACCGTCATCTAGATTAACTGGTACAAGTTGGTCTTATGTGCGATCTTGGCTGTCATCGCCATTTAACAGCTGGTTAAAGTAGTCTCTCCAGATGCATAACATCGCCTTCGTGTTGATATTAGATTCGTCCAATATTGAATTTCCTCGGCGTAGTTGGTGTCCACCTAAGAGCTTCCATGGAAATCCGCACTCTAAGCCTGGCACCGACTTGGTAGTGGAAGCCTTAGGATCACTATGTGCCCTTGTTGACAAATTATTTCAGAAAAGTCAAGTTATTGCTGCATAGGATATAGGACAAACGTTAAGCATTGTAAATTTTTGATTTTCTGAGGCGTTTTTGAGATACAAACATTTTTAATTCAAAATCGTATGGCAGGTACCGTTAGTCTTAGTGCTAGAATGCTTATTCCAAAAACCCCTCTGTATGAAGTCTTATTAATACTATATACAAAATTTTAAGCAAATCGGTATAGCCCTTTGGGCTTTAGGTGCCGATACAGACAGACGGACAGACAGACAGACAGACAGAATTGCGGACCCACTTTGTTAAGGCTTCTCTATCATCTTAATGTTATGTTTGAGTGCCAAAAAAAAAAAAAAAATTTACGAATGTACATGTATAGTACCTATAATCGCAAGTAAAAATGTCATACGAAAATTAAATCAATGGGATACTAAACTCGTCACATTAATAGTTCAGAGCGCTCTGAACACAATTGGCTTAGAGGACGTCAGAGCGAGCTCGATATACTCGAACTCTTATGATGAGAGGGGTTTTTGGAATCAGCATCCTAGCTCCAAAACCAACGGTACCTGCCATATGAATTTTTTCTGTATCTCAAAAATGGCTAGTACGATTTTGATAAAACTTTCTGAATGGTGTTTTTTGAGTAAACTTTATGTTTTGGTTGGAACAGATTTTTCAGGAAAAGTCTTAAAACGGTACCTCCCTAGGACCGGTTTTCTTAAATCAGACTTTCTCGTAAGCCACTTCATGGATTTCGATGAAAATTTTAAAATAAAGGCTTTTATAAACGAAATAATAAAAATTCTTTAATTTTTCAAAAAAAAAAATATTTTGAGTATTTTAAAAAACAGTAAATTTTTTTTTAATTTTTGGATTTTTCAAAAACGGTTTGTTATAATTTTTTTAAATTTTTGTTTTCTGCTAAGAAATTTGAACAAAAAACCGTTTTAACTATTGATTTTTAAATGATTAATAAAATTTAATTTTTTCCAAAATCTCAAGCCCCAAGACCACTGTAATATACTAGAGCAAGTTCGTACGACAGAGTCGTGCATTTTATTTTGTTAAACATTTGAAAAGAATTCGACAGCCATTTTAGTTGTTTTTAGGGTTCCGTACCCAAAGGGTGAAAACGGAACCCTATTACTGAGACTTCGCTTTCCGTCTGTCCGTCTGTCCGTCTGTCCGTCTGTCCGTCTGTCCGTCTGTCCGTCTGTCCGTCTGTCCGTCTGTCCGTCTGTCCGTCTGTCCGTCTGTCCGTCTGTCCGTCTGTCCGTCTGTCCGTCTGTCCGTCTGTCCGTCTGTCCGTCTGTCCGTCTGTCCGTCTGTCCGTCTGTCCGTCTGTCCGTCTGTCCGTCTGTCCGTCTGTCCGTCTGTCCGTCTGTCCGTCTGTCCGTCTGTCCGTCTGTCCGCCTGTCCGTCTTTCACAAGGCTGTATCTCATGAACCGTGATAGTTAGACAGTTGAAATGTATGGGGGTTCCCATACAACAAACCTTATTTTTTGCTCGTTTTTGCCATGTTTGTCCGTCCATCACCAGGCTGTCTCTTTTTTTCTTTAGACATTTCTGGAAGTCTGAAATTTACAAATATAACTGTCTCTGTTAATTCTTCTGTTTTGCTGATTTGCGACTTTTCCTTTACTCACACAAACAGCCAGGAGCGGATTTAGGTTTGACGGCGACCTAGGCCCAAGATGATGTGGCGCCCTTTTTCTTTCGTAAAATAATGAAATATTGATAACAATAATAAATCTAGGAACTTCAGGAATCAATTAAACATTTATTTTTTTTTAACATAACAATTAAGTAAGGAATTAATAATAAATTGCTTGCAATTATTTGTATGTGATAAATCATATTATGAATTTTTTTCTTGCTTTTGTCCGTGCGAAAATATCAATGACCTCTTCATAATTAACTTCTTGAACCAATAGTGCTTCAATGGATAGTAATTCAAGTGCATTGGGTTTCTCTTGCTTCATACCTGCACCCAAATAACTTTTCACTCTTTTCAGGGTGGAAAATGATCTTTCTCCAGAACAATTAGTTGCAGGAATACTAAGATGAATACGCAACGCAATACCTATATTTGGATAGATATCGTAGAGTTCACGTGAATGCAAAAACGCACTTATATTTGATGCAGAACGTGTATCTTCATCCTTGCCTAATAGTTGTTTTAAGTATTACTCATTACTTAATGCTTCTTCTTAATCGTCCGAATATTTTGCGACTGTCTTTGCTGTTAGCTCCGTTAATTTATTTATATTAATGACAGGTAAATTATCGAAGAAACTGAAATTATCGGGAAGCTGTTTGTACACTTCTTTACGTCTAGTTAGTTCTGTACTTAAAATATCGAGAATGCGGTAATAAATATTCGTACGAAAACTTTCATGGCCAGAGTAAGGTTCCCTTTCATTTACTCTTGACTAATCTGATTGGAGCTTTCGAATTTTGTTTACGTCGAGTATCATGTGCATAGTAATTTTCAACTCCTTGAGTACTCAAAAACTTAGTATTTCTATCCGGAACTGTGCTAGCGTCACCATACGGTTACAAAGAACAGAATTTGAAAACGAAATTACTTTTTCAAATTCTAACCGTTTAAAACAATAAAAGTAGGCCGTTTTTGTTCCTTCATGCATTTACATACACAGGGTTCGGACTTTACTGCGAAAGCAGTTGATCCACTGCGCTTTTTTTTTATTTTCTAATCTACTGGTGGTGCACAGCGCTTTTCCTACAATCTACTGCGATTATGCTGATTTTGTTTGAAAGATAGTACTTGTAATAGAAATTAATGTAGAACAAAATGTCAAACAGTAAAAAAAAATTTGTCCCTTTCATGCAAATCTTGTCAACTTATTATGTTGGCAGTTTTCACTTTTTCAGTTGTACTGCTCTGCAAACATTTCTATTATTCCTTTTCTTATTTCTTCAAAATTTTTTTTTTAAAGTGAACAGTATCATCCTAGAGTTAATGCTCATATTAATGTGATAATTATTTGTGTTCCTTAACCTTATACTTATTATTTAAAAACTAACCACAGAATGTTGACTTCATTTAATATTATTTATTCTTTTGTTTTGTTAATAAAATAATAGTAGGGAAAATAGTAGTAGTAGGGAAAAAAACATATGAAATTTTAAAAATCACTTAAAAATTACTAGTTTAAACGTTTTTTGGGAAAAAAGAAGTGATTTCTTTTAATGTTTTGAATTTTGCAATTTTTTTCGAAATCGTTCGACCAGTTTAAAAAAAAACATTTTTTTAAAAAACTTTTCGAAAACATTCAAAATTTTTTTTTAAATGTGAATTTCTAGGAATTACAGTTCTTACCTGAAAAATAAAAATTAAAAAAATTGAGCTAACCGTTTTTGACATTATCAAAAATTTAAAAAAAAAATTAAATTTTTTTTGAAAATTTGAAGAAGCAACATTATTTAAGCGCTTTTACATTAAATTTTTCATCAAAATCCGTCAAATAGTTTACGAGAAAATCTGATTTGAAAAAATCGATACCTCCCATTGGAGGTACTGTTATAAGACTTTTCCAAAAAATCTATTAAAATCAAGATAAAGTTTACACAAAAAACACCATTCAGAAAGCTTTATCAAAATTGTAGTAAGCGTTTTTGAGAAAAATTAGTTTTTCATTAAAAATAATATGTCAGGTACCGTTAGTTTTAGAGCTAGAATAGAATAATAATTCCCAAAAACCCCCCTGTAGGACGTCATAATAAAATGTAGTGGCCAAACCTATAATGTAAATGTAAACAACCCATAAATCTAACTTCCCAACTCAACAACTTATAGCGCTCGAGTCGATAAGAAGAGAGAGAAAAAGCCCAGTAATTAATTCTCCTTGTTATGTAAATGTCAAATATAAGTCATTAGAATATTAGCACTCAAGAAGAAAAGATAAAATAAAATTGTGATTGCACAAAGTCTTCGTTAATTTTTTATTTCATCAAATCACAATATTGGTGACCCCGACGTCAAAAAATTCGACAAAATAATTATACAGCGAACAAATTGGTTGCAAAAGTACTCATCGGAGAAATAACTATAAATTCTTCGCTGACGTTGCAGTACATTGCAACCACCGCTACTTGGATTTGCACACGCCATGACACGCCACGCCATAGAACGGGAAGCACCGTACGCATATAACGGGAAGCATCGTTGATTTTTCACGCCACCAGCAGCAATCATCAACTCCTCGCCAACAAAACGAAGGCACATTTTTCGAGCCACGACGATTTCTCTGGTCGACCAACAAAGCCGACGTTTCTTTTGCTGCAAGTTGCGAGCCATCACCTCTACGTTCCACAATTTTGTTGGAAATTACTTTGGCGTGTGACCATCATCGCTTTCGAGAAGGAAACACGTGCAGATTTGTCAGCCACTGCCACCGCATCTCGTGAAAACTTTTGTGCTCAGGTGTTTCACATACCATCGTCGCCACACCTCGCACAATCTTTTAGCGCCAATTAGCTTTGCGAGTGATTCAACACTACCGGTTGCCTGTTGCTAAGCAGAACAACCGACCGTTTTGAATTGCCACGTGCTGCCAACCGATACTCACCCATTGCTAGCCATCAACAGACGCCTATCACGACCTGCCATCAGCCGCCTGTTGCCGGTTTCCATCAACGGCCCATTGCAAATCTCCATCAGCCACCTATAGTGATCCTCCATCAGTCGCCTAGAAGCTTACATTGACATAACAACAGCCACATAATCATCATCATCATCACCACCCTGTCATCGACGATTGCATCAAATGGAAATGTACATTGCAATCCGTTATCAGAACTGAAGACGATAAAATATAGAAGCACCGGAACAAAATCAGCAAGTATCATCTATCAACATTTTTCTTTTTCTTTCAACTACCTAACACTTCAAAATTACAATATTATATCATTATCATAGAACCAAAACTATCTAAATTATTTTCATCATCAAATATTATGTTTCAAGCTTCATTTTTAGAATTAAGTAATTCAATTGAATATTCATTTCGAAACAAAATCCTCTAAATTATATAAAATCACGGTCTCATTACAACAATTTCAATTAATTATCAATTTTTCACATTATTTAAAAACAAGAATAAAAGTTTACATTTTAATTCTACAATTACATAAAATTTTTGTAAACTGGGTTCTTTCTCTCTTCCAAGAAATTTTCCACAAACTATAAAAATCCAAAAAAAAAAAAAAAAAATTCAATATGACTGGAAACAACAATGGTGTAGGTAATACAACAACCGCGACAACAACAACAACTACAACACCCACCGTAACGACAGCGGGATCGGCAACAGTTGTTCACGCAATTTCTCTTAAATTACCAGAATTCTGGAAGAAAATGCCTGCATTATGGTTTATTCAAGTCGAATCTCAATTTTTAACTCGAAACATATTTACAGAACAAACCAAATTTCACTACGTAGTGCAGGCACTTCCTCAAGACGTGGCCGCAAGTGTTTATGACATCTTGGTTCAAGAATCAAACTCACCATACACAAACCTTAAAAAAGCTTTATTTGAGCGACATTCCATGAGCGAGAGCAAACGCATAGAACAACTATTATCGGGTGAGGAGATGGGGGATAGGAAACCATCTGAATTTTATAGAAGACTGCAAACCTTAGCAGGACAATCAATGATTGTCACTCAAAGTCTAATTCTTGAACTTTGGAGACGAAGACTTCCCACTCTCGTCCAAGCTTCAATAAAATCTTCTTCAGAAACAAAACTAGACGTTTTACTGAATATGGCTGATGAAATATACGATGTTTATCAGCAACAAAATTCTTCTTTTAATATTCCATCGCAAAGTAATACCATATGTGAACTAACCACTATAAAAAATAGCTTTCAAAGTGAAATAAACGAAATAAAATCAATTTTGTCTAACTTAAATTTCAATCAGCGCCCTTCCCGGGATAATAGTAGAAGAAAATCATCTTCGAATAATTTTCAAAGGACTAGATCAAACTCGAGGAAAAAGAATAACTTTTGCTGGTTTCACAATAGGTACGGAAAACGCGCCTTAAAATGCACAAGTCCTTGCAATTTCAAAAATACAAATTCCCCAAACTAGAAACTACAGTCATTAGTGCGGCGAATGACAGTAACACGAAAACTTTTCAAAGCCGCATCTTCATAAAAGATCCACTTTCAAATTTGACATTTTTAATCGATTCTGGATCGGACGCTTCAGCCATCCCATGTAACATGGTGAAAATTGAAAATCGACACAAGCCTGATCAAATTATCACCGCAGCCAACGCTTCACAAATTCAAGTTTATGGTACCAAGTACCTCAAAACAACACTTGGGTTTCGAAAAGTATTTGATTACACCTTTGTTATCGCATCTGTCACTAAGCCTATCATAGGCGCAGATTTTTTAAAACGAACAGGTCTAGTCATTGATATCAAAAATTCCAGACTCATCGATCCTCTGACCCAATCAAGTGTCGCAGGAACACCCTGCAATCAAAACATAACAAGCCCTCGTTTTTTCGCAATCGAGAAACAATATAACTCTATTTTAAGAGATTTCTCTTCACTCATGCAACCTCCTGACTTCACTCTACCTGTGAAACATTTAGTGGTACACCACATACTAACGAAAGGCTCGTTGCCAAGTTCACAACCCAGGCGGTTAAACAACGTAAAGTTCAAAATAGCAAAAGAGGAATTCGAATACATGGTTCAAATTGGTATTTGCCGACCATCATCATCCCCATGTGCATCTCCTCTACACATGGCAGCCAAACACGAAGCGAACGATTGGAGACCATGTGGCGGCTACCGCCGGCTGGCTTAACGCCTTAACCATTCCCAATCGAAATCCACTACCTCACATCCACGACTGCAACGCACACATACAAGGCTGTACCATTTTTTCAAAAGTTGATCTCATTTGTGCCTACCACAATATACCGGTAGCAGATGACGACATTCACAAAACTGCGATTACAACGCCTTTTGGGCTGTTCGAATTCTTGCGCATGCCTTTTGGGCTTCGCAATGCAGCGCAAACATTCCAGCGTTTCATGTCACAAGTTACCAAAGGCCTTAATTTCGTGTGGGTTTTCGTAGATGATATTCTGGTTTCAAGCAAATCCCCTGAAGAACACGAGAAACACTTGAGAACACTATTTTAACGCTTAGAAGAATACGGCTTACGAATAAAAGCCTCAAAATGTATCTTCGGCGTTTCAAAACTACAATTCTTAGGCTTCGACATTTTAAAAGAGAGCATTCAACCATCCCAAAGTAGAGTTGAAGCCATCAACAACTTTCCGGAACCCACCTCAATCAAAAGTGCACAACGGTTCGTCGGTATGGTGAACTATTACCACCGCTTCATACCACACCTAGCACGCATACTCGCGCCGATCTACGATCACCTTTCAAGCCTCGAAAAGAACAAAAAACGAAAATTCACATGGCCACCCGAATGTCAAAAAGTGTTCTTAAAGGCAAAATCAGAACTTGCAAAAGTAACTTTGCTTAATCATCCTCGTGAGAGTGCGAAACTCAGCATCACGACTGACGCGTCCAACACGGACTTTGGAGCGGTTCTCCAACAACAAAACGGTGAGGCATGGGAGCCCATAGCGTTTTTTAGCAAAAAGCTATCTCCTTCACAAACCAAATATTCGGCTTTTGATCGAGAATTGCTAGCGATATATTTGTCCGTCTTTCACTTCCAAGACTTCGTGGAAGGACATGACTTTTGCATCTTCACCGATCGAAAACCCCTCACAACAGCACATTTCACCAAAGCTAAACCTAGTCCGAGGCAAGAACGGCAATTAGATTTCATTTCGCAATTCACTAGTGGCATTAGATTTGTCAAAGGCTCTTTGAATGTGGTCGCTGACGCATTGTCCCGTCCGAGCACAGAGGCAATAGAAAACTCTTCACCCACTGACGTGGATGAACTAGCGAAAGCTCAAAGTAGTGACGGAGAATTGTTACTCATCCGGAACAACCCAAGCCCCAAGTCCAAAGTTAAATTAGAATTCATCAAAATTCCTGCCTTAAACATTTCTCTCTGGTGTGAAAAAACAAACAACAAAATCGTCCATACGTTCCTAAACCGTTCAGAAAAGTCATTTTCGAAAGGATTCATAACATTTCGCACCCTGGAGTTCGGGGCACAAGAAAAAAAATCGCCAAGATGTACTTCTGGCCCAAAATGAATCACAATATCAATTCATGGGCGAAAGCGTGTCCAATGTGTCAGAAAGAAAAAGTACAAAGACACATAAAATCTCCACACGAGCAAATACCCATTCCACCAGGCCGATTCCAACATATCCACATGGATATCGTAGGACCGCTCCCTCCATCAGACGAATGCAAGTACATATTGACAATCGTCGACCGATCTTCAAGGTGGCCAGAGGCCTATCCAATACGAGACATCAACACAGAGACAATTGCCAGAACTTACGTTCAAGAACATGTCTCCAGATTTGGAGTCCCGAATACAATCACAACCGACCAAGGTTCCCAATTTGAATCCAAGTTGTTTCACGAACTTACAAAATTTTTAGGAACTTACCGAATTCGGACCTCAGCGTATCACCCACAGGCAAACGGCATGGTGGAGAGATTCCATCGCCAATTGAAAAGTGCCATTCGTGCGTCAAGTGATAGAACACACTGGACACAACAACTCCCACTTACCTTGCTGGGAATCCGTACTACAGTCAAAGATGATCTCAAACACACACCGTCCGAACTCCTTTACGGAGAAAATATCAAGTTGCCTCTAGATCTTTCCGTTTGTTCCTCTCAGTACACAACCGAACACAATTTCGTAGATCAACTTCAACAATTTTTCAAAAGCATTCCAGCACAGGACCTTAAAACAAGAAAAACTTCGAAAACAGTTTATATTCCAACCAATCTAAACACTAGCGACCAGGTCTTGATCAGAAGCGACAAAGCAAAAAAAGGTTTGGAATCTCCTTATGACGGTCCTTTCAAAGTCATAAGAAAACTACGAAAACAACTCATCGTCGATTAAAATGGAAAAAACTATTCAGTATCCATCGATAGAATCAAAACATATTTCAGCACATAATTTTTAAATATTTATAATTTCGCGAAGATATCCATCTCGCTGGAAGGGGAGTGTTGTAGTGGCCAAACCTATAATGTAAATGTAAACAACCCATAAATCTAACTTCCCAACTCAACAACTTATAGCGCTCGAGTCGATAAGAAGAGAGAGAAAAAGCCCAGTAATTAATTCTCCTTGTTATGTAGAGGTCAAATATGAGTCATTAGAATATTAGCACTCAAGAAGAAAAGATAAAATAAAATTGTGATTGCACAAAGTCTTCGTTAATTTTTTATTTCATCAAATCTCAATAAAAACTATATACCAAGTCTCAAGCTAATCAATCCAGCCGTTTAGGCTGTAGGTGCCGATAAAGACAAACGGACAGACAGAATTGTCGGACCCACTTTTTTCGGCTTATCTATCATCGCAATGTTATGTTTTTTACGAGTGCAATGCATATCTTTCCTTAAAAAAAAGTAAAAAATGCTAAAATAAGCACGGAATAAGGACTGTGTTTTATATTATGAATTTATTATTTGTTTGTTTTGGTAGTAATATAAAAGAAAATATAATTTTACTGCGATTATTTCCATACACAGAAAACCCAATTGATTTTAAATTTTAGTCGTCTTCAAAATTTTGGCGCCCTAGGCCTGGGCCTCCGCGACTGCAAACAGCTTTACCTTAATGTAAATTCCAGAAATTCTTTTAAAAGAAAAGAGGCAAGCTATGTATGCTTTTAAAGCCAAGTTTTCTTCTATCCGTGTTCGAATTCGAATTCGAATAGAAAAAAAAATAGAAAAAAAAGTTGAGAGGTGTCAAGGGACACCCTGATGGAACGAAGTTCCTTTCGATTAATTAGTGAAGGAATGTAATAAAATTTTATTTTTTTTAAGTTATAATAATATTTTTTTATTATTAACAAATATAATGTTATATAAACTTAATCAGTAGGCTCAATTTTAGTAATAATTGGCTTGTGGTAACTGAAGTAGGAAACATATGTTTGGGATTCTATTTTATTTAAATGTCTTGAAAAAACTGCATCAATGGTAGTATTATATTTTGTTGTTGATTCTGTTGGATTATTGTTAGTTCTTGAATCAAATTCTTCCTCTAGAAACTGTAGCAATGGTTTTGATTTTTCATTACTGAAGTTGATGTTAAAATCACCGGCTAAAATGAGTGGAACTTTATCTAAGTTTTTGTTGTATCTGCTAAGCGTTCGAGATACATCTTTAGAATACTCTAGCAGTGCTCAATGAATGAACTCCTGAATATCTATTAAATTGTTATTTGGTGAGACATATATGACTGCCATGATTAAGGTAACACCGTTTTCCATTACACACGGCCACACACTGCACACCAAATCGTACACACTTGTGAAAGAGATTTCAAAGGAAAAAAACTTTTTAAATAAATCTTCCGCACTCCGTACTCAATTACAATACGATGCAACTGAATATAAAATGTGCGCGCGCATCCCCATACACATCACACCGATCGAGACACCAACACCAAAAATCAAAAATTTTTGTATTATGTTGTGTATGAGTCTCCATATTGTGTTGTATAATTATATTGAATTAAAATAAACAAATTTATAATTTATTTATTTAAAATTTTATTATTTTTAATTTTGTCACAATATTTTTATTAAATTTTTATTTTTATGTTGACGCGACGCGTTTCGAACTAAATGTTCATCTTCATTTTTGTTTTTACTCGCGAAGAAAATCGGTGTGCGCAACAGCCCACAGACAGCACACATTTCCTCGCACCCACACATGCGCGCGCACAAGTATGGTGTCTGTGGGCCGCTTTATGTACAAAAAACCTGTTTACACTCAACAAAAATAATCGTCGCAACACCACACTGTTCAATACGAAATAGAAATGAAAATATCTGGCTTGCTTTCTATAAGAGAGAGAGGGGAGAGAGAGAGAGAGAGAGAGAGAGAGAGAGAGAGAGAGAGAGAGAGAGAGAGAGAGAGAGAGAGAGAGAGAGAGAGAGAGAGAGAGAGAGAGAGAGAGAGACAGACAGACAGAGAAAAATGCGCACGCCGCACAGCTTACATTAGCTTACTATAGCAAAAAGTGTCGTGACAACTTTTGGTCAGAATTTTTTCCGTCTAGCCCCCTTTCACAACGCGCGATAAGGAACTTCGTTCCAAAAAACAAATGTCAAACAAAAAACAACAAGTCGGTATTAGATTCTCTTATAAAACAATATAAAATCAGGATTAAGGGTTTTCAAACGTGAGTATGCCTTTCTTCTTTATTTTATTGTCATTGGAGGTGATTTCTAGAAATAATAAAAAAAAAACACTATGCTGAGAAAAAAAAATTACTGAAATTTCTCAGTGAAATATTTGAGCAGGATTAGCAAAAGACATCTTGGTGACAGTTTGTTTAGGAAAGATCGCGCCAAAAATGTTCTCGTTTGGGTGAGTGAGAAACAGTTTACCTACATGTAAATTCCAGAAATTCTTTTAGAAGAAAAGAGGCAACCTATCTATGCTCTTAAATCTAAATTTTCTTCTTTTCGTGTTCGAGTCCGAATTCGAATAGAAAAAAAAATAGAGCGCCAAAAATATTCTCGTTTGTGTGAGTGAGAAACAGCTTTACCTACATGTAAAATCCAGAAATTCTTTTAGAAGAAAAGAGGCAACCTATGTATGCTTTTAAAGCTAAGTTTTCTTCTATTCTTGTTCGAATTCGAATAGAAAAAAAAAAAATAGAAAAAAAAACAAATGTCAAACAAAAAACAACAAGTCGGTATTAGATTCTCTTATAAAATAATAAAATAATATAAAATCAGGATTAAGGGTTTTCAAACGTGAGTATGCCTTTCTTCTTTATTTTATTGTCATTGGAGGTGATTTGAGTGATTTCTAGAAATAATAAAAAAAACTGTGCTGAGGAAAAAAATTACTGAAATTTCTCAGTGGAAAATTTGAGCAGGATTAGCAAAAGACATCTTGGTGACAGCATTGTATATACATTTTTATAGTAATTTCATGGAACATTTTATTTTAATTCTGAACGTCGGCAATGGTGGCGCTAGTTGTCTTATATAATTTACATCAAATGCCTTCTATTGTTGTTTTTGCTTCCCATAGCAGTTAAGACAAAAACTACTAAAATTACTCTTCAATCAAAGCTTGTGAACGTCGTCCATAGATGGCGCACAAAACGTTCCGCTTCTTGGGAATACTATAGATTTTAAATACAATGGTGACAGTTTGTTTAGATCGCGCCAAAAATGTTCTCGTTTGTGTGAGTGAGAAACAGCTTTACCTACATGTAAATTCCAGAAATTCTTTTAGAAGAAAAGAGGCAACCTATACATGCTTTTAAAGCTCAGTTTTCTTCTTTTCGTGTTCGAACTCGAATTGAGCGGAAAACAAAATGGAAAACAAAACGAATGTCAAGTTAAGAACAAGACGGTATTGTTGGCTCTTTTCTTCTTTAGAGATTTCTAGAATTCTTGAATTTACATGCGTAGCTGTCTCTGTTTGTTCTTCTTTTTGCTGATTTGCTGCTTTTCCTTCACTCACACAAACAAGATCATTTTTGGCGCGATCTTTCCTAAACAAACTATCAGTTCGTCGTCTTCTGCTAATCCTGATCGCCTGTTACAATGAGAAATTTCAGCAAATGTTTTATTGAATAAAATAAATATTGAAGAACGTGATTTTTTGGCCGTTTTTTTAGATAATGGTACGGAACCCTTCGTGCGCGAGTCCGACACGCACACGCACTTGCCCGTATTATAATTTCCAGTCGCCGCGCCGTTTTATCAATTGATTTTGTTTGGAAGCGTATCACCTTTGACGTTGATATTTTTGTTCAGCTTCTAACTCAGTCTGCCCGCCCGATCTATTTAGTTTAGTTTAGTTTAAGTTTAGTTTATTTTTATGTATGCCTACACATTAAGAATTATATAAGGGTTGGGTCCTGTTTGAGGAACCAAACGAGCTTTCTCCTACTGGTGGCATCACAGTTAAAGAAGACTTCACACCCGTATGTAAGTATTGGTACTACTAACGTTTAAGCTAGCAAGAATCGTGTTTTAGGATTTGAATAATACTGTGAGGTTCAAAGCATGCGAAGCACATTATAAACTTTACCCACTGCCGCATTTATGTGCGTATCCCAAGTCAGTGTCCTGTTAAATATCATGCCAAGGTTTTTCGCGGTTTGGGATGAATTTCCCAGGTATAAGGAAGGAAAATAGTGAAGGTCCAAAAGTTTCCTAGTAATAACGATGCATTTATATTTAAGAGGATTTAAGAACAAACCATTTTTCTCCGACCATCGCGATATCTCTTCTAGTTCTCTATTCAAAGAGTATGCACAATCTTCAATCAATCCAAGAGGAAAACTTTTGTAAAGCTGAACGTCATCAGCAGACATTTGAATACTTGATCCTTTAATCTTTGATGGAAGCTAATTAATATATAAAATAGCTCATTAATAAAGTAAAATATTAAAGATAACGAAAGGTACGTGAAACTAGTGTAGCTCATATTGGAAAATAGCTATATGCATGAGATCCTTAGATTAGTAATTTAATAAAACAAAAAGAATATAAATCGAAAACAAATACCAAAATTGGGCTTTAAACTCTCAATTTAATATAAAGTTTGAGTTAATATCAAAGCAAACCATATCGCCGCGGCAGGGGAAATTGTTTTTGAAGAAGGAACAACTAGAAAAAACATATATGTACATAGGAGCCAAGCCCACCAATCTGTTCCTAGATTGTGAAACTGAGTGTTTGAGATAATAATTAAAGCTTTTTTCTTTTAGCTCAGGACTGAACTCTCCAATTTCAATCAGTGCTTTTTAGTCTTTTGCATGACAAACAGGTTTGTGTACGTACTAAAACAGGTTTACTACTTATAATTGAATAAACGTATTCTGAAAAACTCAAATCTTAAAAAAATAATAAAAAAAAAAATTAAGTAAAACAAATCTAAGTCCATTCAAACTGGAGAAAGAAGGAAAGCGCTCGAGGTCACAGTTGTTGCCAGAGACGAATCAAGTTCCAAGCAAAAAACTGCACCCACAAACAACGCCAATAAGCTCTGAGGAAGGGAGCAATTTAAACAAAACGATGATGGTTGAAATGGGAAAATATGATCGTACAATTTCGTACAATTATTCAAGAGGAAATGATGAGCATAAAACACAATGTAGAATTTAGTTCCAAAGAAATTGAAGAGCTTAAAAAGGAAAATTCAGATCTCAAAAAGGGAGTTAAACAGCTTAAAGAAGACAGAGATGCAAACGAAATAAGGTGTTAATCATTTGATAAATATTTAAGAAAAAAAAATTTGATATATGGAACCTATGCAAAAGCATACTCAAATTTAATGAAAGTTTTGAAGAAGCACGGATAGTAAAAATAGGCAGAAGTGCCAAAAAAACATTCCTCGTAGAGTTTGAAACCCAATCGGCGGTAATAATTACAATACTGCAAAATACCGCAAAATTAGCTAACACGAAGTACGGATTACAGAGGGATATGACACAAAAAGAAAGAGAACTTCACAGTTTTCTGCTACGTATCCGGAACGAAATACGCAAAATTGATCGGACAAAGATGATAAAGTTAAA
Organism: Platycheirus albimanus; assembly: GCA_916050605.2. Lineage (NCBI taxonomy): Eukaryota > Metazoa > Arthropoda > Insecta > Diptera > Syrphidae > Platycheirus > Platycheirus albimanus. Next base: position 135,213,567 of record OU696696.1, on the reverse strand, counting down.
GGGACGCTGCATAGAAATAGAAGGAAAAGTCTTTGATGTGATCGGGAATCAACTGCAGCATGGAAGAAAAACTGCCAGCGAGACACTAAGGGAGATGTACGGCAAAAGCTTTGATGAAATTGATTTCCATATGGAATACGGACTTTCAAAAAGTCAATCAGAATAGTATTTTGGTGTCTGTTGCGATTCAAACATAAATAGCGTAGTATGTAAGAAAATAGAAACTAAAATTATATCTTTAAATGTCTCAGGACTAGCAAATATAATACTGTTCCCAAATTTTGTTTGATTATATTTGTAAATTCAATGCCTTTTTTCTATATGAAACCTTTCTGGTCGATAAGTTTGAACGGTAAGAAAAAGTTTTCCCTGGTTTTGAACTTTTGTGGACCCCAGCAGTTCGGACTGCCCAATTTGGAAGAGCAAGTGGAGGAACACTATACGGCATTTCCCGAAATAGCAGGATAGATATTGAAATAAGCTTTGCCAAAATTATGGAAAGAGACTTCATACACTTTTTAACCAACACTACAGAGGCATATGTTATGCCGACGTATTTACATTGTAACAAATGGGAAGAAGATTATCAGAACTATAAAAGGTGCATACAAGAATCAAATCCGGAAAATGGTATAGTCACAGGAGATTTTAACGTTAGGATAGGAAAGAGTCAAACAATATCAGAAGAAATAGCAGAACTCAATGGATTCCTTCAGCAACAAAGAATTTCTAAGGACAAGGTACTAAATAGTAAAGGAAAACGCTTCATTGAGTTTTGCAACGATCGGGTATTGTTGTCTTAAACGGGCGGACTCCAGGCGATCTTGAAGGAAACTTTACTTTCGTGCATTCTATAGGAAGCTCAGTCAATGACATATGTGGAGCATCGTATAATATGCTTTATCTAATAGAAGAACTAAAAGTTGATGATATGATATACTCGGACCATGTGCCACTCGTCTTAACTCTTCAAGTAACCACGAGTCAGATATCTGAAGAACTGAAACTGCTCCCTAAATTAGTCTGACTGAAAGAAAATGAAACTATTTATAAAAAGGAAATAGAACAGAAGATGCTAACTATGGAGGCAGAAAATCCAAGAAACGAAATATGGACGGCAGGTTATATAGTTGATGTAATCAAGGATTTAGCAGGCGAGCAAAGGAACAAAATACCACGAAGACACTTTAAAGAAAAATGGTTTGATGCAACTTGTATAAATGCGTGAAAAGTGCTTTTAAATGGCTTAATAGGTGGAGAAGAGAAAACTCAGAAATTCTAAAAACAACTTATATTGATGCAAATCTCAAAATTTAAGAAAATTGTGCAACGAAAAGGAAACTTTATTATGAACAGCAGAGTAAGAAACTAAGAAACGTACATATTACAAAAGATTGGTGGAAAGTGGCAAACGAGCTAAGGAACAAAAACTTCAGAATAGGAGCAAGCGTAAAAAGCAGTGAGTTCAGAAATCACTTTCAACAGCTTTTGAATCCTCCACTGCAGGCCCTGGGAACAATGGAAGAAACATTAGAAGATAGTTCAAATGTGCAACTTGATGGAGATATTACAAGACTTGAAATTCTTGAAGTACTTAGGAGAGCTAAAGCAAATAAGGCTGCTGGTTTTGATCGGGTCCCATATGAATTCTATATGCATGCCCCTCAGGTTCTTATTGATCGACTTGTAAGACTCTACAATCGGATTCTTATCACGGAAAAAGTGGAACCCTCTTTTGAACAGTCTTTGATCTTTGAGAAAGGAAAAGTAAATCTAGCACAGAATTATAGAGGCATTTTCTTTATTGATGCTATCGCCAAAATTTTCGCGGGTATATTATTCAAAAGACTGCAGATATGGGAAACACAAAACAGTATTCTTAACGAGTATCAGGCAGGATTTAGAGAGGGCTACAGCACTGTGGAGAATATATTCAATTTATTCAACATTCTGAAACTAAGAATGGAAGAAGGCAAAAAAACATACTGTTTCTTTGTTGACTTCAAGGCAGCGTTTGACAGCATAAGCAGAGAAGCTTTGTTTCTTAATCTTAAAAGAATAGGGTTGTCGACCAAGTTCCTAAACACTTTACAAGATCTCTATTCAAGTACAACGAGTGCAGTATGGGATGGGCGTTAAACAAGTGTGCCTCTTAAGCCCATTGCTCTTTACACTTTTTATTAATGACATACGCAATTTCATTGGAGGTGGTATATTTATAGATGGACTTGCTATTCGACTGTTGCTATATGCAGATGATATAGTTATCCTTGCAGACACACCGAGGGAGCTGCAAGTAATGATTAATAAATTAGAAGAATATCGTCATATGTGGAACCTATTTATTAACCTCGACAAATCAAAAATTATTATATTCAGGAAGAATGGTGGCAGAAGAAGCAATGCAGAAAAATGGACACTTGGAGTTGAAGAAATTGAGGTGGTAAGCAAATACAAAAACTTGGGTGTATTGATCACGCCTGGACTTTGCATGACTGAACATTTTACGAACAGAGCTCAGCAGGGAGAAATGAGTCTAAATATGACTTGGCACTCGTTTTTAACGAAAAGCGACATCGATATTTCTTCAAAAACAGAACTCTTTAACGCTGTGGCAAGATCAATTTCAGGGTATGGCGCACAAGTGTGGGGGCATCAGCAATACGATTTTTTTTATTGTATAGAATAGGTAGCTAGCTAACAGTTTTTAATAAACTTACGTCTATTATAAACCTTTTACAAGCTATATTCTTGATAAATTCAAGTTAAAAAAGAATTCATAAACTTAAACTATAGGTGTATACAAAAAGAAATATTATTAATTCAAACAATGAATAGCTACATTATTTGGATATAAGTAATGATAAAAGAGATTTCATCAGGAGCCAAACCAAAAACAGACCAACAAAGAAATGTAGAAAGATTTAATTTAAAAAATTCTAAATATGGAAAGATTTAATTTAAAGTGAAAATGAAACATGAGCCACATTCACTGACATTCTTAATATGACATTTTTAGGGTTTACGTTAGAAGAATTTAAAATATCAACCGTTGTGAAAACTTTTGAATCCTTATCAAGGATGATTTAAAAAGTAAGTTATTACGCCCTAAAGGTATATTAAATGTAACAAAATGACGGCTAATACGAATCGGATTATAAATACCTATTGCGTTGCATTTCTTGGAAAAATTTGAATTTATGAGAATAAATTTATAAAAATCTGTGGAGCGGATTTTGAGAAAAAAAGTTTTTGGAAAAAATTTCTGAAAACATTTAAAAAAAAAAAATCAAAAACTCCAGTTAATTGGTATTCAGCAAATACATTTACATACCTATGTATAATTTAAAAAAAAAAGTTTATTAGCAGTTTTTAAAGTAATAATTTTTTTTAATTTTTTTTTTTAAATACAGAGAACTATTTTTTAAAAACATTGGTATGCAGTATGAATTGAGCTACCTGCACCAATATATGTGTGAAATTCCGAAAGTATCGGTTGAGCCGTTTTCGTGATAGTCGAAAGCAAGAAAAACGGTCCTATAGAAAGTTCCGTTTTTGGACTTTTTTTTTAAATTTTTTTCAGCCATATTTATTCTAGAAAAAAAGTTTTAACGGTTATTTGGCAGGTAAAGTTATTTTTTGAGCTGAAAAAAATTTCAATTTCCCCTGTGTACAATACCTTAAAAACTCTTTATACCAAGTTTGAAGCAATTCGGCCCACCTGTTCGGGCTATAGGTGTCTAAACAAACATACAGACGAACAGACAGACAGACATACAGACGGACAGAATTTTTAGACCATCTTTTTTCGTCTTCGCTATCATCGTAATGTTATGTTTGATTGTTATCTCAAAAAATTTTTTTTGCATGAATCCATAACTTGCCTTATAGTGTCTTTAATCTCTCCAACTTCAAAATTTAGCGCGTCTTTTTAGCAAAGGTGTGTAGAGATAAATATTGTAGAGATAAAATTTAGTTTAGCGCGATATGAGTACTAGGCTTAACTCTATCAAAAGCAAACAAAGTGCAAATCGGTGTTTTTAAAACTTCTTTAGTTTAGTTTAGTTTATTTCATCAAACAAAGTACATGATTGCCTTTTTATGATTACTAGATTATACCAAAAAAAAAAAATAACAATATAAGGAAAACTTAAAACAGAATACAGATAAAATTACATGTAAATATACAATATTTTATAATAAATTATAAACCATTTCTTAGTAAATTATTTTTAAAAGAAGATCTATTTAAACTGAAATCCATCACATCGCAAACTGTGTTACTGTCTTTAAGACATCTAGACAACGGCTCATTTGCCCCATAATTTGTTCTGTGATGTTGAACTTTAAATAACGTATGATTTCTAAGCCTCCTCGCAGGAACATTGAAGGCAATCAAAGCCAATTTCATAAGAAGGAATTTCTGTTCCCCAGTGAAGCTTTTTAAATACAACTCTTGTAAAACGTTTTTGAATTTTTTTAATTCGCACAAAGTGTGTTTCATAAGCAGGGCACCAAATAATACTGCAATATTCCATAGTTGATCTAACAAATGTATAAAAAAGACATTTCAAAGTAAACGGATCCTTGAATTCCTTAGAATTTCGCAAAATAAAACCTAACATTGAATTACCTTTGGCTGCTAAAAAGTCTATATGTTAAATAAAATCAAGTTTTTGATCAAAAACTACCCCTAGATGAGATAAAGTTTTTTAATAAAAACAAAAAACAAAACTTAGAAATTTGCTTCGTCAAAATTGAATTTATTTAAATTGACTGCATTTCGAGTCCAATTCGACTCATCATCAGCAATACACTAGTTAGTTTAACAAATAATCAAAACAAAATAAATAAGAACTGTCATCAAAATGAATATTTACATTTAACATTTAGTGTAAAAGAAAAAACATCAGATTAAGCTGAACAAAGTTGAAACTATATTGCCGCTATCCCCGTTCAGCAGTTGGTCGTTGGTATGAATATACACACTCTCGTAGGCATCGAGTCGTCTTGAATTGGTGACTTGTTTGAGGACCCGGACATTATCAAATTTAATATTAAAATGATTGCGGCTTAAAGCATGAGAAGCGATTGAAGATTTTTCCGTTCGGTTGTATTTTATGTGGCTGCAGTGTTCGGCGAAACGAACTCCTAAGCTTCGTTTGGTCTGCCCTATATATTTTTCTTCGCAATCACCTTCACTGTCACTTTTTTATACGTTGCAGTTTCTTTTTCTGGATGTTTCGTTTTTTGAGAAAAGTTTCATTACAATTTTGTAAAACATTTGATTGAAAATCCAGCCAAGATGCGAACTCAAAATTATTTAAATGTTTTGTGAGGAGAAGATGTAGGTTATATACTTCTAATTCGATTTCACATAGTCGAGAATAGTGGTATTTGATCTCCAGGTTTAGCCACAAGAGTTTGGATTCGTTGATGACTTTAGTTGTTCTAGAATTAATTACAGTACACTTTATGTTTATGAAATTTATTTATTTACATCATCAAGCAGAGAATGAAACTCTTACAGACTAATTTACAATATTAATTAATTTAACAAATAATACAAGTGTGTATAATAATTTACAATAATAAATTAAACAGAATAAAAATACAAGTGTGTATAACAATTTACAATAATAAATTAAACAGAATAAAAATGGCAAAAAAGATAATTGAGATTTTTTTTCTTTTCTTTTTTATAAGTTGAATGATTCGTTTCGCAAAACAAAAATCGGTCTATTCTTGAAACTTAGCCTAGAATTACTATCAAATATGTCAATATCATCAATTACAGAATTTGTTTCGTTAATACAACGTACAAATGGTTCATTTCTTAAATAATTTCTCCTATACACATTTTCACGGAAATGAAAATTTGCACGGAGATTTCTTAAAGGAGCAAAAAAGTTTACACGCTCTAAAAGTTGGGAACAATTTATATGATTACTGACAAGGTCCTTAATGAACATTACACTAAAATATTTGCGTCTTGATTCGAGCGTCTGAAAGTTGAAAAGCAGACATCTAGTTGAGTATGAGGGAACCTCAATATTCCATTCTAGTTTGAAAAATAGCAATTTAGTAATTAGTTTTTAATCTCTCTCAATTCTCAAAGCGTGTATTGCATAACAGGGATTCCAAATTATGCAAAAATATTCTAGAACTGATCTTACTAGTGAAATGAATAAAATTTTTATGGTAAACCCTTTCTTAACATAAACCCTTTCTAAACTGATGTTATTAATTGTATAATCGAAAATTATTGGGTTGGATTTTCTGTGGCATGTAAGAATTTGACACTTTTGTATATTGAGGAACAGTTGATTATCGTTACACCATTTGGCTACTGTTTGAAGGTCATCTTGAAGTAATAGACAATCATTTGGGGATTCAGTGGATCGAAAATTTTTTAAGTCATTAGCATACATAAGATGTTTGGAAAATCTTAGGTTAGATGGAATATCATTAATAAGAAGAATGAACATCAGTGGACCTAAATGGCTTCCTTGGGGAACCCCAGAAGTTACATCAATCTTTTTAGATGTTTTAGATCCGATTTCTACGAATTGGGTTCGATCCTTCAAATAGGAAGATAACCATTTAACAAAAAATTGGATGAAAACCTAAACTTGAAAGCTTGAAAATAAGAATTTCATGATTCACCCTATCAAAAGCTTTGGCAAAATCAGTGAAAATAATGTCCGTTTGTAAAGAGTTACTAAAATCATCTATCACAGCATCAGACAATAATGTTAGATTTGTAACAGTGGACTTACCCTTGACAAATCCATGCTGCGAATCAGAAATTATAGTTTTTATCATAAAATAAAGTTGTTTACTAACAAGCATTTCGAAGAGTTTCGGAATCATAATAAGCTTGCATATAGGTCTATAATTAATCACACTTAGTTTTGATCCGGATTTGTATATGGGAGTAATGTAAGAAACTTTCCAACATTCTAAAAACTGCCCAACATTTAAAGATTGATTAAAGATCAAACAAAGCGGAATTGCTAAAGAACTTGCACAGTTTTTTAATACGATAGGTGATATACCATCTGGGCCAGCACTTTTATTGATGTCAATATTGATTAATGCATCTAAAACTTCCGAAACATCCAAGCTAACATTAGTATAATTAACAATTTCAACAGGATAAAACTCTGGTAGTTCGCACCTTGAATGAGATGAATAAACAGAACTAAAGTAATCAGCAAAGAAGTCACAAATTACATTGATTTCACTTGATGTGTTTCCAGAATATTGCATGCAATTTAGAAAACCTAAAGATTTTCTTTTCGAGTCAATAAATTTCCAAAATGTTTTAGTGTTTTTTTTTTATGTCTGATTGAACAGATAAAATGTAGTTATTGAATAAGAAATTATTGAGGCAATTGAAATCATGTATTTGTATTTGTATTTATTACAAAGTAGGGACAGGAGTCTTATAAAGTTTTGCAGCCTTTAAATTAATTTAGATTTTTAAATATATTTCACCTATAAGAAAATGTTAAGCTTTCATGTAAATGTACGTACATAATTATGTACAGAAATTTTAATTTAAAGAAAAAAAAATAATAAAAATAACAAAAATGAAATAAAAATCAAGAAAAAGAGAAAAAAGGGAAGAAAAATTAATAAGGACCTACCTAGGGCCAGTTATAGCTATCATTGAAATTCATCCTTGAAAATTTTGATTGTTGATTTTAAGACGATTTAACAAACAGAACTGGGTTTTATTGGTGTAAAAATAAAGATAATGAATTTTAGAATTTTTTTAATGCATAAAATATCTTATATTTACTAATTCTTCTCTTAAAATACAATTTTATTATTCAAGTGACAGAAATCGATTTCAATGAACAACTGATTTTTGTTTCTCGTATTTGGAATGCAATCGTTTCAATGAATGTGTTCGATCCTCTTTCTATTCTCATCTGTCAATTTTTATTTAAATGATCAACCTTAACCTCGAAATAGTTTTGGTCGTAATTTTGTATGGTTTTCAAGCTCTTGTCGGCATCTTTTTTTTATTTTGTGTTGTCCATTTCATGTAATTCCCGAAATATTTAATTAAATATTTTTAATAAAAATAAAAAGCAATAGCTACATATATTTAATTTTTAATCGTGGTATATTTGTGATTGTCCGGTCAATCCAAATAACTCAATTGTGGTGCTCTGTTTAGTTTGGTGCTGTGTGGAGTTGGTGCTAATTGTTGTTTTGTTTTCTTTGAAATTTGGTCTATATGCCTTTCCTAATGCTAGGGATATGTTTGTTTGGAAGAAAGGCGCAAATCCATAAAATTTTTCTTTCAAAATCGGACCTCTTCATGAAAAAGTCATGAAAGTGCGAAATGTATATGCCCCTTTCTTCCAAACCAAAAGGCCTACAGAAATAAGTGTTACATATTCTGATTTGGTTGTTAATGCTCTTAAAAGTTGCATTTAAAGTTTTTGATTTTGAGGATATTTTCAAAATTTGACTCACAAAAACAACACACCGAACTTATGAAATTCCATGTAAAGTACATACCTACTTGATTCTTGGAGTGAAAATTTTAAATTGTCATTTCATTTGAATGACAGGGCTTTCCACTGAAAGTAGTTTTTCAATGATTGCTATAAACGACTTGTCAGTGAAAATATAAAACGTTCCACTGATTATGTCTCAATGATGCATTTCAATGATAGCTATAACTGGCCCCTAAGCAAGCAATTTCACTGCTTGCTTTTCATTTTAAGGGGTTGCCCATTAACATTAATGAGTCGTAGGGACTCATAGGTCCGCGGACAACCACGGTCGGTGTTAGGAGAGTTGGTTCTTAACATTGAGGTGGGTGGGTTGAGAGACCAGGGGGATCAGATAACAGCATAGATCCTCCTTCCCTACAAGGTTAGCCACCTCGACATCCGTGTTCAGCAAATTATCGCGGCAGCTGAATACGTAGATGATAATTGTATGCCGTGGCAGCCACGACAATCTATGGCATGCTTGAGATATGATACTTACGTGTAGCGTTCCTCTAAGTTAGGACAATAGTTCAGACAGGGTTTCGTACTTTCAGTCTAGGCTTACTCTCAATGCGTTAAGAGGTGCAACATTGATTCGTCTTTCTCTTTTCAAACAATTCAATACGGTCTTATCTTCGAAGGTTATGAGGGCCATCAAGCATTTTAAAATCCATATTCGAACTTGAACACCTTAAGTTCAACGGTCGGCAGGGAAAAATAAGAGGTAACACCGGTCATGAAGATCCCGGAGCAAGTACCCATGGCCTGGCTGAGCTAATCGTGGCTATGGTACTCCCGGCCACCGCAACGGTCGATCTCGACCACGACCTTACGTTGTCGCATGCCGTCCTCACTGACTACCCTTAACGGTTAGCTGGCGAGGAAGGGGGCGTTGCCGGCATAAGGCTGCTTCCATCCCAATTCACGCGAAAACTGAAGACGATATCTAGATGCATGGATGCAGACTGGAGTGGAGCCTCCGGAAATCTAGCGCAGTAGTATTCGAGATAGCATCACAAGTCCAGATACTTCAATGGGGGATATAAGTAGGGTCCTTGGTTTATTCAGGTGTAGGCTACAGTGTGAACTAGCTGCGAGCGGGACATCTAGTAATCGCAGCGGATAGGCGGGTTTATGCCATCAGATACCCTCTAGACTGTTCTACGGGACTTTGTAGTCAGCACCTATGGTAGGCTGGTGGATAGTTCTTGCTTCTGTGATGGGGATGGAGAGGAAACTTGGGAAATAGAAGAGGAGTAGGGAGAGCAGGAGGCCATAATCATGAGATGTAAGTATGTCGTAAGTACAGGGGCATTAGATACATCAATATACAGGCGTTGGATGACGAGGTTGCTGTTCCTTGGTATTAGAGTCAAGGATAGATGGAGTGCTTGTCTCTTCCTGCTTCCTCTTGGGTTTGTGTTGTTAATAGGCACCGGGTTTGGAACTTGGGTGTCCGTAGGATATCTGGGTGAAGGAGTTTGGTGTCTGTCGGCAAAGTAGAATAATCTCCTTCTCCATTTTATATTTTTACGTTACAGATGGCGCGATTGACGAGGCGGAGCTTTGTGTCTCATAGGCCCTGTTTTGAGCGTGGAATAATAGATAGATGAAAATTTTCCGTTGACAATACAAATTCAAAATTCCTTTCATGGCTATTTCCTAATAGAAGGTTTCTTAATTATAAATTATTTACGTTACAGATGGCGCCCAACGTGGGGCCCGAATTAGCTTGAGAAGATCAGATTAGAATTGATTAAAGTCAGGTCGATTCAGAGTAGCATAGTTAGATAGATAGATAGATAGATATATTTATTTGTTTATAAGCTTTGCTTTTACAAATTGATTGGCAGTATAATTATGTATATGTCATTATCAGATACTCATAAAATATTTGTATATTAAAGTTAGTTTTTGAATTGATATCTTAATAACAAAAAGGAAGGTATGTACATATGTATGTGTAAATTGATTAGTTAATATGAAACCTAGGTTAGTTATTCATTTAATATAAAGGCTCTTAGTTTGAGCGAGTTACCTACATATTTATAAATGTCAATTGTAATGTTTTCATTTTCAGAAGCCATTATGCTGTTTAAGTCGAACAATCTGTTAGAAATTAGGTAGTGGTTTCTCTTTGCATTGAATATTGGGCATCTTAAGAGGAAGTGTTCTATTGTGTCATCTTCATGCGTGTTACAAATCGTACATATATGTTCATTGGATCAAAACTGTGCCTATCACCGTGCAACAAGAACCTATGGGCATATCTGTTGGCGCATCGTATTTGTGCCATGACTTTATGTACAGACTGTTTTAAAAATTTATTCAATAGGGAGCCGGCTTATATTCTGGTACCTGATGTATGTTTTCTAAGCAGGAAGCATAATAACAGCAGGAACTTGAGTTAGTTGCCTTCCTTAAATCTTCTTCAAACAGCACTCTTTTTTTGTCTTCTAATATGTTGGCGTAAGATCCTCGTACGACTGTTAAGTTTTGCTGTTCCCAGACATCATTAAAATTTCTCAATAAAAGGTCTTTAAATTGTGTTGCCCAGTTTGGTCGCTGGGTTGAAAGATGGATTCGTAAGATTTCGTTATAGCATTTTTTTATCAAGCGGTCATCTGATACACTTAAAAGCCTTATCCATAAGTTTAAGCTTCTTTTTGCTATCTCGTATATTAATGGAATCGTTCCAGTTTCAACACGAATTACATTACTTTGAGTGTTATTTGCTAGACCAAGTAATTTCTTCAATACTGTTGTTTGTACTATTTCAATTTTATCTCTAGCTGCCAAACCCCATATTTCTGCACAGAAAAGAGCAGTTGATAGTCGACTCAAAAACTTTGACACGTCCATCTCAGTTTTCCATGTAAGAACTCCTCAAAGTTTTATCGGCCATCGCTGCTGCTATCCTTGTTTTTGTTTTAAATATATTTATGGATATATTCCAGGATCCAGTGTGATTTAAGTTTACTCCCAGATATTCAAAATTGTCTACAACTTCAATCCACTCTTCTTTATATGGGAATCTTTCTGGGCAAGATACATTCTTCCTTTTGGCAAAGTTCATAATTTTTGATTTCTCTGTATTCAATGTCATATCCTTTGCCGCAAAATATTTGTCTAGTGTTTGTAATGTCTTTTTTAGCTCTGATTCTGATTTTGCAAACACAGCATTATCATCAGCATATGCTATCAGAATAACGTTTGTGTTCTGAGAGATTTCTATTCCTGCGAGACCCTCGCTCCTAAGGAAATCTTCAAGGTCATTCATGTAGAAATTAAGTAGCAGGGCACTTGAAGGATCGCCTTGAAGTACACCTTTTGTAACATTTGACTTTTCAGTTAGGCCATTAGATGTTTTAATAGCAATCCTTGTTTTTGAATAAATATTTTGAAATGCTCGGGCTATTTTTCCACTCATTCCAATAGATCTCAAGTACATCCATAGTTTTTGATGGTTGATGCTATCGAAAGCTCCTTTTAAGTCAACAAATACAACAAAGAAATTTCCTTTCGTTTTTGAAAGAGTAATATCAATAATTGAACGTATGATAAATAAATTATCAACACATCCCCGTCCTTTCCTGAAACCATTTTGAAATTCTGGTATTAATTTTGCATCTTCTGCCCACTCCTGTATTCTATTTGATAATATTTGTGTGTAAACCTTCATAAGAGTTTTTTCAATTGCAATAGGGCGATAGTTCTGAGGAATTTCTTACATCGTTATCGAATAAAGTCTGAAAGAAAGACCGCATATATTCAACCCAAAGATTTGGAAGGTGCTTCAAGAATTCATTCGAGATTTCATCGGGTCCAGCAGAATTGGTTTTCTGTAATCCTAGTATTGCGGATACTAATTCATCTAGGCTTATATCTCTGTCAAGGAATGCATGATAGGTATCGGTGTAAGGAGTATACTCGACTAAATTACCACCATAGATTACTTGAAGATAATTCTCCCAACCTTCTTTTTAAACAGGGTTTTCTGCAAAATTGTTCTGTTGGATGCTTCTGATTGCTCTCCAAAAATCCTTGCTATTTTTTGTGTTTTGAAGTTGTCGAGTCAGGTTATCGTTGTACTGTTTTTTGGCAGTATTTATAGTTGACGCGTATATTTTTCTACTAGTGATGTACTCAGTTCTTTTTTCCATGTTATTGGGGTCTTTGTTATATGATCGCATTATTTGTCTCATTAAACCATTTGTTCTTTTGAGGTATTGATGCAGTATTAAGTCTATAATGTTGGACCATACAACATTCTACTGTAGCGTTTTTAATGCTTTCAAGTATTTGCTCATATTCCAGTGTATCTCCTATAGCTTGTAGTTCTTCGGCTTTGAGCTGCATATTTGAAGTAAAGTTTTCAGCTGCAATTGGATCCCAAACCAATTTCCAGTCTGATAAAATTTGTGATGCATTGTTAAAACTTACTATGGAACAACTTTGGAGGTTCAACTACAACACATATGGTCGGATTGTATGAGAAGCTGAGATACCTCAAAATCTTCAATTTTGTCTGCACCTTCTAAATTAATCCACACAGTGTCCACAGTACTTCGACCCTGGTGTGAGTCAAACGTATAGTTACCATATGCGTCGCTTCTACTTCTCCCATTTATAAGTAACAGGCCAGCGCTTTCAAATATCTCACCAAGTAATTTACCTCTCCTATTTATTATTGTGTCTCTACTTTTTCTTATATGAGATAGTTGAGAGTTTTCCAGTATGTCACTGTCTAATTGATTTGAAAGTCCGAAGCGAGCATTTAAGTCTCCTCCTATTATAAGTGTATGTGTGGGGTCAGCGCCGGATTTAGCTTTTTTGGGCCCTAGGCCTAAAACTAAATGGTGCCCGCTATAAATATTTTCTTTTATATTATCAGATTAATAACATATAAAAAAATAAAAAAACAAAAAATAAAGCACGCTGTAGTGAACTCTCTAAAACAAAAACAATCTTATTTGTATAATTTTTATTTATTTTGTGAAATATTGTTTTCTGGATTTCTTAGTAGCAAAGTCTCTTATAATGTCATCAAAATTAATTTCGTGAAGCAAATCACTCTCAATGCAAAGCAAAGATACTGCGTCAAGCCTTTGCTGCGTCATCATTGTTCGACAAGGATTTTTTAAACGCTTTAATTGAGAGAATGATCTTTCCGCGGAACAATTTGTCACCATCAAACTTAAAAATAAACGTAATGCCGTGTCTACGTTGGGAAAAGCTGATGTTATTTTGTCTTCCCACATTACTTTATATAAATTAGCTTGATTTAAAAATTTCAAAATATTTCCATTTCTATGCAATATATATTAATGGAACTGTACAAGTTCTTCAGCAAGTCCGGAATTCAAATCTTCAGTATATTTTGACACCAAACGCTGGGCACAGGCTTTAAAATAGATTTTTTCTTTGCTTTTGCAGAGAAAATAAGATCGTTCAGAAATTTCGTTGTAGATCTTGCCTCTGGACTCCATTTGTATTTATAATTTATCGATAATAAAATAAAAAGCGTTTATTCGAAAATGTTCCTTTGGGCTCAAATGAACTTCGGGAGTATTAACATCGTTATCCATTTTTTTCCGAATGCGTTTCCGTGTTACCGTGTAGCTGCCATCAGGTAGAAGATCTTTAGAGCGTATTTCAATACTGTCGAAATGCTCACGCATGTTTTCCAGTTGATGGGCCAATGATTTATACAAATTCGCGCACGTCAGTAATGTTACGTCTTCACTTTGCAAAACTTTGTTGCCTTTTTGAAAACTTTGTAAGATATCGTCCCAAATAACAAGCAGTAAAGCGAACTCTAATTTATTCATTTTGTTCTGCAGATCACCCGCTTCCCTTCGAGCATCTTCTTTAAGTGTATTATCTTCAGACATGTCGCTTAAAGTTTCTAATAGTTTATTATATGACTTAATTATTGCAGAAGTAGCAGCAGCATGAGCTTCCCAACGTGTATCTGAGAGAGATTTTAACACTTTATCATTTTGAAGAGCAGATTTTTAAGTTCCCCATCTACTAGTTGATGCAGATAAAAAATTATATAGCGATTGTACGACAGAAAAAAAATCAACTGCGATAAGAAAGCAATCCACAGCACTGCGACCAACAAGATTTAAAGAGTGTGATGCGCAAGGTACAAAGACTGCATATGGGTTTCTCAGAAGAATTTTTTGTTGCATCCCTTTATACTGACCAGACATATTCGGAGCATTATCGTATGTTTGTCCTCTGCATTTTAAAATTGATATGTTATATTCATTCAGATACTTTAGTGCTTGATTGGCTATACCATCCCCAGTATGAGAAGTCATCTCCAAAAAAGTTAAGAAACGTTCAATAGGTTTGCCATCTTTAACAAAGCCTATAACAATACTCAATCCACATATGACAACTCTGGCGTAGAATCTACAGACAAGCCAAAATATCCAGAAACATTTATTTGCTGAATGATTTCTTCGCGAACTCTTTTGGCCATTATCTCTATCAATTCTTCATATATAGTTTTGGACAGATACGAAGTTGCTCCTGAGCCCGGATGTCCAAATTCCGAAATATGAGTGGCCAAGAAAGGATCAAACTTCGCTATTAATTCAAGAAGACCCATAAAGTTTCCATTATTTGATGAACCAAAATTTTCTTCAGAACCTCTAAAGGCTAGACCACGTTCAGATAATGTGCAAATAACACCAACCACCCTTTAAGTATATGTTTCCAGTACGAACACGACTCTTGCATTTGTTTTTCCAAATCTGTCTGAATTCCGAAGCGGGATCTACGTGTAATGTAATGCATCATAGCCTCTTTATGACTCTGAGATATTTCATGATTATTGCACACAAATATTTCCAATCAGAAAAACCTTCACGATTTATGAAAGTTAAACCTGGCCTATTGTGTTCACAAAATAGCTTACAATAAAAGCAGAATAATGTTCCTGTTGAGAGGGAATATAAAAGCCATTCACGTTGATAGGTCTCGCTATTTGCTTTTTTACCAATAAAATAAGAGGACTGACAAACTCTAGTCTTACCATCTGCGTATAATCGTCGAGATTTAAAAAAAGGACCATCGTGATTATTGCATTTACTAGGTCCGGATGCGATCCAATATTCGATATCATCTGCGGAAAATTTAGTCCATAGTGCAGGATCCAGATTTTTATTTACGTCATCATTTTCCAATGCTCCGCTGTTCGATCCAGAAAAATCATCAACTCCCTTTTCATGAGTAGCTTGATTATCGATATTCGATATGTCACCGAAAATTAATGACTGACTTGGTATTTCTCCTACAGAATCAGAAACCTCAACATTTTGATTTTCTTCGAGTGGTGTAAAAAAGTTTGAAATCTTTTGGTTTTTTGTCCAAGATTTTTGCTCCTTTTGTTCTTGTTCCTTGGCTTGCTTCCGTTTTTGAGCTCCACTTAACTGAAATCGTTTCATTGTGCCTAGTCATATTCACCGGTAAAAAAGTGAAAATGAATTACGAATAAATGAGATTTGGTAGGTACATTTATTCGCATAAAAAAAACCAAAACTGGTAAGCAAGGAATGGCAGACTAGACTATTATTTAAGAACAGAAATAAATGTGTTTGTATGTGTATTGTTTGGTTGAAAATGATTTATAAATTTATTTCTATTTGTAAATACTTGAGTGTTCCAACTTTTGGTAGCGAAGATTATGTTCGATTTAAATTTTGTGGTGCCTCCTCTGTCGTGATGCCCTAGGCCTGGGCCTTGTTGGCCTAAGGGTAAATCCAAGGCTGTGCGGGGTAGTTATTCTGTAGGTGTTCCAATTCCTCTTGTATTAGTTCGCAGCATGATTTATCATCCATTTCTTTAGATGGACACAGATAGGGAAAGTATATTATGTACTTTGATCTATGAAATACAACTTCTAAAATTATCCATAGGTTTGTTTTACTGATTTCTTGTAGAACATCGTATCTTGTAGGATTTTTAACAAAGATTTGTAGCCCTCCTTTTCCTCTTCCTCTTGACTTATCCTTGATCGCGTGAGAATAAAACATTTTATAATCTTCAAACATTTTAAAATGAATTTGTTTTGTATTATCTAAGACCCAGGTTTCACTTAAGCATAAAATATCAAAGCTAAGTATTAAATTCAATTCAATAATATCTAAGTTATATAAATTTTTTATTCCATTAATGTTCCAAAAGCTAATTTTAAAATTATTATTATAAGTTTCCCCTACAAATGTTTCAATATTGTTTTGTTGAAGCTATGCTGAATCATTTTGTTGGGGAAGCATTCTTTGTGGTAGATCTTCGTCAGCTATGGTTTCTCTGCTACTGTGAGACCTCATTGGAGTAAAGAACTTATCGATTGATAGTGCTGCTGTTGATTTGTTTGACTTATTCTTTGGTTTCTTGGATTTGCCTGCTTGTTGAGATGAAGAACCCTGTTCATTTCTTTCGGTTGCGGAAGAATTTTTTTCCTCCGGGGACCTGATTCGTTTTTTGGTCATGAAATTGTGATTTTTTTTTCTCAACTTCCAGCTGCTGCAGTGTAAAGGGCTTCTTGTTAATAATGATTTTATCATATTTTATGTTGACATCGGCTCCTTCATTTCTCGAGTCATTTGCCTTTTTGCGTAGCACTCTTCTAGCATCAGATACTTCTTTGCTGAGTTCTTCATCAATATAAATTTTCGAGAATTGCGGTTCTTCAGCGAGCTTCTTTTTATTTCTCATGACAATCAATTTAACGCTATATGAGGTTAATGCAACTTTGACAGGACGGGGATTTTGATGTCGTGATCCTAAGCGTGTAATATAGTCAATATCAGACAGTGTGATTTGATTCGCTGCGCAGGTATTAAGGAGAATTAAAATAACGTTTTCCAATTCGTCCTGGTTGCTTTCTGATTCTGCTAGGCCTTTTATGATTATATTTCTCCTCCGAAGCTCCCTGTCCATAGTTGAAACTTTCTTGCTCACTAAGTGTAATTTTTCTTTAGTAGCAGACATCTCTGTTTGGATTTGCGAGAATTGTTCGTTGATGTTTTTGTTCACTGCTGAAACTATTTTAAGTTGCATGTTTTCTAGGTGTTTTATCATTTTGGGATTCATTTTAACTTTCTTAAAAAGGTGTGCTAGTTTTACTTTTTTTAAATTAATTTTTTTTCAATAAAATAGAGAAATTTTTTTGTTTTTAGTGTACCAGGAATTTTCACGCATCCAATATTATATACACAAACCCGTATGAATAGATGGTTTTGTTTTCTGCTAAGGTAGCTTACAATCCATATACGATCCACAATCGATTATAGTTGTGTTTGTTTCTCTTTCCTATAGTGACAGTGAGTGTATGAAGATTCCAAGTAGTGTTGAGATCATCAGGCATCAGCAATTCAGCATTCAATCACTCACAATGAGATGTGGTAGTGGTGTATGTGGATGTCATGCAAAGAAATCCACACAAAAGTAATTTTATGAGTAGTATTCATAAAAGCTTGGCAGAACACTACTAAAAAAGAACTCACTCATATAATGTAGGTAAGACAGAAGCTGATATTGGTTATGTCGTCGGCAGTACTCGCGGGGCGGTGTCGTGTAGGTTTGTTGATGCAGTTTGCTGTTTCTGCAATTTGTGGTGTTGGTGCCGATTGTTTACAGCAAATGCACTCGATTTAAGATTTCGGCACACGGAAAGAAACAACAGAGATCAAAGTGTGCGACGAAAAGGGAAAGTAAAATGCACTTCACTCAAAGATGCTAAACAGCTGAACTGTTGTTTTTTTTTCTTTCGATTTTTGTGTTTTTTAGATTTAGGAAATATAAGTACTTAAAACCAATTAAGAATTACTCATCAAGTTATCAACTTTATTACTTTATGTCACTTTTGTTAAATAATCAACAATTCTAGTATAAATAGTTTGTTTAACCAGTTAATTATCAAAAAAATTCGGGAGCTAATTTTAATCACAAGCAAACTGTGTAGAGCCAGAGTTGCCAAGTTTGAAGTTAGTTAGAAGTTAGAAATTTTTCAGATTTCTAAGAATTTTTTTTTTGAATTTTTCTTTTGTTGAAGCATAGTTTGTATGTTGTTCAGGTTTCTTGGATAGAGGAATAACATTGAGAGTAGCGGAGCAGGCACTATTTTGTCCAGTGATTTGGTGAAGTTTTTCCTGAATCAGCTGTTGCATTAGGTCTACCCATTTCTTCTCTACCTTTGGTCACCGAGGTATGTCTTCGATCTCTGTCCGGATTGAGCAGTCATTTGCTTGATCGTCAGTAGCTGAGGTGTTGATAATGTCCTGATGGTGAAGTCTGAGAACCGGAAGTGCGAGAGCAGTATGAGCAGGTCTTCTGACCGGTGGTTGGAGCTTTTTACCCGACGCACGTCAGCTGCAGAAGCTGGTCATTCACTCGAACACGACCCATTTGTTTCATCTACAATTCGATGTACTTCTTTTAACTATTGTACTAACCATATAGTTGTTTTAGAAAGTTTCAGTCAGTTTTGATTTTCACTAGGAAGTGATGATATTCAACGGGACTTGAAGCGCTAACCGGTAATTGGAGTTTTGTACCCGATGTACGTCTGCAGTAGCGCAAAGTCGCCGTCGCATATCTGACCAACCTTTTGATGGTAGGAATTGTCTTTTCTTTTACATCCAGAGCGCCGTAAAGTATCAAGACCACACACTCTAAGTTTTTTTTGATTACATAATTTTTTTTTTGAGTCGGTTATATAATACAACCGCGACTACACACACAATGTTCCAAGGAAAGGAGGGTTACCACCTCCCGAATCCTTTATGATACACTAGTTAGATATATTTATAGTTTATATTTATCTTTTTTTTTTGAGACATATTACAGTTCAGTTTTCGTATAAATCCTTTTTAGATAGTTGGAAAACAAATCAGTTTCCAAGGTATCTAGTTTTTTTTGAGTATTCCGTCAATCAAGTTGGGACGTAACTTCTTGATTGTCGTGTAAGTTGGAATAGTGCCCGTTTTAAGTATTTTTGGGATAGAGCCCGTTACAGATTACAGTTTATAGTTATTTGGACAGAGCCCACCATTATGGATTACATTATATAGTTAGTTTTTGAAACTTAGATTATTAGGTATCAATTTAGATTTCTAGTATTATTCAAGTATTGATAGCCATTTTTTTTTTGAATTCGCTTAATAAAATTAAACTTATACCTTAAGAATTTCTTTAAGTATTGAATTTAGATACTTTTCTTTTTGAATTTTTATTTTTGAGAATATATTTTTGAAGTAATATTTTCAATAGACAAAATATAGTTATATATTTACATTTAAGATTTAAAGTTACTTACATTGAATTACTTTTGATAAATATCCGTTGGAGGTAATTGCTCACGGATTATTTGAATTTTTCCTTCTTGTTTGATTAATTTTACACTTGTAACTGGAGTAGTATCCGCTTGAGGAATATCTCACGGGCTACCCAAACTCTTTATACCTGATTTTTATTTATAGTAAATCCGTTTGTTACCCCAAGTTGATGAGTGGAGCAAATCGAAAAACTATTAGACAAAGTTTATACAACCCGGAAGTACGTGACGTCATAATTATGCCACTTAAACCGAATTTTGGTGGAGGGGCAGACCCAGATGATGAAGAGGGAGATGATCAATCCCAGAACGGTTTTGATAGGACAGGGAACGACACGGGAGTCAACCCTGCCGATAACGAAGATGTTAGCGCAGAGGAGGCACAACGACGCAAGGATGCCGCTGATCACTCGGCTTACATCCAAGATATTGTATCTGCTTCCATTGAAGCACATCGCTGCGACGAGAGGAGATTCATTCAAGAGCAGTTAACTCAAAGCCAGAACTACAGAACTACCTTCTCGAACAAGTCGCCAATTTAATTCGAGGTAACACTCAAAACCCAGTGCCACCTCCTGCTGCGCAACCTCCAACTCAGCCTCCGAATACTACCGCACGCAACGTTACTTATAAGCCTATAGCCCATACAAGCGCTTCACGCGCAGCTACGGCTAACGCTTCCACTGGAGCACGTCGGAACCTTAATGTTCCACTTCAGACTGTCGATGATTTGGCAGCACTGACGACACCCACATAGCCACCCGCAGTCAATCGAGTTTTACTAGGTATTAACCCAGCTCAGATGTCTCGAGGTGCGAATGTGCATGATTACTTGTCGCGGATGAATGCATTCAATTTAGATGATTCTCCACCGACGTCGTCATCTCTAAGGCGAGCTCCGTCTAATTCAACTAATTCTAGTAGGACACCGCAGTACCACAAGTGGGGACTGAACTTCGACGGAAAGAATATGTCTGTGGACGATTTCTTGTTCCGTCTGGAATGCATCCGCTATAGCAACAACGCCTCATGGGACGAAATTTTGATGAATTTTTATCACTTTGTCTCCGGGTCGGTTGAAGCATGGTACTGGATGTATTTGAAAAACAATAAACACACTTCATGGGTTTCGCTAAAGTCTGCTTTGGTAGAACAGAACCGCAGTCTTGAAACCGATACCGAACTATTTCGTAAGCTTTCGGACCGTAAGATGCAGAATGGCGAGACATTTAACGATTTTTACGACTCTATTCGCAGTATAAATTCCAAGATGCGGACTCCACGTCCAGAAAGAGAATTAATAGAAATTATTAAAACTAACGTCAGAAGAAGGATGAGCGAATTGCTTATCACTTACAACACTTCAAGTCTCAGGGAACTGGCATACTTTTGGCGCGCCATTGAGAAATCCCAAGCCCAATACGAGACAACACGCCCAAATTTCGTGTCTATGGCACAACGTCAACCATTCAAACGTCATGCCAATGAACTATCGGGGGAGCTTCATCCCGAAATGACTGTTGTTGATCCTGGTAATATAAAGGCGATATCCAAGGATCCGAAGCTTCATAAATGCTGGAAATGCCATGTAGTTGGTCATCATTTTCACGATTGCAGCAGCAAGACCAACAACATTTTTTGCTACCGTTGCGGACTAGCAGATAAGTACAGTCCGACATGCCCTATTTGCACGGCGGGAAACGAGAGGAGGAACAACCCAACAACCGGGGGGTTCGCTCCGATTAGACGTACCCGGAGTTCAAGTGTCTAAGCCGACAAAGCCTCTTGAACTTCCAAAAGTGACAATATTAAAACCGATTAAGACTAATAATGAATTACCGAACAATGATAGAAATGATTGTAGAACAATCCCAATTTTGAATAAAGAACCTAAACCAAACACAAATTTGAATTATAAGAATGAATTAAATGAACCTTCATATCGTAAACCTTTTCATGAAAGGTTGCGCAATTATATCGAAGTGCGTGAAAGGATCGTCACTTACCCAGAATTGTCCAAACGGAAACGACGGATAAGGGAGCGCTTCCATCGGAAGCGGACTACTTACCGTAACATAGCGTCAGCAACCTTAGGCCGAGAATCGAATGACCCACGTCCTTATGCGAAAGTTGGTTTATTCGGAGACAAGTTCTTAGGTCTTCTCGATTCAGGGGCAAGTATTAGTTGCTTAGGCACTGACGTACTTCCCTATTTGAAGGAAAAGAATGTTACGGTAAGGAAGGTAGAGACTACCGTGTCCACGGCCGATGGACAAAAGCAATCCATAGTGGGAGTGATAACGACAGCGATCCAATATAAGAACGTAACTAAAGAAATTGATCTGTATATTGTGCAATCGTTGAGCCAACGTCTATATCTAGGCGTCGACTTCTGGCAAAAATTTCAGATCGCACCTCATATAATTGCGGGTCTTTCAGGAATTGCGACCGGTGGGCCAGATGAGAGACCCACCAACCAAATAAAGTTGAATGATGAAGAGTCTAAACGACTAGAAGCTGTTGTTCGTAGATTTCCTTCTTACACCATCAATGGTCTTGGGAAAACGAACCTAGTGCAGCATTACATAGATACGGGTGATGCCGTATCGATAAAGCAGAGGTACTATCCTGTATCTCCGGCGATACAAACTCTCATGTATGCGGAGTTGGACCGCATGCTTTCGTTAGGAGTCATCGAGGAAAGTTCCAGCGCATTTTGTTCCCCAGTGGTGCTTGTACGCAAACCTGGTAAGAACCGATTGTGCCTGGACTTTCGGAAGGTGAACTCAGTAACCAAGAAAGATGCTCGTCCTATTGCGCATATAGAGGGGCTGCTGGCACGTCTGACAGAGAAACGCTATATTTCTAGCGTGGATCTGAAGGATGCGTTTTGGCAGATACCGCTGGAGCAAAGTTCGAGGGAGAAGACCGTTTTTGCGGTACCTGGCCGACCACTGTACCAATTTAAGGTCATGCCCTTCGGTCTATGTAATGCAGCGCAAAGTCTGAGCTAATTAATGAGTCGTGTAATCCCATCGGGATTACGAGATCAAGTTTTTGTATACTTGGACGATCTATTGGTGGTGTCGAGGGATTTCGACGAACACCTAGAGACTCTGGAGATAGTCGGAAAGTGTTTGACGAATGCAGGACTGACGATAAACGTCGAGAAGTCGAAGTTTGTGTTGATGAGCTTCACTATCTCGGTTATAAGGTCGGTCAGGGTTATCTGAAAGCTGATCCTGACAAGATTACAGCAATCACTAACTTCCCTTTACCAACCACAACTCGCCAAGTTCGCCGATTTCTCGGTATAGCAGGTTGGTATCGGCGATTTGTTAAGGATTTCAGCACCTTAGCCGCACCCTTGACCGAGACACTGAAAAAGGGAAAAGTCTTCAAGCTAGGTCCAGAAGCTATTAAATCATTCCTGCAAATCAAGCAAGCTTTGACTTCAGCGCCTGTATTGGTCAATCCAGACTTCTCCAAAGAATTCATCATTCTCTGCGACGCATCCGCGACTGGCATCGGATGTGTACTCTGTCAGCGGGACGAATCCCGAGCGGAGCAGCCTATATACTACTTCTCCCGGAAACTAGATGCTGCACAGAGAAACTATTTGGTGACAGAGCGTGAGTGCTTAGCAGCTTTTGAGGGTATCCAGAAGTTCAGATCATACGTTGAGGGATACCATTTTCGCGTAATTACAGATCATTCCAGCCTGAAATGGCTGATGGCCATGAAGGATCCAACCGGAAGATTAGCGAGGTGGAGTATGCGACTCCAAGGTTTCGATTTTGTGGTAGAGCATAGGAAGGGAACATTAAATGTCGTCCAGAGCTTATGAAGACGATGAGTTGACGGTGTCAGCTTTCCTTTCATGTCTCCCACAGATCGGTGCCTCGGAGGTACTCCACATCGATCTTGAGGATCCGTCCTTTAAGTCTGAAGGTTATCTTGATATCATCAGTCATATCAGGAAGGAACAGGAACGACTACCTGATCTCAAAGTGTCGGAAGGATATGTTTACAAACGCAGTAAACATGCGGTTGGTAATCCCTTGGCGGATGATCTAACTTGGAAGTTGTGGGTCCCATCAGAGATGACGGAATCTCTAATCTCAATGGCCCATAATCCGCCACGTGCTTTGCATGGTGGAGTGGTAAAGACTATTTATCGGTTGAGAGATAGACTTTACTGGCCCGGTATGTACACGCAGGTCAAACTTTACGTAGACCGGTGTGAAACATGTAAGACCAGTAAGGCAGCCAACATGACGTTACGAGCAGAGATGAGAGACAGTTTTGAAGTGGATAGGCCGTTTCAACATCTATATGTCGACTTTCTCAGGCCGTATCCGAGGTCGAAATCTGGTAATGTTTACATCGCGATCGTGTTGGATCAACTAACGAAATTCGACGGATTGGGATGCCCATCTGTCTTCGATCAGCAGTGCGCTACGCACGACAGTGCACTCAACTCTTTCCATGTCCCCGTACGAAGCCTTGCTTAGTAAGCGTATGATAGAGCATGGGGCAGACTATCGTCTTTTGAGAGAGCTGGGTGGACTGAACTGTTCGGAGATAGATTGGCTTCCCAAGGTCGCTAGGATGAACATCATACATTCATACTTGAAGCATGCGTTAATCAAAACTCACGAAGCCTACGAGAAGAATTACAACCTTCGTAGTAGGAAAGTGATGTTCAAGATATGATATGATGAGATCTATAAAAGAAATCAAATTCTGAGTGACGCAACCAAGCACCTGAGTGCAAAGTTGTGTCCGAAGTTTATCAAAGTTCGTGTAAACAAGATAATCGGTAACAACTTATACGAAGTAGAAGATAGGCGAGGCCATAAGACTACCTGCCACACTAAAGACCTAAAGAGGTAGATTAGCAGCTCAGCAACCATTATTACACCTGATTTGAAAACCCCCTTTCACATCTCTTTTGCAAAATCAACATAAATAGACTTATACATTTTTATCGGACGTAACATACAAGTATCTTATAGTACTATAAGATACATAACCCAGATTTACAAATTTGAACTGATGCCCAGCGCTCAGCTGTGCATGAGACACTTGGTTTAAATTATATTTTTTTTTTTCGGACTTTACCATGTTTTCAGATACTTGGTAGAATATCTACCCAATGACTTAACGTCATGCATATCATTTCGATACGAAGAATAAGAAGATTCTAGACGCGACGATTCAATTCAAAGAAGTTCTCCTTTTTCTTGGAAGTTAGACTAAGTGGACTTAGTCGAAATTCCAAGCTTTGTAGGGAAAACGTTCTTGCCCATTAAATTGCAAGAAGTATTTGCAACTGGTGCCATCTACCAGAGAAACCGCACGGTGACGCACATGGTGCTGAACGCACCCAATATGGTCCGCCATTAAAAAAGAATCCACACCTAGAATCCACCCCGACGAACAAATTCCACTTCCCTTGGAATCCACTTGGTCTCCATTTCCAAAAGAGAATTTCCAAGTCATGCGCAATTTGCCATTCCCATGGAAGTATTATTTTTGAGCGATAGGCGACTAGAAGTTGTCGCTATGGATATTATGCTTGGCCTACACGCAGAACTACATAAGATGTGGTGTACACTAATGATTGCAGGATGGTGTGTTCACACCGACAAAAGCACGTAAGCGAGAGAAATTTCTGTCTGGCAGATGATTGTCAGATTCTTATTTATATTTTAAGTGGGAATATGAGAACGCTCAGACAACCCAGCTGACGTTATCAGAGGCAACATTTTTTTTTATTGGTCTGAACGACTGGTATGACAGATACTCAGATGGTAGTCCCGAAGTCGTTCCATAATATTAATAATGACAGATAACGTTCGAGGTGAGTGCGAGTGGTAATGTTATTACTACTGACGTCACCGGTGATTCAGGTTTCTTACCGTTTTGTGATTTCTACTACCCAGCAGAAATCTCTGTTTAGGTTTTTTTTACGAATAGTCATTTGACAGTAGGAAAAGATAGGTCGATTCCGGAGACTGCCGATAGAGCACAGATCTAAAATGATAAATGGGATCTTGTCGTAGATTTTGTAGCCGATTGGTGCTGACATCTACCGAAAATAGCTCAGAACAGCGTAACCCCGGTACACAGAACATTCGTAGTAGGAATTCGCGAAATACGGAAATAATGACGTTTCCACGGTCAAGTATGACAGATTAGTCAACACCAAGTCAAAGTAAGCACAATGGTCTCTACTCACCAATGGTATCTGAAAATATGTAAGCACCGGCTTAATATTATGTACCACAATATTCGCCAGTGAAATCGTACCCAAAATGCAAATATCGCAAGTAATTGTCCATTCGATAATACTTACCACGCACAAAAATCCAGGACAACAATAATGAGAAAGTGAAAACCGACCATCAAGACCTACAACTACATATCATCTATGTCATCTCAATCAAACAGATCTATATCTGGAACGAGAGAAATCATATTGGAAACCAGGGCGTTGGCCAATTGGAAAATGGAGCATTATCCAGGAAGCCAGACAAAAACTTCATTTTGAAGAAAACCATCGTCGGCGTAACAAGTCGACAGCAGAATCACTAACAAATAGTTTTTTTTTACTAAGCTGCGGCCATATTTATCCTCCACTAAGGAGAGGATAATATATTTGCAGGAGCAAATTATTAAATGATAACGCTCCATTGACTGAAGCGAACACCGCAACACCCCATTTCTACCGCCCTATCGGCGCAACGTAGAGGCCACCAACATTTGACATCAACACGAGACACGTCGAGGGAATTCCAAGATACGTCGAGGGACTACATTTAACTTTCACATTAATCGCGGGAACCGTGCTTCAGGACGTCTGGCGTGTGCAGCAGCACAGATGCCGGTCCCCCAACAGTAGCAGTGCATCAACATTGAAACACGATACAACGCGGGACATACACCCGCTGAGACAACTTTCATCTGTTCCTGATTGTATTACATAATTAAAAGATAAAGTATACATCATATCCAGGTAACGATTTTTGTGTATAAATTGTGAAATTTGTTAAGAAGGCGTGAAGTTCAAGGCTTGGCCACAAATATGTTCGGCAAGCGGCTTTTATTCACGTACGCCGCGTTGAGCGTATGCGTACGAGAGCAACAACCACGGACGGTGGCAGATTTATACTCATTTGTGAACATAAGAGTTCAGACTACATGTGATTTGTTTATATTTATTATTATTATTATTATTATTATTTTCTTTATTTCATAAAAGGTATTACAATGTTTTTGATTTAGAATACGGACTTGACAATTCTGCCGTCTGCCGGATATGACATTTTTTTAATAAATTAATAATATGATAATAAAGATTAGGTTACAAAATATTTTGCTTTTAAAGAATAAACTTGAAAACAAGCATAATAAAAAATAAGTTAATGTTACAGATTGATTGGGATTATTAAATTTTTCAAAAATATTACAGTTTGGATGATAATGACATTAAGATTATTCGGACGAAATAAACATGATTTTTAAAAAACGATAGTAATGAACATAAAATAAATATTTATGTATAAAAAAAACTACAAAACTTAATCAAAAGTTTAGAAAGCTATTACGATAAGTCATGGCATGGTTGCAAAAACTGTACAAAATGATCCAACCACGAACGCCGTTTAGAATTTCATAGAGACTACTCATTGACAGAAAACTTTCTTGGAAGTATAATCTTCGAATTTCTTGTAAAATTGGGCAAGCCGCTATGAAATGGTAGATATTCTCCGATTCTCTTCTGTTACACAAACTGCAAATTTGCTGAAGATCGGCTCTATGGGGCATAAAATTAAGATTTAATAATTCGACTCTGGCTCTGAAAATCGTGCTAATAACTTTTGATGTGTAGTTGTTGTTGAAATAGCTTTCTGCAGATGGTATGTGATGGTTTAGATTCTTGTAAATTACTCTGGAAGCCGATGAAGATGCTCTAGTTAAGTGCTGGTCGAATATTTTATCATCCACTTTAGCTAAGATCGTTGAAAATATATCTTGCCAGTTGCTTACGTTACTTTCTGACAAAGAAAAAGTAATATCGTGAGATATTGCCAGCTGATTCCATTCCCTGAAGGGAAAAACATTTAATTGAAGCGATCTTAACACGATTGATCTATGCAAACTGCTCACACTTCTCTTCATCACTCTTGTTAAATAATCGGAGTGAGCCTTCAAATTTTTCAAATAAATTGGAGGCAATCCAGACTCGACGTGCAAGGCATATGTTGGTGTTGAGATTGGTAAGCGGAATAGTCGCTTCAAGAAATACCTTTGGACAGCTTCAAATTCTTC
The DNA here is from genome assembly GCA_916050605.2 of Platycheirus albimanus. Taxonomy (NCBI): domain Eukaryota; kingdom Metazoa; phylum Arthropoda; class Insecta; order Diptera; family Syrphidae; genus Platycheirus; species Platycheirus albimanus. Next base: position 135,185,361 of record OU696696.1, on the reverse strand, counting down.
AAAAGGACTGATCCCGAAAGCCTGCGTTCCATAACACATACAAGTGTTGACGGTTGCGTTAAAAACCTGATATTTTGAAACAAGATCAATGTTAGGATTTGCGAAGAATTTGGGCCACATAATGTTAAGTGCTAACTTAGCTTCGGAACTTTTTTCTTTTGCGTGTTTTCCAAAATTTAGATTTGAAGATAGCAATACTCCCAGATATTTAAATTCTCGTACCACTTCTAACCGCTCGCTGTGGAGTCGCCAAGTTTCTTCACGTAGCCTTTCTCCTCTTTGCCGGCCTTCGAAAATCATGATCTTCGTTTTCGTGACGTTTATATGAAGATCCCATGTCTCGCAGTACGTTTGTAGCCTATTTATTTGTAGTTGGAGGGCAAAAGGATTTTCCGCAAGCAATACTAAGTCGTCAGCATAGAGCAGGACCTTTATTAGATTTCCGGCAAAGTTTACTCCACCAGGAAGAATATCAGCAACATCATCAATGAACATGGCGAACAAAATGGGGCTTAGGATGCATCCTTGGGGGACTCCTGCAGAAGTATCAAACCAATCTGACATCTTTGAACCATCCCACACCGCTGCACATGAAGATGACAGAAATTTAAAATACAGCATAAGGAACTTCTGGGATACTCCAAGCGATGCCAGTTTATAGATCAAAGCCTGCCTATTCACCGTATCAAATGCTGCCTTAAAATCAACAAAACACGCATACAGTTTTTTGTTTTTTTCGATGTATTTTCGAGCAATGCTAGTCAAAGCAAAAATGTGATCTATCGTTGAAAAACCTGGGCGAAAACCGGCTTGATATTCACTAAGCCGACTGCTACTATTCACCCAGCTCATGAGTCTTCCATATAGAATCGCAGCGAAAATCTTTCTTAGTGAATTAAGAATCGAAATTCCTCTATAATTTTCGGCCTGACTCGCATCTCCTTTCTTGAATATGGCAAATATAAGAGCTTTGTTAAAACTAGCTGGCACACAAGCGTTGTTATAAAGCAAATTGAAAAAATCTACTATGTAGTGTTTGAGTTGTTCAGTTGCATTTTTATAAAATTCAACAGGTATGCCATCACATCCGGGGGCTTTGTTGTTTTTCATAGTCAGCAGCGATTTTTCGAGTTCATTTAAAGAGATTGGAGAGTCAAGCTCCGCAACATTTTCATTCTGTAGTGCATAGCTAAAAGTATGAAGATTCTCATCCGCTGTCAAAAGAGTTTTAAAATGAGCTGCTAGTGACTCAGCTTCGAGGACATTTTTCATACTTTTGTTACGCCCGCCTAGCTCACGCACATTACACCAGAAATCTTTAGAGTTTTTCGAATGGTTTAATTTGTTTGCAAGGTTCTTAAGATAAAGCACTTTTTTGAGCGAGCATAACTGCTTATACTCTTTGTTGGCCCTCACATACATATTTTTGAAGGCAATTGCATTTGTTGATCTAAATATCTTCAAGTATCTAAAAGAAAGCTTCCGAAGATTGCAGCAGTCTTTGTCAAACCATTTGCATTTAGGAATAAAAGTATTATTATGGTTCACAAGTGGAGCTGAAGCGAAAATTACTTTTGTAATACTTTCCTCAATTTGCTCTACAGCACTCGGGGATTGCACCGGAAGAATATTACAGTGGCGATTCAAGAGTGTTTTGTACTGACTCGCTCTGTTCTCATTCCATTTTAGCTTTCGGGAAAAAACTGCGCTTCTCACCTGGACTTCTTGATCAAAATTCACTTTTACTATTATTGGCATGTGAGCTGAATAGCCTTCCACGAGTACTTCAAAATCATTTGTTGAGGTAAACCATTCTCCAGAAATTGCACAGAGGTCTATAGCTGATTGACCTTGACCGCCTATAAATGTGAGTTCACCAAACTTGTCACCACCTGCCACTCCATTCAGCACGAACAATCCAAAGTCATCAAAAAATTCCGTTAAGAGCCTTCCATTTCTATTGAACGTTGTATCCTTAGAATTTCTATTTAGTCCAAATCTCAGTTGGTCTTGCACAATATGAACTGAAGAATTCTGAAAATCACCAATACGGGCGTTAAGATCACCGATAATCATTGTATTTTCTAAAGAAGTATTGTTACAAAACTCGCGTAAATTGTTGAAATCATTCTGCCAGCTATTGCAATTAAGGTATACCGGTATAATAAATAATTTGAATTGTTTGGTTATAATTTGGATAACAAGCCTATTTTCAATAGTTTTAAACTGAGCAAAGTGATTAAATTTAGTTTTGATACCACATAAAATACCTCCGCAAGCTCTCCCATGTACATTTGTTCTTGTTGCTGGAACACAAGTTATTTTATAATCTTTGAAATATTTATAAAATTCATTTTCATTTTTTTCCTCTAAGAAAGTTTCAATAAGAATAATTATATCAAAATTAAGAATAAACTTAAAAAAATCTGGTTGCAATAATTTACTTTTTAAACCTGTAATATTGTAAGATAAAATAGATAAATTTATGGAACTAATTTTATTTTGGCAGACGGCAATGTTTTCCTATTGTTTTTTGGCTGTTGTAAGTTGCGATTGCTCGCGCACAGATGGTGCTGGCATCGGATGAGAGAACGATGGTGCTGCATCTCGCTTATCAACTGGAAATAGTTTCGCTCCCTCGCCGCAGTCAAAATATTCAGGCGAACTGTCACCAAACATATTGTTTACAAACAACATCTCAGCCGAATTTTTGACAACCAGACCTCGCGCAAATTTGTAAAAAAAAGTGTGGTTGTTAATTTGTTTATATATTCCTTTATTTTATTGATTATAAGAGTGTTTAAATTAGCAGTAAGAAGACTAAATGGTATCTTTATCTTCAAAAAGTTGAGATCGCGATATTTTTCGGAGTGTGTAGTGCTGAGGTCGGATACCTGTAAAAGTAGAGTCACTTTTAGAGCCCGTGCTCATAGTTTTTTTTCTTGGTGATTTCTCTCTATACGTGCCTCAACGGCAAACAGTTTCATTCGCGTTTGAAGATGTGCACCCAGAATTTTTTATTTTGTTTTGTGGTGCTTTTATCTTTCGGATATTAAGACCTTTTTATCTTTCGGTCGTTAAAGCTTTTTACCCTTCGGTCATCGAAACTATTTATTATTCGGTCGTCAAGACCATATCTCCTTCCTCGTATCGTGTCGGTAGCGACCATCAACGGCAGCGTCGAACGCCGCGTTGAAAATTTTTTTTTTTTATGATTAATTTCTTTAATACAATTACTCACTCAGCGCAAAGCTACACAGTCGCGCTTGATACTCACTCGCGTTTATGCATACTTTTATTTTTGATTCGCGTCTAACGTGCCAATCGATTACAGACTTAAAAATTTTGCTGTCGTACTAATACGATATTCAATTTAAAACCTTTATATATACTTTTTTTTTGTGATCGTCTTCCTCATACTTGCATCGAAATGAGAGAATTACTTTTAGAAGATTACGTACCTTATTACAGGGTACCTATGATCCTTGGTCATATCCATTTTAATTTCTTTGGATAATAGATATACAAGGGTGATATTACAGCTGACTAGTGTTGATAATATAATAGTGAATCATAAATAACCATTCTTTTACAGCCCATCTCTGGAGTGCACTTCCGAGGTCACGCTAAGCGAACATAATATCCGCACTGCCCCATTGGCAGTTCTGTATTGTATATATTGCTTTTTATATTGATATTTATTAACACTGTATTGCTTCCATCACATACTCAATCGATTATATATGAGATAACGAATTGTGATCTCATATATATAGTAAATATATTCACCCCTTGATTTTGTTTGTCTGTAAATTGTTGTCGTAAGGTTAACTGTTTAAGCTCGACCGCGGTTTGGTCGTGGTGTTTGTTTTCCCTTCGGTTATAAATTATCCTTATTCATGCCTTAAAGAATATCAGCTGCGTATAGCTGATCAAAATGTTTTGAAACATCTTCGCGATCTTATTTGATATCTCTCGAATAAATATTTTATATTTTTTTACCGTCGCGTATAATACCGAACACCCATTCGTTCATAGCGTCAATGCTATTGGTTCATACCACTTTATCTCACTTCCTAGTTTTTATTTATGTTTAGTTTATGTATACTTTAACGAAATACTCCGATTATTTGAATTCAACATTTGTATATCTTCTCAATTTTCTTGGACACAAAATAAGATTAGCGTTGCAAGATTGTACTGGGGTCAAGATTAAGTACCCAAATCCTTAATATTGTTAGATAAATATAAAAAAAAAAAAAAAAAAAAAAAATCATCGATGATACATCGATTCACAAATATTTGCTCTTGTTGAAATAAGTTGATATCTGCGATATCTTTAGAATCCGATTTTAATAAAGAACATTCAGTGAAGATTATAAATTTATAGGACTTGATAAGTACAAGGATTCTATTCTTAGAGGATCTAAGGTAGATTTAAGTAAATTTTAAGTAATTAGATTTTTAATAAAAGAAACATTCCGTTTATAACGTTTAACGAAAATTCTCCGTTTTCTTATTTACTTTAAAAGACTTCATAGATTTTTCTAAAAAGATGCAGTCATGTTTTTAAATATGGAGTAAGTTTTCCCGAGGGAGGGTGGTACCCCTCTCATTTCCTTGGTTAGGACATGTAGTGTGTGTGTGTAGTTTTCCTTTTCTTTGTTGATTGGAGTTTTAATGGATAGTATCTCGCATAGATACTACGTCATTGTTAAATTGACGGAGTAAGCAAGCAATTCCACTGCTTGCTTTTCGTTTTAAGTGGTTGCCCATTAACATTAATGAGTCGTAGGGACTCATAGGTCCGCGGACAACCACGGTCGGTGTTAGGAGAGTTGGTTCTTAACATTGAGTTGGGTGGGTTGAGAGACCAGGGGGATCAGATAACAGCATAAATCCTCCTTCCCTACAAGGTTAGCCACCTCGACATCCGTGTTCAGCAAATTATCGCGGCAGCTGAATACGTAGATGATAATTGTATGCCGTGGCAGCCACGACAATTTATGGCATGCTTGAGATATGATACTTACGTGTAGCGTTCATCTAAGTTAGGACAATAGTTCAGACAGGGTTTCGTACTTTCAGTCTAGGTTTACTCTCAATGCGTTAAGAGGTGCAACATTGATTCGTCTTTCTCTTTTCAAACAATTCAATACGGTCTTATCTTCGAAGGTTATGAGGGCCATCAAGCATTTTAAAATCCATATTCGAACTTGAACACCTTAAGTTCAACGGTCGGTAGGGAAAAATAAGAGGTAACACCGGTCATGAAGATCCCGGAGCAAGTACCCATGGCCTGGCTGAGCTAATCGTGGCTATGGTACTGCCGGCCACCGCGACGGTCGATCTCGACCACGACCTTAAGTTTTCGCATGCCGTCCTCACTGACTACCCTTAACGGTTAGCTGGCGAGGAAGGGGGCGTTGCCGGCATAAGGCTGCTTCCATCCCAATTCACGCGAAAACTGAAGACGATATCTAGATGCATGGATGCAGACTGGAGTGGAGCCTCCGGAAATCTAGCGCAGTAGTATTCGAGATAGCATCACAAGTCCAGATACGTCAATGGGGGATATAAGTAGGGTCCTTGGTTTATTCAGGTGTAGGCTACAGTGTGAACCAGCTGCGAGCGGGACATCTAGTACTCGCAGCGGATAGGCGGGTTTATGCCATCAGATACCCTCTAGGCTGTTCTACGGGACTTTGTAGTCAAAACCTATGGTAGGCTTGTGGATAGTTCTCGCTTCTGTGATGGGGATGGAGAGGAAACTTGGGAAATAGAAGAGGAGTAGGGAGAGCAGGAGGCCATAATCATGAGATGTAAGTATGTCGTAAGTACAGGGGCATTAGATACATCAATATACAGGCGTTGGATGACGAGGTTGCTGTTCCTTGGTATTAGAGTTAAGGATAGATGGAGTGCTTGTCTCTTCCTGCTTCCTCTTGGGTTTGTGTTGTTAATAGGCACCGGGTTTGGAACTTGGGTGTCCGTAGGAAATCTGGGTGAAGGAGTTTGGTGTCTGTCGGCGAAGTAGAATAATCTCCTTCTGTATTTTATATTTTTACTTTACAGATGGCGCGATTAACGAGGCGGAGCTTTGTGTCTCATAGGCCCTGTTTTGAGCGTGGAATAAAAGATAGATGAAAATTTCCCGTTGACAATACAAATTCAAAATTCCTTTCATGGCTATTTCCTAATAGAAGGTTTCTTAATTATAAATTATTTACGTTACAAACTTTGTTCAAATCAATGGAGCTAGTGATTCTATAAATTCGAGTGGTGTCATCTTTCCTCATGAAGGTCTTTCCATGTTTTGTCCATAAATACTTAAAGTTGTGTGTCTCTTTGTGTGCTTTGGCTTTTCTGTACAATATTGTGTCTGAAAAACAGAGAACCTCATTAATTAAAACTAAATTATCTGAATTATCCGCATTAAAACCCAAGTCGGATATTTTAAGTTGTGGATTTGCTCTGACTGCTGTAGGGAAAATATCTCTCGAATGTTGATTTCTTAGTTTGACAATTATAGGAGCGTTGCGAACCATATTTATATTTTCATCAATAGGAAAGGTTCCATGAGACTTATTTGTTGGCTTGAGGAATATTTCGATCACTTCATGGTCTTCCCAGTGGCGATTCCTGGTCTCCAATATTAGGTTGGCTACACCAAGGATCCAAAAGTAAAGCAAAAAGAAGCAAATTTACGTTTAAAAACGAATTTTTAATTTTTTTCATTTGTATGAAAAACTTTTATACTTTTTTTTCTCAGAAACAGCTCCATAGATTTTCATAAATTTATTCTAATCAATTCAAATTCATCCAAGAAATAAAATGGCGTACTTTTTTCAGCTCAAATTACTTAAAATATTTATTTAAGTATTTTGAAAACTTTATTTTTATCAAAACCTCAATCCCCTAGAGCCTAGACCAGTGTCACACATTAGAGCAAGTTGGTGCTACCCAGTCGTGCATTTTATTTCTAATTTGCTCAAAAAAGGCTTGAACGATTTTTATTCAACTTTGTTACATAGAAAAAAAAACTTCATTTTGTTAGTTTTCGGCTACAAATGATATTTAGGGAAAACAGGTTTCAAAGTGGACAACCACATTAACGAAATAGTTCGCACTTCCTAAAGTATATATCTTTCATAGCACCCACAAGATCGCACCTATGTTTTAAGGAGTAACGGTTGCTTAATTGTAGCTAGCACATATCGAACCTTTGAGTTTTAGAAAAAAATATTAAAAATGGTTTAAACAATTTGTATGTACTGTGTGGGCGGGATCCTGACGACGTTATCCAGAGTGTCAGAATTAAGAAAGGACAACATCTATAAAAAAAAATATAGAAAGATAAAATCTAGAAAAGATGGAGTCTAGAATCTAGAAAAAAAGTATTCTAGATTTTTTTTTTAATTTAGAGGGATTCTAAATCTAGTATTAATATTAATAATTCTAGATTTTGTCCATTCTAGATTTCTTTTTCTAGATTTTGGATTTTCGAGATTAAGTATTCAGATTTTCGGTTTTCCGGATTTTCCCAATTCTAAGTATTTTTTTTTTCTAGATTTTGTTGCTCTATTTTTTTTTCTAGATATCGTGTTAAGCCCTTTGTGTGTATTTGTTGGTAGAATTTTCTTGATTTCTAAACTGTTCTTATGTTTGGGCTTAATTCAAGTAACGGACATCTGATGTATAGAAGCAAATTAATTCAATTACTCGTCTTCGTATAACGAAAATAACGGTAAAATTGACGTATCTTATAACACTGTCAATATGCTCGAAATGCGGGAAATAAACACTTCTTAAGCAAATATTTTGAACTTAGTTGCATATTTTATACAACAAAGAGTAGTTTTTATTGCTCAAAAACCATCTATGGCACCCACAGATCAAGTAGGTATGTGCCACAAATTCGTGCATTTCATTTTAATGTAGACCGTACTTAGTACTTAATACTTTTTGCAAACCTATTTAGATTTTCCTGGCAATCTGCTTCCTTTTCTAGGTTTACATTTTCAACCCTTCGGGAAACACCGACAATCCGGCAATCATTTTAAAATTTCAATCCGCATATGATAGAAACTTTCTCCTCACTTCTATCGCACGTTATCGCAAGCAAAATAACAAACAATTAAACTTAAATGACTTTGGACTTAATTCTGAATCGACGGTTTACTTACGCGAATGTTTGACTAAAAAAAATAATAACATACTTCATAATGCACTACAACTAAAGAAGCAAAAACAACTCCATTCCGTGTTTACGTTGCGTGGATGGGTATTTATAAAACGTCATTCAAATGATGCAGCAGCCAAGGTTGAGAACATTGGTGAATTGAATGACATTGCCAGCCTCCAAACATGATTGCAGCTAAATAAATAATTACTTTCATCATACTTCAGTTGTTCCCAAACTGTTATTATTTTTAATTTATTTCATATTTATTTACTTTCAATCAGTTTACATTAATATCATATAAGATAATTACAATATAGAGATGAGAATAATATTGATTCTTAGCAACTATAAATGATTAATAAAAGGGAGAGATAATTTTTAATTTAAGTGTATATTTGTTTTTTAATTATTTTTAATTATTTTGAATATTTATTTTTGTTTGTTTATCTAATCAATGTTTTATTTTTTGTTTTTATTAAATTTATATAACATTATCTTTCCTTTTTTTTATATTTTCAATTAATTATCTTTGTTTCAAAGCCTTAAAAACGCCAACATTTCTAATTTTTGTTAATATTTTATTATTTTGTTAGTATATATATTTTTTCTCTGTTGAAATGAATGAACAAGGTTTTCCTAATTTTCATCTGCTGATGCTGCCGCTGTTGATGCCATTGTCCTCCTGTGTCATGCCTTTCCCTCTGTTTTTACTTATTTACAGCAAACATGCAAATGGGTTTTAATGAGAATTCTATTGACGGTGGAATTTCGCGATTGATGATAAATATTTTGGGAGCACAAAAAAATGGTCTACGAGTTTGTCACTTAAACGCACAAAGCTTGCTGCCGAAACTAAACTCGTCTCGGGATCTTTTTGAGGGAAGTACAGTTGATGTTATATGTGTTTCTGAGTCGTGGTTTTCGAATAAATTTGAAGATGATGTTTATAGGGTTAGGGGGTACAATATTTTTCGTGGAGACAGAATTGGAAGGATTGGTGGTGGTGCTGCAATATATGTTAAAGAGAATTTCAAGTGCTCATTTAAATGTCGGTCCACAAATGGAAGCGAAATTGACTATGTTTTTGTTGAAATACAGTCTTTCTCTGGTAAAATTCTTATTGGATCTATCTATAGACCTAGCAGGTTTATTAACCCTGCACCAATTTTTAGTCTTTTGGAGTCTGTCTCCACGAATTATGATAAAATTATAATTGGTGGTGATTTAAATAGCAACCTGCTGATCGAGCATAGTTTAATAGATGATATGCGATCTCTCGACTTGTTCCCTGTGAACACTACAAATGCAACACACTTTTCCGAAAACACAAGTACTCTCTTAGATGTTTTCTTTGTGAGCGATATGAAGTGCGTTCTTTTTTACAACCAGATATCAGCCTCAGCTTTTTCGAAACATGATCTTTTGTATTTAACTTTTGATTTCGCGGTTAACTACCCAGTTGATGATGTTTATGAATACCGAGACTTTGTTAATATTGATTACCATCAACTTAACTATGATGTTCGTAATACTCAGTGGGAAAGGATATATTTCATGCAATCTGTGCATGATAAAGTCGAGTTTATCAACAGCAACATAATTACTCTATTTAATAACCATGTTCCACTCAAAGTCAAGCGCATCAGGCACAGGACATGCCCCTGGTTCACAACTGAAATCCGACAAACAATTCAGAAACGTAACCGAGCTTATAACAACTGGAAGCGCTATAGACTTAGCATACATCTGGAGCTTTACCGCTCCCTGCGTAATTTAGTGATTGGAAAAGTAAAGTCAGCCAAAATTCATTACTATGCAAACAAAATTAATACATCAGTAAAGGGCCGTCAGCTGTGGAAAAATCTTAGGGAAATAGGAGTGGGAAAAAGCAAAAAAAATAAAAACAAGAATCTAGACATAGACATTAACGAACTCAACAGGAATTTTGTTAGCTTACCTTTTCCGCCCCTAAATATCATGCCCGTTAACTCTTCTGAGCGGAATATTTTACGTTGTTTTGAGTTCTCCTGTGTGGATAATGTTGACATAGTTGACTGTATGCTTTCAATAAAATCGAATGCTGTTAGTTTTGATGGTATTCATCCGAAATTTATCAAAATTATTCTTCCAATTATCCTCCCAGTCCTGTTGCACATTTTCAACTTCATATTAACCACAAGTACATACCCTTTGCAGTGGAAGAAAACAAAAATCATACCGATTCAAAAGAGTCCAACCAGCAATGAATTCAGGCCAATTTCCATATTACCATTTTTATCTAAAGTATTTGAAAAAATTCTTCAAAAACAGATTAACCAATACTTGAATTCATATAACTTTCTATCCTCTATGCAATCGGGATTTAGGAAAAACCATAGTTGTACTTCTGCCATCATCAAAGTTGTAGAGGACATACGAGAATCACTAGATGAAGACAAAGTTACTTTTTTGATACTGTTGGATTTCTCAAAAGCTTTCGATACGGTTGACCACATTAATCTTTGTAATAAACTTTCTACGCTTTTCAGTTTTTCCAGTACAGCAGTTGCTCTTGTTTTATCATATTTATGCTCAAGGTCTCAATCAATCTCTATGGGAAACGAAACTTCAAGCTTTCTTTTTAATAGCAGAGGTGTTCCACAAGGCTCTATTCTTGGGCCCCTTTTGTTTTCCATGTATGTGAATGAGATACCGTCTGTTGTGAAGTCCACAATACATATGTATGCAGATGACGTACAACTTTATCGAAGCTGCCCTCTTGGTATGATAGAAGACTGTGCTAATGAAATTAATAAAGACCTAGATTCGATATGTACCTGGTCTGAAAAAAATGGACTCTTTCTCAATCCGAAAAAGACTAAATGTCTAGTGATCAGCAAAAAACAATATGACCTT